>MU269985.1:28991695-29464195 GCA_021432705.1 Caranx ignobilis
TCGGCTGCTCGGCCTGGATGGCTTTGCAGCTCGGCTAGCCCTGCAGCAGCTCGGGTAGAGCCCTACAGAGCCCACGGCTCGGCAGCCCTCCTTCTCAACTGTTGCTGTTGCTGGCAGTGGTCCTGATGCTCCAGTGCCTCACTTGGACTGTATCTCCTTTTCTTCGCTGCCAGTGTGTATACCCCATTTCTCCCGGGTTGACGGCACCCAGCCGCTGTCTTGGTGGCAGAAGTGAAGAAGGGTTCAAGGTGAACAGCAGTTGAGCCTGAGAGGAGTGGCCCAAATCTACAAGCTCTACCTTTTAAATGTATTGTTTTAATGTGGACCCCAGGAAAACTAGCAGTGCTTAGAGCACAGCTAATGGGGATCCTAACAAATAGACAAAATAAACAGACAAAGGGGTCAAACTGACAACAGCCAACTCACTGACAAGCTCATATTGAGTTGTTTATTTTGTGGTAGTTGTGCAGGCCATGTGGTTAACAATGTGCCCTGAAGAATGTCTTTTCCACCCGAAGGCAGCCAGGGTCAGGACAGACCAGGCCAGGGCAGTCAGGGTCAGTCAGTGATTGGTTCAGAGGAGAACTTGCCAGAACAGTAGGTTCTGGAGAATGATGACAGCATAGCAGAACCTACCCCACTGCTCCCAGCATGAATGTTATTAAGAGATGCAGTTTTGACACTTGGTGGAGAACTGCGCTCAGCTTGGAGACAAGTTTTCAGTAAGAGCAAATATGAAGGGGATCAGACCATAAGTTCATTTGTAGCCATATGTGCCTCAGGTCTCAAGAAAATCTCTGGAGATCAGGTTTTGAGGCTCCTATCAAAATGCCATAACCCAGTCGTTTCCTTGTATCTCCCATCTTTTTGAGCTTTAACCAGCCTGCGTTCACATGGAGTCAAAGTGGTGAATGTTTCACGGCTGAACCTGACTTGCTCTTCTTAGCCAGGATATATTGTGGAGATGATCTTCAAGCACATCATCGCTGAAACCTAACAAGGTGTCAGGGAGAGAGAGAGCTGCTGCACAGCCTGGTGTTAGAAGCTCAGCAGAGAAATGGGCTGACTTAGCTGCACTTGTAGCTCATTATGCTGATACATAAACTCTCAAGGATGAGGATTTCAAATTTACAGTTCTGGCTGAACATGAGATATGGCTGACAATCACTCAGTCTCACTGACCAGCACCTCCCAAACATTACAAAGAGGTTAACACAATAGCTCAAGAAGAGTGTCAGCGTGAGTGGACTTGTGAGGAGTTATACTAGAAAGGCAGACAATGGCTGAGTACTAAATGCAGAGACCTTGTATGGCCTCGAGTAGTCTTGCAGAGACATGGGAAGACAATGTTGAAGGTCAAGGTAGAGAAATGTAATTGCCTACAGTTCATAGTATGTCTCTTTGGACATCAGATCTCAACTGAGGGCGCAGACACAAGCTGTGATTGCTGTAGTAAACCAGTGCCCATCTTCAGCAACTGTTAAGGACTTAACTACATTTCACCAGAGTTTCTCTCAGCTGGTAGTTCTTATCCATAATGACACTAAAACAAACATTAACAGCTGCTAAAACCAAAGACCTGTTTTTATGACACTGGCAGCTAAATATATACACATCTTATTTTAGGGAATATGTCAAGAGCCGAGGTGTAGGTGATAGGTGATATCCTTTTCCACCTGTAAGGAGGCAAGAAACATAGATTACAGTGTTTCAGCAGTGTCTGGCTCACGGAGAAAAATGACTGAAATCATATCAGCCTGAAACTGGATCTCTTTGCTCTCAGACGAGCCATCATAGAAAAATCCAGGGAATTCCTGAACAGACATAATAAACAACAATCTCTTAACTTGGGCCATTTCAGCATCACTAGCTGCATTTCATTTTGACATGTAGTATTGCCACGGGCAAAGTAACACTGAGGCTAACACTTTTTTCTAAGCAGCTGTTGGCAGGGGGAGGGGGGAGCCGGGGGTAGTAGCCAGATGGGATTCAGCAGGAGTTTGATGGACGTGTATCTGCTTTTCAGTCATCAGAAAGAAAGTAGCCATTGGTCCAAATTTAGTGAGTGCAGGTATTAAGTATTGTAAGGTTAGACATCACTTAATGGAGTGGCTGAGTAGAGTGCTGATGTCAGTGATTCACAGTGATTCACAGATGAACTGACACCCAGGCTGGAGGCTTTCAGGCAGTTTTGGGATAGGGCAAAAAAGGGACGGGAGAATTTGGGGCAAACCTGTCATATCTCTACCCAGATAGTGGCCCAGGAAAATTGATGGATTATTACACCATGTCATTAATTATGTGTATGCATATCATTCTCCATCCCCACTATAGTGAGTATTGTTACCATCAGGCTGAATGTACAGAGTGCTGCCCTTGAGGATTACCTGTGCTCATGAATATGCTGTTCGACATCAGTCTAAATGTCTCTTGATGTTAAACCACACTAGACAGGTTGCCATCGCAGTTTTGCACAACACAGAAATCACATAGACATAAACAATAAATCTGTTTTTTTCCTGCACGATTTCAGTTCAGTTAAATGTAATGATGTGTCTACAGCTGTCCCCCTCTTGGTTTGAACTGGCCCCCCTGGGGCACAATATGGCAGGTCCCATGACTGGTCCCAGTGTTTGCCTGAAGGAGGTCCTATGACCGAAACGTTGCCATAATTAAAAATATTTGTGCAAGTCACACAGTGTGCAGGATTCCTCTCTTCACATAGGATCAGCTGATCATAGTCTGCCGCACCTGTGTGTAAAAAAAAAAAAAAAAAAAATTACAAAAACATTGACATTAGAGATTTATTTTTTAAAATTTTTTATAAATATAACAAGCATGTTAATGGAAAAATAGGTAATGTCTTCAAGTAAATTGAAATGGGATCACCCAGAGCTTCAGGGGACAATTTCATAGAACAAGTCCCACTGAGATAGAGGTTTTCTGTGTTGGAATTGAGATGATGTTTAAAATTGCATCACATGTTTGTTGTGAGTTGTGTTTTGTATTCACAATCCAAAATTTTGAGGGTCAGTTCATTCAGGGGCTGCTCAAGCTCCCAAACAGCCTTGCAAGTGGTGTACAGTATGCTGAACACAAACCATTAGGTTTGAACTTGACAATGACAAAGCACACTGTCCCACTACAGAGGTACAGTCCAGTCATAACACTAGCCACAGGATACGAATAAAATCCAAGAGGCCCGGAATTCTGCTATTTTCAGGGTTATTTCCAGGACAGCAGACACACAATCGAAGCACGTAAGGTTAGTTGTGCTAAGAAGGTCCACAGTTAATCTTGGGGCTTGCATCAGTCCTGCTCTTGATCCAAGAGGAACATCAGAAAGTGCACCCTAATTACGCCAATCTCTTCACCCTCTGAAATTTCACCAGAGCACCCAGAAGTAGATCCTAGGTATGCAGTGCCTGAAGATACACAAGTCTAGACCAGAGAGAGAAAGCAATAAGAGATGGACAATGTGATCATTAGGCTTTAAATGTGAAGTCCTGAGGTACCTTCAAGGCCAGGAAATGATGAAGACACACCATGACCCTTTTCATGCCCTCCATTTCTTCACAGAGCTTGTAAGGTAGAATAAGTCTGAGCTGGTACTTTAATTAGAGTTGTTGTTCTTGTAATTTCTGTTTCTGGTTGATATATCAACAAAATTCTTAATCATATCCCCCACATGATTTTTTTTTCTCATAAAAATGCAGGCTGAAATTCTCCGATCTTTGGGATAATACGCATTTTTCATAGGGAAATTATAATTTTGTTTAAAAGTTGTTACTTTTGCGTCAAGACTGGCAACAAAGGTACTATTATCCTTTTGAAATGCTGTGTACAAGTGAGTTGTGTGATGAGAGGTAGTATCCCTCTTTTGTTAGACATTGTTTTGTTTCTTCTAAATGGACGAGAATGCGCTTCATACAACTGCATGACAAAAGACAACCTCGTGGTAGTCATTAATGAGCAGAAAATACAGCGCTTTGCATGAAAACATACAATGAGGGAGATAACGGAGCTGTTGAAGTGTGAGAGGTCTTTATTGATTCTGCAGTGTAACTTGAGAGATTATAAACACATCATCATCATCATCACCTTAGGCACAAATTAATATTTTCAGTTTAACTCGAATGAGAAGTCATGTGCAACTCACTTAAAGTATTGCCTGATGTCAATTGCCAATCCACTAACTTAATTGTGTGTGTTTGTACATCAGCCTGAGCCGAGGATGATTAAAGCTTTTACACAGTATCAATTACTGCTGCAACAGTATAAAAAGTTTTGCTGCCAATGCATTGCATTAGCTGAACTGCTTTGACCTCACAGAGATGTAAACTGATCTATGAGTGTACCAGCTTAAACAACCTATGAATATTTCAGATATTGTAGCACATAGAGTCATGGAATGAGGCATATGGTTAAATTATGCAAGCTTGAGTGGTGAGCTCATTAGCCCCCAGGAGGTCCCTTGAAATAGACCACAGGCCCCCATCTAGGGCCTCCACTTAGACACTATAGAAAGAAAATAGCTTTGGAAGCAAGCTAATGGTTCACAACCTGATGAAAGCAACCTGATAATGGCACAATAGTCGCATAATGAAATCGAATTAGGTACCTCCATCTCTTATTGTACTGTCCATTTCTAACTGCAGGCTAAGCATCCATCTGTAAGTGATTCATAACAGCTCTTGATGAGTCATCCCCTCAAAGATTGTGTGTAATAAAGACTGCTGAGGAGAATAAAAGTGTTTGATCACGCTTTGGTCCGGTGGCATGACAGTCTAATCCAATAATGGCTCCTTGAGGAGGTCACGCTAAAAACTTCAGGCTAGTCACAGACAACACAGAGAAATTATGGATGGTTATATCCCTTATTCACCATTACTGTTATAGTGAGGCAGATGCGTCACTCCATAACTACTAATAAATTTCATTTCTAGACACACACACACAGCATGACCCACCTTTGTGGGGTCCTGCTGACACGAACAATCTGTATGATGTAATAAGCAGCAACAATCCTCAAGTCTACCCCAATAAATACTCATTCCTATCGTAGGTGCTGGTACAAAAACACCCCCACTGTTTCGCGTAGCTACTGCCAGTAGAGCCCATGCGCTGCTTCCTAACTGAAGGAGACTTGCACTCAGCGGAGGAGTAGAGTCCCCCTGGGAGCCCCATTACTCGTAACAATGCCACAACCCCTGAATCTCACTACTCAAGAGGTCGGACGCCTGGTGTGATATACACCTTCACATTAGCCCCTGACAAGAAAGGGTTGTTTTTGATGAAGTGCAGTGCTTTGGTGACAGCCTCCCCTCTCATGAAGAATATTTACACAGCCACAAGTGGAGGGCTGTAAATAAATTGCCTTGTGGTGAACCACAGTCACCAGACCCATTCCTGTGAAAGAGGCAGAGATCAGGAGAGAGAGATCTCACTCTTCTCCATCTCAGCATAATTGAAGCCATGGATCAATTATATTCAGTGTCCAGAATAAAAGAAAAAAAAACATTAAGCATATTTATGGCTCGCTCAGCTTGTTGCAGAGTCCATTTAACTATAGTAAAACAGGCTCATGCTGTGCTGCCAAATGCTCTCCACGTAAAGTTGCTGTGGCTGCTGTGTTTCTACAGCTTGTCAGATGTTACATTCAACATGCTGTCAAGAAAAATAATGGCAGGCATTGATGAGTGTGATAAGATATAGTTCAGTGTGAACAAGAAGTACACATTGCAATAAGCTGTGCCAGATCCTTGTTGACGTCTTGTTGCTGTCAGGCTGCTTTAAACCTGTAATTATTTGTGTAAAGTTTCTGTACTGAGTGTCATGCTCAACAGAGTCACCACCTTTCTGCTTTGATACTGTTCCCTTTTTATTTTAGACATACCTTCCATTTCTCATCAACTGGGTGCCAAAACAATTTCAAATCAGGGTCCACTTATTTGATTCACAGAGATGGAGTTAACTTCACATTGTTAACCTTAACCATGTAATCATTAAAATTTTGTTTTTGTAATGCTAACCATGCAACCATCATTGGACAATGAGTCTTTGCATGTACTCCACTCATAAATCAGACCTTGTTGCCTCTGTCATTGATGGGACTCACAGCAGGCTCTTAGCAGTTTCTTGCCTTTTTTTTATCTCACAGATTTCTGTGTAATTTTACCCAGAACCTTCCTCTATGTAAGAACATAGGCATACAAATAAGATTTTTATTGACAATCTCTGAGAAGAAAAAAAAAAAAAAAAAAAAGATAAAATTAATTTCTCTTCATGACCTAGCATCTTTCATTGTCCTGGAATTTTTCAATTTTCCTATGACACTGTGCAATTAATATTGTATGACAGCAATTTGAATTCACCCACTTCCGTGACTTTCCAATAAAATAAGCTTCATATTGCCAAAACTGTGAGGATTAAAAACCAGGTGCTGGAGGCATTCTGAGTCGACTGCATTATGTCTGATCGCCACACTGAAAGTGTCTGTGCCAGTTACACATTTTGAAAGCTCCTGGCTCAGTGTGATAAAATATGCAGCAGGCGCATGATACATTATAGTGAATAGCCTAGGTCAGGTACCAGACGGTTAAGTTTTACTAAATAATCTGAAGGAGCCCTGTCTTCTTTTCTGCTTGAAATGACTGTTTACAGCATTTTGAACATTTGTGTGTTCTGTGATGGGTCTAATGTGTTTATCCTGGAACTGAAATTAAGATTCAAGTTACTTGCTGTGGGCCAGAAGAGTCATTTTGATAACCAGAAATTTGACCGTCGACAGAAATGTGCGTGTGTGTGTGTGTGTGTGTGTGTGTGTGTAGTGGATTCCTTATTGTCATCGCTCACTAAATCTTAATTAATCAGGCAACATATTTTCCTAGAAGGCTCTTTGTTTATTTGCTAGTTGGCTGAAGGCCCTCTGTATCAGTGCAATACTTTTAATAGACTACACTATCTTAGTCATAAATCTTTTAAATAAAAATTCAACCTGAATAGTGTCCATATGAGGAGATGATAAATATAGACCGTTATAAACAACTTTTTTCCCACTCCTGCAAAACATTCTCTGGTTATGAAAGTATCCAAACACAACACTGCATTCAACTAAGGGAACCTTTATTTTGGAAAGTTCAGATAAGAACTGTGAGATAAGCAGAAATTGACTGGTGACTGGGCTGGAGAAGTTTTGAGATTTGATGAGAAACATGCTGTGTCTGTTTTGAGTTCGTACTTGCCACAAAACAGGGGTCTGCATTTGCAGCAGCTTGACAGAGGTATTCTGGCAGTCTCACCCTCAAGCTTCACGCACATTTTCTTGACAGGTGGTATTTGGTGATATCAAGAGGAAAAAATATATATTTCTTGGTGTACTATCAAGGGTACAGAGTTTTTAGTGTCCTCGGCTCATAAATTGAGGGGAATAATTACAGGCACCTGACATTAATGGTGATTCACTCTTCTTCTTCACCAGGAGCTGTTTTTTTGCTCCCTTTCAGTGGTGCAATGAGTTGTTCCCTCTGCCTGTCAGGGCTGTGGTTGACAGGGGCACTTAGAGTGGTCACCCAGAAAGTACAATCTTAAATGAAACACTCTTCTCTGTCTGCAAAGTGTCTGTGGTTGTGTTTCGGCTTACTTAGCAGACTGTGATGCTGTCTCATGTGAAGCACATCTTCCCAACACAAGTTAGTCAATCCTTAATTAAGCACAAAGTTACTTCTAGGAGGGGAGGGGTTGGTGGAGGAGTAATATGCTGACAATCACACATTGTTTACTTCAGTCAGGCAGGTTCACTTGTGCTACTGTGCACAGTGTAATTAAACTCTGCCCGGACTCACTGTAGAGTAGATTAGGACATCTGTTCATTTCTTTTCATTCAGAAGTTACTTGTGGTGCAAGAACATATTGTGAAAAATTCACGTGTCGCAGAATACTGATTAGTACTGAATACATAATAATACATAATGTATTAGCATGGGCTTCGGAGGGAGCGTTACGCTGCGATTCAGTCTCTCTGCTATAGTTTTGCCCCAGCTGAATTCTAACACGGGAAACTAAAACAAAATGAAGAAATATGCAGTTTGATTTTGAAAAAAACTGGAGAAAATGACTGCGCGAGTGTTTGTGGCATCCTTTTCCAAAGGAAACACGATGGGCTATGCATGTGACTGTGTGTGGGCAACCATCTAATCACATATCAACTGCAAAAATCCATTGTCTCATGTCTCTTCGTGCCTCCTACAGTTCATCTACTTTGCTTTCATGCAGAGCTTTTATCCTGTCTTTCAAATCTGACAGCATTGGATAGGGATCAAAATAATGAATACTGTCTACATGATACACAATAAACAATCAATCTCCTCCACTTAAACAGCTAATGATCCTTTTTCTTTTTGAGGTACAGTAAGTGTTGACGAAATGTGAGAGAAGCTCTATATATCTGCTGAATAAAAGGCTGAAGCATAATTGAACAGTAACACCATGATTATTCTATATATCTCTTCATACGCTACCAGATGAACACATAACAGTGATATGTTACTTTCTGGGTACAGTATAGAGAGTGGGCTGTTGACGATGATGAGACCACATGGTGAGCTTGTCTTCATCTGGCCCAGCAGGGGTGCCACTGGTCGTCCTTCCCATTCTCTGAACCCCTTGTCAGAGTACCATTTATCTGTTCACCCAGAATAGTGGCTGGCTTCTGCCTAGGTTCATCCTATTCGTCCCCTCACGCTATCCCGCGGCATTCCTTTGTGAAGATGAAGGCAGGCTAATACCTGTGCTATTTTCCAATGCTCAGGAGCATCTTATCGCATGCAGGCAAAATCCCTGGCCTAGGAAGGGAGCAACTAGGCCAGTCTTGTTGTGAAGGGGCTGAGGCTGTGGTAACCAGTAGCAGGGAGGCAGCCTTATCTCAGTGTGAGCAGCCATGGCACCCCTCCCTTTCCGTCTAAACTCCACACAAGCCCCTCAGATTAACAACACAGGTCTCCTCCCTGCGCCCCGCTACACATGCCCCTTATCCTCAATCCCCCCCCACCCCATCAGCTCCCCAGCGCCCTTGAGCAGCCATCATTACTGTGATTATTACTGTTTATCAGGCTGATGAATGCAGAACAAAGCACTGGCCTGTTTTGTTCAGGAGTAGCTTTGTTCTGGTTTTTGTGCTTGTTGGTTCATGGCTTTGTGAAAAGCTTCTGTTGGACACAGAGTAGGAAGTGGGATACAACACAACAACCTTGATTTAGTACAGCTTACTGTTTTACCTTTATCCCTACTGTGTGAGTCATCGCTATCCTAATGCCTCCTGTTCCGTGGTTTATCTTGTACTCCTCTGTAGATTGTCCTGGCATTACACACGCGCGCGCGCACACACACTCACACACTGTACATCCACTTCTAAATATTCAGAGACATTTTTTCTCTATTCTTTTAATGTTTGTATTCACATGCTTTGCTGGTCTGTAACAAATTTTACAGTGACCCTGTTTGTTAAAAGCACCTTATAAATAAATTTGAAACGGCCTTGAATTGACTTGATGTATGCTTACATCTCCCACAGCACTGCACACAAACTGAAGAAATCCATTTTTCATTTCTCAGAAATCTGATTTGGGTTTTCATTACTCAATTATCCCCTACCGAAACCTAACCTAAGGGCAGTCTGTCATCAGAATCTGTGCTTGTCCTCATCCCAAGTCCTCAAATGTGCGATCATATATTTACTGCTGAGAAGGTAAACGTAATACCAAAGGTTGCAATTTGCATACCATGTCGTGTGCTTACGCACCTTTGCTACAAACTTTGTAATCGACAAAAAAAAACAGCTCCTCTTCTCTGCTCACTCTTGCTGGCAAAATCACATTTTGAACTCGGGGCATCCAGCTTGATATGTGGGCTCAAACCGGGGCATCTGTTGATTTGGGAAGACAAACAGGCATCTTAATTAAATTCAAAGTGGTTTATGCAAAGGCATTATTCAAATCATACTGTCTGAGAAATTAAGTTGGAATGCATTTGAAACATGGAGTCAAACGTACTGGAAGGGGAGGAAAATCATTTAATTAAATCCCCATAGTTGTCATTAACATGCAAGCTTCGGGAGCCTGGGTCACAGATTACATGTGATGGACTAAAAAGCTGACGAGCACTTTTATTCAAAAGTTATTAACTTTTTAAGCACCCAATTACATCTGCTGGATTGCAAGCACACAACTTATAATCTTCTAAGGCAACTTTGGCTTAGGATCATTGTCCCACTGAAGTATGGCCAATTAAGTCCTGTTGAGGCTGACAGAGGAAACACAGACCATGTAATGTCAATACGATGCTATTTTTTCTCTCCAAAGCCAAAAGCATAACCGTTCACACAGGGAAAGACATACCTTTCCTCAGTATTTAGTCAATTAACATGCTCAGTAATGTAGAAGAGTGTTGTGGCACCTTCAAGCAATTAGCAAAACTGATTATTCAGCTTTCCTGTCTGCTTCTTGCATGGCACTATGTGCATGAAGACACATCATAGTTGAAAGCTGTGCTCAGAGCTTTACTATCATGACACAGTGGCGAGAACAACAGGAAAAAACTGATTCAACTAGGATTTTTTTGTTTAGTTTAGTTGGTGTTCTCTCACATCCACTCCTGTACTTTTACTCTTTTGACTAAACTTTTCCTTCTCACTATGAAAACAAATTAATGTTTGTTTGTAATAAGAGGGAGCTAACTTATGAGAGACTGATGTTTGACATCAAATTTGTGTCTTTTCATACCCCAGAGAACTCTAAAAAAAGGAAGTAATTGTCAAAACACAGACTTCAAAATCATTTTACTTGGCAGCATTAACAAAGAAAAATTCGCAACACCAGTGTGATATGAGTGGAATCATGCCGGTATTTGTTTGCATGAGAAGCTCATTGGGATTCTGTGAGCCAGGTAGGAGAGGAAGCTCATGGCGTGAAATTGTCATTGCAGTGACTGCAGGGGACTTGAGGGACGTGGGTCAGTTGTCAACCAAATGACAGGGTAGTCCAATCCCTCACTGCCTCCCAAGGCGCATGTCTCAGTGGCACGACACTTCCCTGCCAGGAGACAGTGTCGCACAGCCATCCTAAGCTGTTGTGGCTTATGTTGGGATCTATTCAACAGCCTGTTGTGACATCTTTCTCAACTTTTTAACCCGGTCGCCATTTCTTCCCTTTCGAAAAGTCCAAAACCCTTGACAGTGATAACGCTTTAAGATTGATAAAGACAGCTCTGCAGCAGGCTGAACACATGGGCACAGCAGACAAGACAGACTGAGCCTGAATACACTTCAGACAGTTCACAATGTATTATTGTTATCCAATGAGATAAAAAATTAAACACAACATCTAGAAAATGCTCCCTCTGATTATATCCCACTTAAAATCACAGCAAGACTGAATTATTTAATGGTCCCACATTTTAACATTTTATAGGGGGGAAAAAAAAAAAAAAACTGTGTCGCCTGTTTCTGTTCTGCTGTAACTGCCCATTATTCAACAGCAACTGTTCTGATTGGCTAAGCACAAATGAACTCATATAGTGACTTCAAATTTGCCATCAGGCAGTGGGAAATGTGGACGCAGCACTGGTGAGACCTGACCAGCAAAATGTGACAGATATTCAGGAGTTGTGCTTTCTTTTAAAGGAGGGCTGGATTTATTTTAAGCAAACTGTGTAGATCATAATATACTTATGAAGCAAGCTTCACAGTTTATTCTGCTCACCCAGGTCTGTGCCAGTTAGCAAACCTCTGCCCAACATAACAAAGGCCACACTCTCACTCGCTCCATTAGTTTACTGTTAGCCTGCACGCTGCACCAGAAGTACAAGTGCTACCTTGCTCTTCAGCTTAAGTCTGTTACCAAGTTTGTTCACACTGTCTTACCTTCTTAGAGATACCTCACTCGCTGGCCTTTGCCCAGCTGCTTCTGGTTACCCGGTTTTGGCGAAGACACTAGATCAAATTTCACCACTTCTATTTTCTATCTGAAAGTTTTTAGGAAACTTTTTTTAAAAACTATATCCACCCTTTTTAAGAATTCTAAAAGCTGCTCTGCTTATTGAAAGCTGGTTAGTCTGGATGACCATGTTGTGTGGTTTGAACAAAGCTGCGCAAACTATTTCTGATTTCATCATAGAACAGAAATTTTGTGCAATCCTACTTTTCTCATTCCACAACTCACACTTTAGCGTTGATTAGAAATAACACAGAGCGTTGGTTTGTTAAAAGATCCTGGGCCAAAAAGACACTTAAATCCTCCAATAAGCTACAGTAGCAACGAGGCTTGACAGCAAATCTCCGACTTTAAGCTGACGTGAAAGTGAATAGCTCTCACCCAAGTCCCCGGTTTGACAAAACTATATTTGCTTTTAATCTTCTTATTGAGTCCAATGTTGGCCTTTTAAAGACCAATGGAAAAAATGTAAATCACATACAAATGAGTAGTAATTCTGATTCCCTCAGTCCACATGTCCCTTAGTGACCATATCCAATTTTCAGACTTATATTATCAGGCTTGGTGAAGTGGTCAGCACACTAAAGGAGCTAATATCTGCCAGACCAGCTGCTCTGCTAGGGCACAGAGAAAGCCTGATTCATACTCTGTGCTGTTACCCCATTTATATGGACAGACTGGAGCTAATTTTAAATAAAGTCTAATTACGGACATGATTTTGAAATGAATAGAAACATAAGCTGGGGCTACCATCTAGTAGCAATTATTGTGTGGCATTTTGTGTCTTAGAAAATGGAGCAGACTAAAATACATTAATCTGTCTTTTAACTTTCTCTGGGACACATGAAGTCAAAGTTCACAGGTCACATAATCATTTTTCCACCTTTGAAATTTTCCTCTTGTACTTCTTGCGGCTTTGAAACAATGATTTCAGAGTATAAGCATGTCTTCCATCATAAAACACTGTCGGGGGATAAACCAACCTCCTGCCAAGTACCCCCCAAATTAAATATTGAACCACTGAAATGGGAATAATTCAAATGTATATGATTTATATAATATAATGTGCTCAGTGAATGGGAGTGGAATACGGATGACTGATTAGGCTTTTATCTTCACTAGTTCCCAATGATTATACTCAATATGGTCGTACAGAGGATTTAAAGAGATGAAGGTGGAATTGTAACAACAGAAGGAGTGTGTATGCAGCAGCATCCACCACCACCAGCACAGCAAAATAGTACATTCTTGGTTATGTCTTGGCAGTTGATTGAGAGTTTTCAAAGTTCTTATTTATTTAAATGTGCCGACCTTCAACCAAGCAGTTGTTTTTCTGTGGCAGGTCAGTCCGTCAGTTCACTGAAGCAGGATGTGTGAGCCGTATGGTTATCCTCTTCCCTCACACAGTGAAATCCCTGCACCTCAAAGGCTTTTCCAATGTTACAGGTGAGTGGAGAAAATCTGTGCTGCCAAAAGTATTGACCACTGAAAACCATAAGATATAGGACCTGCCACATGATCTTTGCTCGGGAAGTGCTGTAATGTACTTACAGTAATGGTGTTGTGTCTATAGTTGAGGTGGTTATTAACCACCGGATCAGTCTTCCAGAGTGCTGACAGTCTGATCTTTGGAGCATAAGATTGTGAAGTAGATCCTCGCCAGCAAATGTTCTCACCTCTAAAAATATGACCGTCTTGTTTTGAACAATTGTTAAACTGACAGTACAGTCTGAAAATTTTCCCCAGCAGAAAACATACCAATGATTGGAATCTTGACTACACCTACTGTCACATATTTATGTGTCACTTATGTATGTATTTATGTGTTCATTTGTCAAATTTGAAATGAAATTTCAAAATTTAGACAGCCTCACATCACTGTTAATGTAGCTTTCAACTAAAGTGCTGTCAGTCATGCCATGCTGAGTTTGTGAAGCCCACATAATGGTTGTCTTTGATTATATGTGATTTCTGAGCATAACTGGTCATTTCCCCCTTTGGGGTTTTGAAACATGTCCCACTGCGAGGACGGCCAAGCTGGAGCTGCATGTATTGAAGCAAATAATAATAATAATAAAAAAAAAATGTGACCTCTGTCAAAAGGAAAGGTCAGAATCCAAAATGCTCTTTCCCAAAAGGCGTCCTGTCAGCTGCTATCACAAACAGTATTAACCCAGCTTGGTGGCACTCCTGCGGAAATCCCACCAGCAATTTTCACCATCTAAATGAACTGTCATTCTCTTGTCATAGTTAACTCTAACTGATTCTCTGCCACTAATCTCCTTAGCAGATATCCCAAAAGGACACAGAGATAAAAAAAAGAAAGTAAGAAAAAAAGAAAGAAAGAAATCTCGAGGAATGATTTCATAACAAATTCACATTTAGTAATATTATTCATCAGTCTGCTCAGTATTTAATGGACATGTTGACATAATCTGCATTAACCGAGGATTTTAAACGTACTGCAGAGTTAAGTGGTGGACAGAGACGGCCATATTCCTTCGGTTTTCAACTGTCATTCAATTTTAATGCGTTGGTCTGCTCCACTGTGTACTTGTTACTAACTTGCTTAACCGTTTAAAATGTCCAATTACACAGTTGGGTGACCATTATGACTACATAAGCAAGTGACATGACTGAGCCATTGAAATGGGTTTTTGCTATGTGAAATAATCTCAAAATTCAGATAGTATTATGCAAATGATGATAAATATTAAGACAAAGAAGGCAATGCTGGTTTGCTTGTAGCTCTGCCACGTTTGAGTTCTGCCTTCACTTTGCTAAAAACTGAATATATTAACTGTAAAGCATGTTAGATAAAATCCACTGAGGAAGTAGGACATGGAGACTGCAGCAGCTGGAAACAAAAACTTTTTTTTTTTTTTTTCCTAGCTGTCACAATAATTCAGCTTCTTTGTCGAGGTTATTTTCATCGCCACATCTTGTCAAAAGTCTATTCATCACAGTCCACATCTGTGCCATGTGTGACTGATTCATGTGTTTGATGGCAGCCAACTGCAAAATACCTACATCAAAAGTGAGGGCCATTCCCACAGATCACCTTTACTTTGCCATCCTGTCGTTGGTTTGCTTGCACAAGTGGTCTCTCCCTTTCACACATGTATCAGTCACATCAGAGCAGCCATTTCTCTGCTGATAGCTGTGCAAATAATAACCATTCACACAGGTAAACAATGCTCCATACCCTGCACCAACCGTATTATTCCTCTGTAAACTGATTTTTCGTTTTGCATGGCTACTGATGACTGTCTCTCATCTTCTGGGCTCCTGTCAGGCCTCAGTGTACATTTTTGAAGCATCATCATCTGCATCCTTGGGGATAACTGAAGTACAAGATGTACACAAATGTGCAGAAAATACAAGCTATACATAAACATTTGAATGAGGATTTTTCCCAGCCATATTTTGCCAATGCAAAACAGCTGCTTAGAAACATAATTCACAGGAGATAAGGTTGCTGCCTCTTGTTATGTATTCCAGCTTTCCATTTTTTTTCTCCATTTGACTCCATTTGAATGAGTTCATTTGAAGCAAGTTCTTTGAAGCTCTTTGAAGGTGCTTTATTTTGTGGGCGTTGGAGAGGGGTCACCCCATCTCCTTGCTCCCAACAGTTGTAAAGCACAAATGGAAACACAGAAAGCCTAAATCATGTAGTCCATCCTATACCAATATCTGAAGATGGTAACCTTCAGTGCACATGCTGATAAGAAGCTGTAACAGGTGCAATAAGTGAGGCTTTTATCACTCCACAGCACAAAATGACAAAATGATCTTAAAACATCTTTGGTAGATTGATTGGGAGGTGGTGATCAATACAGCTGACACAACTACTGCTCTGCTGGATGTTGAGGATTTGAAAAACTCACTTTTCAACCTTTGCTATGTTCAGAACATTTCAACCTTTCATCCTCTTTTGGAACAAAACATCGATGTCAGCCTAACTTGCAATGGCAGATGCCTTGACGAGATGTTTTCTTCCCGCTGTAATAACCTCATTTCGATTGAAAAACTGTGGCTTTTGTTTGTGTTGTTTAAGACAGGCAGTCTCTGAGACCTGTAGATATTGTTGCTGTTCCTTGTATAGTTCTATAACCTAGGATCACTTATTACCATTTTAATTATAGCATGTCATATTCTTCCATTTGTTATGCTTTACATGTACCTCTGGCCAAGGACGTAGAGAGGTGGATTTATTTCTGTTCTATTTGCCTCTTGTTGCAGCTTGTTTTCAGCCGCTGTGACTTCTCTCACCTATCCTTGCATCAAATGACATTGGAGCGTAGACATTTTTGTCCATGTCCTATTAGTGAGTGATACAAGTGTTCCTCAATTAAGGATCTCATTAAAGACATTTGATAAGTGTCTCTCTCCCTCGGGGATATCAAGGAACTCATTAAATCCCAAGCTAGGATAAAGTCCCCAACATCCACTGTCACATTACTGTGACTGCGTGTCTTACAGATCTAAAGGGTGTTTGTATATCAGGGGAGTGGCAAAGTGAGGCAGTGCAGACGAGACACGTGCTGCACTGTGGTAGTGATTAGTCTCTACAGTGCAGGATTTAATAGTGTGCATACAGACTTTGTGCGTGAAGCGTGGTCCGCTCACCCTCCTTGACCTTCTCCAACTGAGACGCTTGACTAAAACAAATGATGAGCATCTGTTTTGGAGTCAGTGTAGGTGGCAGAGAGACACAAACTCATCAGGCATCTTGAATCAGTGGTATATTTCACCCCAGAGTACAATACCCTCCAGACCTATCAGCACCTGCCCTGATCCAGTGGATAATAAAACAAACTCACCACAAGAATTCTGACCTTGGTCAGATGATCCCCTGACTACTGTGAAAATATTTGGTGGCACATGAACCAGGGCAAGGCCAAACCAGGCTATATTTATCCACACTGTTTATCTCCTGTTTTTACCAAACAAATAAACAAACCTTCAAGTAGGATCTGAATACAGTAGGTTGACCTCCATAATATTTCCGCTGTTATTTCTCATAATCCCAGGTGAGTGTGTAATCATGCACTAGGTAAAATTGAAGACAATATCTCCTAAATTATTATTTTTCCCAAATAAGCCTGAAGGCCAGAATATTGCACATATGGGAATCTGTGAATTCATCCTGAAACAACAGTGAAGATAATGTAGCTAAAGAAGCACTCCCACTTCATTTACTAGGGAGAACTGCTGATGATTTAGCTGTCATGAGTCATACACAGCCATTGTAAAAATACAGCGAACACTGAGAGTTACAAATGGCAATGAAATTTCTTTCCTGTTGGTCAGTCGAGAGAGGCAGCAAACATTTACTTTTTTCAGCATGTTTGTGATTATCGTGCGTAAATTGTCCATTTTGAAAAGCTTGATATTGCCATGTAGAAATTGAAAAAAAAATTGGCTGTGTAATTCAACTGTTGTTTGGAAATTGGATTTTTGATATGCAATGGAGTTTATTTTTGAGATGGACATGCATACCTGTAAATTGAAATTCAAATGGACAAATACAGTATTTAAGACCTTTTGTGTGATTTTAACAACACTTACAGTGCATTGTTAAAATGTGCAATTAAATTCCAGGGAGGACACAGTAGCCTGAAGCTTTTAGCCTCAAAACATCAAGCACATTTAGTTTTAACAAGACATAAAGTCTTAAGCTAATAGAGGCCTCAGTGTTCATTACATCCGATTACATCCCGCACCATATTTTATAAAAATGTCAGGCAGCATAAACAACACACTTATAATCTTGTTACTCTTGCTGTCTTATTGATTGTCTGATTGTTACTCAAGTAATCAGGTCATGCTATCACATGAAGGTGCTGCAGCTAGAGCTAATGGACAATCACAAATTTCATCTTTTCACTAATGGAAGTTTTGTTGGGAAAGTCAGCCAGATAATCAGCAGTGCTCATCCTATAGGGACCAAGAATATCCATAATTAATGTTTTGGCAAGTTCAGCCTTTGGATATTTTGTGTGCACAATTTGGCCTGTGGGGTGTTGTAAGAGAGAACTGGTAGATTGGTCAGTGTGGCAACGGTTAATCTCCTGGGGGAGATGGCTGGATGCAAATCAAGATCACACAAACTGGACCATTAAAAACTCCAGCACTAAGTAATTCATGTTGTGCTTCCCCCACAGGCTCTCACGTACAGTGCACAGGGTGTACACAGACCTTTTGTAATTTTTTGAGGATATTTTTTTGAATACAAGTGGAAATGTTTGCCTACTGCTACAGCCACACTGTAACAGAGGTCAAGAGATCACTAAAAACATCAGGCTTGATTTAAAGTTGGTGCTGAGGTCATGGAGATTTTATAGAGCCTAGGCATGTAGCTCCTGAGAATATGCTGTTAAGATATGCTGTTGCTGGCTCCTACTTTGTAGACCTGCATACCATTTCTTGTTACGAACAATGCAGTGTCTCCACGAAGAATTTTGGAAGAGGTGTTTTCTAACATTACACAGTTTAACATGAGAAAAATCCAAAGTATATTCATTCTAACAGACAAGTACATTACAATGGCCTCCTAGCCCCCACCTCATCTGCCATGACGCATTTGCTTTGCACTGTTTGAGGAAGTTGAAATGCAAATATGAATCTAATATGCATCATCACAAAACACCTGCTTCTGAATTCACCTTTTGAAAAATGTTTTTTTCTGGCTTACTTCAAGTCTGTATTGAAAGGAACTCATGGACAGAGACTTTAAGCAACAGATAATGAGGATTAGACATATGTAATTATAATTGTAATGCCACAGTGAGTGAGCATATTCATGAATATCAAAATGCCTCAACAATGCAGTTATTCAGTCAGGGCACTGGTACAGAGTAGCTATTGTGTGATTCTTGTGGACTGTTTTAATCTGCAGGAATAGAAGTTTGCCAGTCTGACACAAACACAAGCCAGGATGTAGCAGGTGTTTCATACGATATGAAAACAACAATCAGATCCAACTAAAGTTGGATTGCAAACAATTTAGTGGGGCTCGACTAGTTTCTTATATCCTCTTAAGAGTGTTTTATATAATGTCAGCAAGCAGATTAAACGCAAGTTAAAATGTCTCCAAGCCATAAATTGTTTTTACATTTCTAAATTGTCCACTTGAAATCTGTTTTCTACAGTGGCCCTGGGAGCTCAGTGAACTGCAGCTTAAATGTGCTGCACATGCACTCCAAAAACAAAACAACAACAAATGCGAATCCACGAATACTGCAAAGCCAGAAAACATTCAGACAATACTCTGCAAACACACAACACAATGGAAGTGTTTTCATTGGACACTAAATCGTGATGAACCTGGCTGGGAGTTGTTGTTCAATACAGAATTGTGACTTCTGAAGTTAAAAGCACTGAGCAACACATTTGCTTCAACAAGTTCATCATCTTTTTCTTTACAGTTATGTTTTACCTTAATTCCATGGGATGGACTCGAACCTGTAGTGCTCTGAGTCGGATTATGCCTTGGCATGGTACCTGTGTGGTGCCGGTAGGAGTGAATTTGCAGAGAAACTGTTTATTTGTAAGTTCTGAAATTCATCTTTGTTGCATTTGTGTTGATACAGATATTCATTGAATGTGCAGTTTGTGTGTGTTTTCTGAAGGTGCAGTGAGTTGCAGTGAGCTCCCAGGACCACTGTAGTTCCCTAGTTAATTTGAGTCTAAAATTGTGCTGCGCATTTGCTCAACTTTGAATCCATAACACATTGTTCATGTAGATCTTTGCAAGGTCAGGGGCAGGGAGTTAGCTCTAAGTTCACATTTAAAATTCAGAGCTCCTTATAGCTGTCGTCTAAATAAGCCCACATACTTTACAAGCTGGTCAGCCCTCAGGCTCAGTGAATCCACAGTGGATTTCGCAGGAAAATGCTATATCATTGCAGAAACTTCCAAAATTCGCTCATTTTGTAGAAACAGATGGTAGTTCAAGAGGAACAATTCATGAATATACATTTATGTTCATACTTAATGAATGAATGCATGTTTATAAATAAGACAACAAAAAGGCTGATCTGATGATGAAAATGTTCTCACATTTTCACTCCAGTTTTTACTATTTTTTGCCTAAAAACTCTGAACTATTGTGATCATAATTCATATCAAACCTAGGTTATTAAAATTAATAAATGAGGTAAATGTCAGCAGTGTACTGTATGCATTCACAATGCCAAATCCACCTTACCTGAGATCCCAGATGTGTACCCAAATGAAATTGTGTTCCGTCTGCCTTTGTCCAACCTGGGTATTAGTAAAAAGTAATTTCCCCTGCTTAGTCATGGCTCCACGATGCCTCTGAGTTTTTATATATATATATATATATATATATATATATATATATATATATATATATATATATATATATATATATATATATATATATATATATATATGTATTTTTTTTTTTTTTTTACCCTGCAGCTATCAAACTGTATCCAGGCTTTTTCTGCCAGATGACTGCAGACCATGACCTTAAACCCTGGAGCAGTTATATAACACACAATGGTTTTAATGTTATAATTTGATACAGTGGATATCTCACTATTTTATCCTCTATTAATATTGTGGCTCAATGCTTAATCATGGGCTTTTTTGACTGTACTTTATGTTACTCAGAAACTGTGCCTAGCAAATATGCACATGGAATTAAATGGCACAATTAAGAATAGCACCCATTTACAGTATTTAAACTATGCATTGCATGAATCAGAAACTGCTAATACAGCAGGTTTTATCTCTCAATGCAACTTTAGTTTCAACATATTTTTGCTGCCCCAGAGATATACAATATTTCACGCACACATGATATGGACTTGGAATCAGACATAAATAAATTAAAATGTGGTACCTTGGGGCTAAAAATGTGAGGTTGACTTTCCAGAGATGTACAAGTGACCACCATATATACCAAAATGCTGGTGCAGTTCAGTTAAATATCCTATTTAAATGCATGGGCTGCAGTAGATGGAAACGCTATAGAGTTGAGTTGAGGTATGCAGAAATGAGAGGATCTTGGGTGAGCTGAGAATCTGAATACTGGTTTGACTTATGGATAACTTCATTTTAGATAACTGCATTTTCTGTAACAATTGCTCCTCCTTTTGCTGCCTGTTAGTGGATTTCAAACGAAACAACTGCTCTGTCCTCTTGAGGTCACTCTGCTATGGAGGGAAAATATCCATAAACACTTTTTATTACATATCAGGCTGGATTAGTTAAGAACACCTGAGAAAAAGGAGGATTGTTGCTAACTTGAATAACAGATTTCTGCGTAGCTGGAAAAATGACCAGTGAGGTAGTACTGCAGTTCCTCTTATTCACCCCCAGACCAATTCACTGACATTGATACCCTAATAGTCTTGCTATCAGCAAAGCAAATTTCTTATGTAATTTCAGAAGTCACTTCTTTTCCCCCTAACTCAGACTAGACACAACATGCTAATGCTCTTATATCCAGCATCCCATGATGTCACATGGCTGTGTCTGTGCAATCCTGTTGCTTTTTTTTTTATCACATTGTTTGATGTTAAATGGCTACAGAGCTACATTAGAGAGCAGGCCAATAGCATTAAGAATGACTAATTAAACCAATAAAGTCTGGCTGACTTTTTGCACTAAGTGGTTCTCAGCTTGACTTCAGTTTAACACCTTAAAAGATAAAAAGCACAAGCCAGTAAATGCTGCATACAGGACAAGCATGGCTTAACTAATAACTTTGATGAGGAGGACCTTTCTATTTAGGTCTGTCAAAAAGCTTTACCGGGGTTCTGGCACTGCAACATCTAAATGTACTGCAGCAATTATTTTGTCTAATCAAAGTGTCATCCACAATAGACACAGAAGGGCCCGTTGTTAATTTCAGTTCATCATCCTTTGATGATGTTCATGAATGTAGAGTAAGAAAATGAAGCTTTGAAAGTTCAGTAAGAAAGGATCTTTTCTCACGTGTTCTGCTTTTAGTCCTCCGTGATTACATTTCTGCTGTTCCCTCCTGTTCTAATTTTCTGTCACCTCAGCTTCCCCATGCTGTCACATTCCCTACATTCACATTTCCAATGTCACCATTTCTGACTAATGATGCTTCTACCTGCTGTCCTCTATCCAATCAGTCTGAGGACTTTTTCTTTTCTTTTTTTTTTTTTTTTACTTTCTCTAAATATCATGTCATTGCTATTCTGTCATTCTGTCTTTCAGGCTTACTCTTGTGAAACACTTTACCTCCCTGTCATCACCAGGATGTTCATGATGTCCAGGGAAATTCAACTACAATTTTTCATCAACCATCTGCTGGCTTTACTCCATCACCACCAGCATCTAGACCCCAGAGGATCTTGTCCTATCTCCTAGCTTGCTGTATTGAAATTAAGCTTTGGCAAAAGTTCAGGGAGAAAGATTCGTTGCTATCTGCTATTTTCTGATGTTCTAATATTCTGTCATTTTCTCTTTCCCATGCTGTTAAATCCCTACATTCACACTTTAGATGTCCGTATACTTGACTAACGTTCCCTATACCCATGTTCCCGAGGCCAATCAGTCTCTGGTTGTTTCCAGGTAGTCCATCCAGCTAGCTCCACCCCACCACCACCTCCTATACTCTAGGGGATCTTGTTCCAACCTGATCTTAACTGGGCCCTGCACATAATAAAGAGACTTCTCATCATTGCTACCACAATAAATACCATCAGACTCTTCCAATTGATCTCTTCTTGTTGAAATACCTAGTATAGATATAAGGCAAAGAAAAATAAACAATATGCTGGCTGTGCAAAGCTACAATATATCCAATCACTGTCACAACTCATAACACTTGGTCTTTGGGAGTGGAAATTACTAGACTGTTGGCAGACATGACAAACAGATTCTTTAAAAGGTGCACACTTATTGTCCACAAATGAGAAAAGCAAACTGTGCCCCCCAACATGTGGTAGAGTAACAGAAACCTGAGGGGGTGTAGGTCTGTATGCCCTCACACTGGCCTGCTTAATGGCTAAGCAGCCACCCAGCGTGACAGACTATGTCACACTGGGCTATAAAGAACTGCCTCATATCTGTTGTCAGTGTCTGGAAGATTTCCTTTTGAAATGTAATAGGTTACAGATTACTAGTTACACTCTTAACAATATAATAAATAGTGCAGCTGTAGTACATTGTAAAAGTGATGCAGCTTATTACATCGGACTCTATTTTGATGATGACTATTAAAGGCGTTAAAAGTATAAATCCCTAAAAAAAAACAAAAAAAAAAAAACATTCACTTTCAACTGGAAACATAAACCTCACGACAGCTCTCAACAATGACCACCAGCCACCAGGACACATCACACACATGTGCTGTAGATCACAAACAATGAACACTGACTGCAGGAAGGGAAAAATTCAAGTCAGGTCAGCTCCATGCTTGGTGGGGATGGAACAATCAGTAGACTAGGTTCTGTTCATAGCCTTTTGACACTGGCTCCTGAATGACTCTTTTTCTGTACCTCTTTTATTTACAAAGGTTTCTGAGGAAAGATACCATTGTAAAATAAATAAAATGTCTTTCCATAGTGTCAAAAATATTTATTGTGAGAGTCTGGGAAATTAAATTATCCATTGCTTACATTTTTCACCAATTAAAACTGATATAATAAATCAGCTGCTGCCATGAAAAGAAAGAATTGATTCCTGGCCTGAACTATCAAATTAAACAATTATTGAAGAAAGGTGAAGTAGACAGTGTGTGTGGCATCGGGGGAAGCACTGAGGAAACCAAAATGTTGGATCACACAAATATAAATGGCTTTTTGAGGGTTCTGGTTAGGGGTTGTTGGTTGTGATGGTTATAGGACTGGGCGAGCACTACATCAGTGACAGGACCACACAAAGATAAGTACAAGAGGACACGTCTGCACAAAATTGGGTGTTGATGTGAGCTGGTGTACCAAAAATCAAACAAAATCCAAGTGTCCACACTCCAAACATCAGTCATGCTGAGTGTTGACAGTAGTGCTTTTTGTATGACATGTTCCATGCGGTCATCACTCATTCTTGTTCAGGGATGATGTCAACAGATTTTTTTTCCATTTACTGAAAAGACGATTGACAGGAGCACTTGAAGGCAATGCAATGTTGCACTTGACGAAAGCCTCTTAACTTTAGGAAATGCCTCAAGAGAATTGAGAAAATGTGTATTTTCAGTGTAGTACTTCTTCATGTCTTCATGGGTCTTGCTGTTACATTAAAGTTTGGCATTAACAAAGACAAAAAAATAAGTCATCCGACTCATCACACTTCACTGATGAGCTGCCGTCAGCTATCTCTGTCGGACTGTGTTACTCCAGTGCGACAGCGTCTTGCTGGAGGGATCTCATGTCCTCTCTCTTCTCGGGGCTAAGCAGAGCAATGGCAAGGTTGTGGTTGACTTTTTTTTTTGCATTATGACCTGCTAACATTGACCCAGTTGCCCTCCCAATGGCCTAAATGGTAGCAGTGTGTGCAGTGTATACCAAATGAGGTAGCTTTTCATCAGAGATCTTTGACTTGAAATCCATTGTAACACATCTCACTACTTCTCACCCTGGAGGCTGATAGAAACAGCTGGCTGCTGCTGAGCATCAGCACTTCAAGCTTGTCACCGATCTCTCTCAGCTTGTCTTCTTGTGACCTACAAGTTTTGTGATAGCCAACAACTGAGCTGCATGTTGTCAGTCTTCCAAATCACGTCTGAAGATCTGCATGCTTTGTTCCAGATAGATGAGCATTAAGTCATGGTACTTCTATGCAGCATATATGACGGCCCATTTGATGCAGCTTTGTGAATTTTATTCAGATTTAATGTATGAGCAGAGCGGCACTGATGTGGTGGGATATGAAGAAACTCATCTCCCTCTTCCTGAAGAAGGCCACTGATACTCAAAATCTCACTTCATCATTATCATCATCTGACTCATGCTCCTTTGCACTAAATTCACAGTATGACTTTAGCTACAAGATTACTTCTACTGTCTGTCACTGTCTCTCTCATTTTATTTAGCATCTCACATTCATTGTGGATTTCATTTCATTTTGCTGCCACCGCATCACAGATGTGCTAACCCCTAAGGTGTGTAATTCAGCAACATGTTATTCCAAAGATGATCCAGATTTGTGCAGACCAAATGTCAGCTGTGGTGCAGACACTGTGCACTTGGTTGGAGGTTATAGATTCCTTTACTTAGAGCAAACTCTATATCAGTGTGGTGCATCAGAGCCTCCTACATGCTGCCTTCTTCCCTCTGCTGACTCCCTTGATTAATTTTGGGAGCGATGGCTGGTTTACTCATGAAAAGCATGTGTGTGATGAACCACTTGATTGAATACGGGTCTGCTTCACACTTTTATCTAAGACACTTGTGTCAGAGCAATCACATTAATTTCTCTTTCACCATAAATGATTGATTAGGTGTTTTGTTTTTAGTGAATAGAGTCATTGGATATTGTTTTTAAGCGATATAACATCATGATAATATTTAACCAGATAATTATACCATTTAAAATATATTCTAAACCTCTAAATGATGGTCACTGACCACACCAGAAGACCAGCATAAAAGAGAAAATCTGCACGCTATTCTTTCTCCCACTGTGTTTAAAAATGAGAAATAAATGTGCCACATAATATTGATTTCTCTCTAATAAACATGTAAGAGCAAGAACTGCATGTTCTAGCTTCATACTCACAATCAAAACACATACAGGCCACACACTGATGGCAGCTACCACTGACAAAAAGCAGTGTGCAGAGCTTGAGCCTTAATTTAGTCTGTTTGTGTCTGTAGAAATTTTACAACCTAATGACCTCTCAGAGCTCATATTTAATGAAAACACAATGCTGAATTAAGCTAGCAAGTGTCATTAGCTCTCACATGGGCTACCTCCATCATTGTTGGATTTATGGACTATCATTTGCAAAGAGTTTTTCTTTTTTTTTTAATCAGAGGGTTCATAATTGTGATTATGAAGAAGGTATCTGTTAGCGAGCTAGCTGTTGGCATGAATTGAGATTTAACAAATATGTAGCCTACTGGATTGCAGCTGTAGATTGAGTTGATGTAGTTGTTTAATGCATAATTTTGCAGGTATTAAAAACCCTCCCTTAGCAAAAAGTGGTATACTTGAGGGTCATTTTATGAAGTATGCTTGAGTATAAGTATAAGTATAGCAAGTGTCTGTAGTATACTTGCTATACTTATACTTGCTTGCTATACTATAAAGTATACTAAAAACTAGAAAGTATACTAATTTAATACTTCTTTGGACTAAATTGGAACATTTTAAGTTTAGAAAAGTATAGTTTTAAGTATACTTCATACGGTCATTTTAAGTTTACAAAATTACACTTTCAAGTATACAACAAGTACACTCATCCATATACTACTAGTGAACTAGGTATATACTTCTAGTCCACATTTTAGTTTATTGAAGTATACTTTCAGTATACTTTTATGAACTTACTAAACTAAAACTAAAAATACTATTTTTTGCTATTTTACCAGTTTACTTGTTGTTATACTTTAAGTATACTAAATAGCATACTATTTATATACTTGAAGTATACTTTTTAAACTATTCTTAAAGATAACTCATACTGTATGTACACTAGACTGCAATGTATTTACAAAATCACAAGACAGAATGTTGAGAACAAGTTTGATATATTGTAAATACAGTGTATTTACAAATACTCGCTTAAATCATTAAAGATGTGCATTTCAAAAACAAAGAGCCTCTATAAAATCAAGTCCTTTGCTGAAAAAATTAAAGGGAAAAAGTGTGCAACTGCTTGTAAAAATGTAAACATAATAGTGTCTCAAACTGAGAACTGAAGTCCTTCCACATCTTTGAATCAAAAAATAAATAACTCCATAGAGGATTCACAAATCAATGCACAAAGTACTTTCATATATGAGTTTAAAAAAGCTGAAACTGTTAATGCTGTCTGGCCTGACATGATCAAAACAAAATGTGTTGTTGTCGAAACAGTTGACGCTGTGAACATAACACCATTGCCAAACCCTTATGAAAGGGACTAGAACTTGATCAATAAAGTCAAGTCAAATGTTTCTCTGTTTTTGTGTATGTTTTTAAGGTACATAAAGATAAGGCAATTGAGCACACATACAATGTACTGTAGACTTTTAAACTCCAAGTTTATAACAGGACGACCGTGTTCGTATTTATTTCCAAGGCCGAACAAACAAGCAAAACAAGGCAAGGCACGGCAAGATGTTCAAAATGTTCAGTTTGCAGTTAGATTTAGCGGTCAACAAAAAATACACTCTCCCTACTCACCCCCTCTCCATGCAGCTGCCGCGGTGAACAGGTGAATATAATGTCATTCATTCAATCACTCAATCACTGCTCCTTGACCACACCCCCTGTGACATGAGTGAAAAAGGTGTCAAACTAACAGCTGGGGCTAACACAAACATAAACAACATCTCAGCATATGGCACCTACATGTGTAGTCTGTCAAGAAGGAGTTTCATAGATGGACCCAAAATGCAGACTCAGACATGGATGGGGTATGGAGGGATTTATTCAAACAAGCTTATTTTCTAAACGCAAAACTCAGGGCAGGAACACAAGACGACAGATGATACATTGTAGCAACACAGACAGTCCGACAGAGACAATGGGAAACACTGAGGTTAAATACACAAGAGGAGACACAGGTGGTGCAATCATGACAGGTGAAACACATCGGGGTAATCACAAGCAGGGAGCACACAGGAAGACAAGACACTGAACTTCAAAATAAAACAGGAAACAGGAACATAACAGGGAACAAAAAGACACAGACCATGACAAATTAAATGTAAGCACGAGTCAATGACTTGACCTTATTCTATACTTGGATCAAGATATACTAAGTATTAGTGCTTTGTGGCAGAAAGAAGTAAAAAGTATACTAAAGTACAAGTATAAGCTCTAGTATTAAATAGGGGTGTAACAGTATTTGTATTCGTCCTGTGCCGTCACGATTTGGTGCACACAGTCATACGACGAATACGTCTTAAAAAAAAAAAAAAAAAAGTTGCATCCTCGCTCCAATTCAAGTGGCGGGAATGAGCCTAAAAGCTGCCAGCAACCTCATTATTCATTAGAAGTGATGAGTGTGAAATTAAGAGCGCCTGCTTCATGTAAATCACCTGTGTGGGAACACTTTGGCTTCCCAGTGAAACACAACGGCAATGGCACGTGAGTGGTTGACCGGACAAAGACTGTTGGCAATGTTTGACGGAGGTGCTGTGCGTCGCTGGAAACGCATCGATTGACGATGTTTTGTTTTGTTTTGTTTTTCTATTGTAAAACATACACATGCTGCTACAGCTGTGCAGCGCCACTCAGATGGCGGTTCGATTTTCACATCTTCAACTCTTTTTACATAAAAACACTAGGCTGAAGAGAGAGGAACAGCAGAGGAACACAAAGGCGCTTGGTGACACACGTGATTGTTATGCATTTTTGTTGCGCATGCGTACCTGCGTACCAGTTATGTGCACCCCTGCCTATTATAACACTCATAATGTACTTGGTTTTATTTATTTAATTTTACATTTATAACAGAAGATAGTATTTAGTTTTCCAGTCAATTGGTGTCTGTTCAAAATAACTCAAAAAAAGTTCGTCTTAACATCAACTTGATTTAAAAAAAAATCAGCTAAAACATCAGTGATACGACAATCGATTTTGATTTAATTACATGTTTGTTTTTCTCAGTAGTTGTAACAGATTATAATAACAATTATTATGTCATCTAATGGCATAATACCATTACAGACTTACTTCCTCACACTGTCAAAACTATAATAAAAAGCTCTAGTGAGCCAGCTGGACACAGAGTTGGCTCTTTCCTTTTTCTTTGATGTAAATGGAAAGCATTTCAGTCTAATGATGATTTATTAGGGGAGCCATACATTTGGGAAGAAGGATAGTGTTCATTCAACTTTGAAGTGACAAACTCATCATCATGTCAACGTGGCCCAAGGTTCACCAATTTGAAAGAAGTGACAGCAAGAGTTCTGCATTGGGTAACCCTCACCTTTACCTGCCTGTGTCAGACCTGAAAGAATTTATCTGGTAAAGCCAAATTTAAGACCCGAATCATGATCAAAGCTGAATATGTCTCATTTCTTTTTCAAAGACAAAGTTACTTTTGAGAGGTCCTTCTCACATAAAAAGCAACTAACCCGTGAAAGGCAAAAAGCTAACACTGAACATGACATGAAACTACCAAAAACAATATAATCATTTTGGCAGGGTTTTTCTTTATTCAGCACTTTTTACCCTGCAAGGTTGCTAGGCTCAAGCCTAATGTTCGCTATGCTGTTTCTCTTCTAACTTACCAGCGGGCATGGGGTATCTAATTGCAAGGCGTTGTTTGATTTCATGCAGATTGGTTGAGTC
Source organism: Caranx ignobilis (assembly GCA_021432705.1). Classification (NCBI taxonomy): domain Eukaryota; kingdom Metazoa; phylum Chordata; class Actinopteri; order Carangiformes; family Carangidae; genus Caranx; species Caranx ignobilis. Next base: position 29,021,137 of record MU269985.1, read on the forward strand.
AGGGAGAAAATGAGAGGAAGGGAGTGAGAATGAGTGAGAGAATTTTCTTGTAAGCCTTGAGCTTGAGTTGAGCTCGAGGCTTTACACAATGTAATGGATGAATCCAGTGTGTTAGGACCAGTTCTGGTCATGCGTTTGGTTTCTGAACTACTGTAACAACTGCCAAGAACAGCACAGCACAGCTTCGACCATCCTCCAGTAAAGGAAATAAAAAAAGTTCTTGCAGAAACAGATCACTGAACATTGACTCTACAGAATCAGCACAGATCCTTTGTACTCGCTCCAGCAGGCAAGTAAACTACTCCCCAAAGAGAAGATGATCAGCCCTCAGGGAGTATTTGGAAGGATAAATTGAAGGCAAGAGTATGAGGTTCTAGTAACTGACTGGCTTAGACTCACCAGCAATGATCAACACCATTTTCCAAAACTGCACTTAAGTATTCACCTCAGTTTCCTGGACTCACGCTTCTACATCACCTTGGTGGTGCAAGCCAGTGCAGGGATTAGTGGGGCTTGGCACAAACAGAGTAAACATGCATGAAAAAAAAAATCATCTAATGGATTTGGACCAGTGTCATTCACCATAGAAGTGTCTGGTGATCATGCACCAGAGCTGTGAGGAAATGCTGAATAAACAGAGATAGTCCTGTTTCATCCACCCTGTAGTTTGTGATAGCCTACTGTCAGGCTGCTATAAACCCAGAGACAGTCACTACAAGGCCATGTCATGTAGCTGGCAAGATCTTAAAAACATAGCAACAAACTTTTAGAAAAAGTCAGACTATCAACTGAGAAACAAGTGATTTGTTGGTTGCAAATGCAGATTGAGGCATAGAACCAAACATGTTGTGGAAATGTCTCATCTCACTTGAGTATTTTTGCTTCGCTCAAAGAAATTTGATGCAAATTTCAAATAATTCACACACAGATATTTCTTTCTTTTTTTTCTTAGATGACAGCTTTTTGGCAGATTGTGCAGACCTGTTAGTGTTATGGTACATTCTTGCTCGTTCAAGTTCATGTTATTTGGTTTATTTCTTTTCTCGTGAGAGGACATCTATCAGTGAACGTTATTTTACCTGTGTTACGGGTCTGTTTTGTTCAGGCAACAACACTGGGCTCAAAGGAGCAGTCAGCGCTCTCACTCATTTAATTACACCCATGTGATGTTCTGGCTGAGAACTCTTACCTCGCCTGGCTTCCCTAATCTGATGGCAAATAAGGGTGACATCCATCTCACCATGTCAGAAATAGTAATGGCCGCAGTTTCTCTTCTCTCTTTGGTCTACATTGATGCAAGACAGCCATTCAGCCTCCACTCCCCTCTCATCCTTTCTTTGCTCTCACCATTCATCACAGGAAGTCCCAACAGATGAGATCGTTTAACAGTGGGCAAGAATGGTGATGTGCGCTCTCTCCTCCTGTTAAAGAAGAGCCTCTGTGATTTGGAGCTCAGACCCTGGTTTCAAAGGAATTTGTCACTGGGACGGACATTTTAATTGGACCATTAACTTTTGGAAAGTCTCTTCCATATACCTTGATGAGTCGCTTTTTCTCCACTATCCAAAACTCAAACCTAGTCTTATGTACACACACACACACACACACACACACACCACTGACAACATCTTCATATACACTATTTCCACCACTAGCTGTCTTGAGACTTTTTCTCCAAAGTGCATTATAAGCTGCCCCTGTTTCAGTCCTCATGGCTCTATAAAAGAGATTGGAAAAGATTGTTTAAGATTATTGTGTGAATTGAAAAGAGACTCCCTGTCTTATGCCTCCCATTGTATGGTCTTATATCTTTAACGTCTGCATGAAGCATACAATGTCAGATGAATGTCAGATTTGAACAAAAAAAACCCCAAAACATCCAGATTGTAACAGTATCCAACATATACCACAATATGAATGTGTGAATGAACGTCATATCATATACAGATAAGCTGTCAGTTTAATAGTTATCAAAACTCTGTTAAACTTGCGACCTGATATACTAAAGGTTTGTGTGTGTTAAAACGTGCACAGACTTGATTGCTCGCACAAACACGTTGAAGCTGACCTAATAACAAGGTGCACCGAGGATCGCATCTCTCAAACAGGCAATATAACACACAATCCATTTAGTGCGTTTGCAGTAATGAATATGCCATATGGGCGTTTCTGCCAGAACGCGCAAAATATTGGGAGGAGTATCTGCAAATAGATTTATTTTTTTGTGATTTACTAAACCTGAGGCTGATTGCTGTGGCTGTCGTTGCATCTTTATTTAGCACGTTTGAAAGGCAAGTCTTAACTGGCACGGCTTTGCGCATAAATGGCTGTGGTTATTGAGGTGAGGAGGGGGTGTGGGCAAAGTGAAAGGCACTAGAGATAACAAATCTTTTCTGCTCGTGTCAACAATTTTGGAATGTTGGAAGAAAAAATAATTCAGACATTGTGCATCCAGTCGTGTCATGTTGGAGCTCTTGGATGAACTAAAGGCTGATTTGGAGCCACTTTCCTCCCGTCTGGGTCATTCCATTGAACTGCAGCAGTTTTTCAGGGGACATATTATGGGAATATCTCTTTTTGAAGGCTCTTTAACATGCTTTTGGGTGTTTTTCTTGCCTTCTGGCCCCCAAAATATGAGAATTGACAATAAAAATCTGTAATTTGCAGGCTGCCTAGATTGAAATGTGGTTTTGTGAGCTGTTCCCTAGTTTCGAATTTGCACTAATACCACCCCTACCTGTGAGTATCGGGACCGGTAGAAGGGGTGGGGCGGGGCTAGCAGTGGTTCATTTTCATTTAAAGGGACAGGGCATGGAAACAGAACATTCTGAACAGGGCTATTTTGAGCGGATGAAAAGAGCTGTGATGTTTGATCCTTGAGGTATTTTGACCAAAGCATGTCACAGACATGTCTTTAAGACACCTGAGAACTATTTTAATTTGTGGAAAAGGGGCATAATATATGTCCTTTAAAAGTCTGAGTGTGACCTGGGTGTGCCACCTGAGCTCTGTGCCATAGCTCACACCTTCGGTCCAATGATTGACAGCCCGGTATCCCAGTTATCTGCTCAGCAAAGACAGTGGTTTGTGCATGTTGTCATTTAGGCAGTTACTTTTTGTAGATCACCCATTTTGTATGCGTTAACCAAACATGCAAAATTTTAACAGGAGCCTGCAATTTAGCGCCCCTTGCCTGAGATCATATTAGACTAGACCCTTCTTATGTCGTATGATCAACATCATTCTGAGCACGCTGGAGCACTTTTATGTCTCTCTATGTTTGCTGCAATATTACTCACCAATGCATCGATTGCAAATCAGTCTTAGCAAATACGAGACAGAACACAAATTATGCTCTTGGACTTTTAAAGCACTGCTACACAGCAAGCAAAAAAAAAAAAAACAAGGAAAGGGAGTAGTAGAGAGAGTGCCAATTCTCAGAACCTATTGAAAATAACTCTCACCAGACGGATGAGGTGGGAATGAAAATAGAAGCATACAATAGAGGGAAGACTTTCTTTTCTTTCTTTTGCCTGTGATCAGTAATCACTGAGGCAGACAGAAGAGAGTAATCTCAGAGAGGGTTCAACAATTCTGCCCATCCTGAGATTACATTATTTTCCCAAATTGCAAGTGAAGCCTCTCAATCCACCAGCCAATGAATCACCAGTGTAGGAAGGGAGGAGAGAACAGCATGCTGTCTCATCTAAAGCAAGGCTTGTGTGAGGCATCCCATTAAGAAAAGAAAACAACTGGGAATACTCTGTGTGGGAAATAATGGCAACGCAGTGCAAGTGCAGTAGAAAATTAGTTTAGAGAACCCAATTGAGTTTCTGGGCAGGAATTCTCATCTCTTAGAAATAAACACCTGATGTAAAGGTCCTTTAAAAAACTTCATCTCATAAATAATCATTTCTTTGGAAAATTACAACAAACTGTGATTACAAACCTTTAGGGGGATCGGTATTAGTATTTCTGAATTTGGTAATGTACAAAAATGTAAATAAACACAGAAGACTTGGTGCCCCCTCTCAAGTTTATTTCAAAGCATCTCTCTCTTTCCAGTCATTAAAGGGCAACTATGAAAGTCTGGTAGCTTTTTCACTGCTTTAGTCACTTCTTTTCTCTACGGAGATCCCCTTACAGTTTTGGAGTGCATATTTTCACTGTCGTAAAAACTCACAGCTAACCCTCTTCTCTCCCCCCTGGCCATGTGCATTTGTTTTCAACGAAGCTGATAAGAAGGCAATCCAAAGAGCAATGTTGACTGAGGTGGGTAACAATAACGAGAGATAATGGATTACCGGGCATGTTTGTGTCGTAGCACCGTAAAGCTGGACATGTTTCTCGTGAGATGAGATCTGGGACTCCGGGTCGGAGGTGCTGATCTTGCAAGTTTGGTTTTTGGCCAAGAGACCCTACGTGGATGGCAGAGAGCCTCCATTCTCTCTGTAACTAATCATATAACCATCACAGCTGCGCCAAAGCTGTTGGTGAGGTGCAAATCTTGCATAGTTCCTCTTTAACCAGGATCTTTCACACTTCTCAGGACTTTTGACTTAAGGCTGTCCCACCAACCCTCTATCCCCAATTCACTGTGATGATTTGTAGGATATTAGGTAACACCAGCTCATGCTTCACAGGAATATCATCTTGTAACATTATAATCTAAGTAGTTACTCACACAGTTCAATTACAGATATGAGGATGGTTTATAATCATATTTTAGTGAAACAAAACTACATGAGAAATACATTGTATTCTTGTACTGCAACAAACTGAACAACAAATATTCTACAGTCTCAAACATGACCATAGAACTCTGCAACAACAGGTTGGTACGGAAATGCATGGATTAGAGTTCACACTGGAAAATACAAGAGTAAATACAGCAGCAGACTTATTCAAGTTTTAGTGGATTTTTTCCCATCATGGGATCTTTCTGTAATAAGTTCTCTAAAGCTAATTCACAGCTAATCAAGCAGGCTTGTGTTTATACTGGACTTACTGGGAGCCATACTGGGAGCCTTGGTCTTGAACCCAGTCTGCTGTTCCACTCATCATGTCTGTTGTGTTTTTTAATTACTTGCTGCTAGATTCACAATTACTTTACTTATTTTTTCTTGAGTTTTTTCGGACGGAACTTTGTTATTCATGTAAAATGAGTCAGCGACCGTCCACTGCTGCCTCACTATTTAAATGCTGGTAAAGATACCGCCACATAAAGTGTGTGGTATGCCGTGGGCAGAGGTGCTGGATGGAACAGAACGTAGTTTGCTGCAGAGGGAGACAGACGTGAGGGAAATGACGCGCAGCCTGCTCCACTGAGCCGATCACCACAACACAGCCACATCTATTGCTCTCCCAGCTCGTCTTTTTGTCGCTCTTTCTCCCGCTTCCCTCTGATGTTTTTTTTTTTCTTATGACACTGAGCCACCAGCCCAATTTGTGCAGCAGCCCATTGGGAAAATTCCTGGTTCTCCCAATGGCCATTCTGTCATTGTCTGAAACTTATCAGATAAGCTCAGCTCTACAGAGGCTCAACTTTGCAAGTAGTGTATGAGACACCATATTTTCTGTGCTTGGGAAGGTTTAGCTACACTTCCTCAGTCCAGACTTCCTCAGAATGTTGAGCAATGTTTAGTTTACAAGGAGCACTGAGGACAAAGTCTGGTGTTGTTCAACATTTCTGTTAAAGGCAACAAATATAAAAAGGACAAACCAACAATCAACATTAACAGGCACTCTCTGTGCAGTTAGAGCCTGAAATGCTATGGCTCCACCCTCTGTGTAATTGAGCTTCAGTGTTGTTAAAAATCTGTTGAAAACACACCATTTGACCACAGCATTGCACTGGGTGTCATTTTCCTTCTGTTGTTGAACTCTGACTTGATGCCATAAATTTAAAAGCACCAAATCCACAGCAAGACAAAACATTTTTACTCCAGTTTGAGTTCCATTTGTTAAAAAATATAGCATCCAGTTGTTTTAGGAAATAATTGGGCCTTTATGAGAAATGAAAGCATTTACTGTAATTAGTCACCGTCTTCTTTTATGTCTTCAGTAGACACAAATTGTTTCGGGGCTGAATGCCACAGACTCAGAGAGAGGAAGTCAGGTTTGAGAAGCACACTAATTCATTGTTAGTTTTGGACTTTGATTGGTTGTGCTCTGTCCTGTATGACAGGTTTGAACGGACATTATATTCACATTTTGAACATTGTGACAAGACTATATTTTTTCCTTTGGTTGGGTTTCATGACGTAATGTATGCATAAATACAGTCACAGGAATAATGTGGCAACACATTGGGTTTAAGTATTGAAAAGGTGACTGATTTGATTAGTTCATTTTGAAATGGTGGCTAATTGATGTATTGGCAGTTCATGAAAACATTCACAATGCACAGTGAGGTAAAAACAAAAAAACAAAACCTGTATGTACCACTGCATCTAATGCTTCATCTGATAATTAGAAAGACAACTTATACTTCAAGGAATCCATTACAGATTAGTTCCTCGGGGGAACGACAAGCTTAAACCAGCATGTTTGGCAAATCAATGAGTCTGAGCCACCAAGGAAAAGTATCTACAGTACTATTGATTGTGAAATTCTGTGACACCTTTCACAATCTCTAGAGAGACCCTTAAGCACATCCTACAGTGAGACCTGTGAGAACCTTTCTAAGATACTAATTACACCACAGCACACCCTACATTTTCTAGTTGAACTGGACACCTTTGATTCTCATATCATCTGGGTTATTAACTCAGGTCAGGTTTCAAAGCTATACATTGTAAAGCAATTAATATCCAAACAGATTAGACTAACACAAATCATGCTGTAAAGCCATAGTGGACATAAGTTGTCTTTGCATAATTAACTTAGTGTCCTTCCATGTCAATCCTGTTTGATATGGAAGCACTCCCAGTTTCAAATACACACTGTAGTGTGTGTGTGTGTGTGCACTCCATGTTCAGAAATACAGTACAGACTGCTCTGTCTCACAATTCTACAGAAAGAAAAATGCTAAACAAACACTGGGTGCAGTGCATCTAGAACCCTAGGCTATTTTCATAAATAAAGTGCAATTTTAATATGTTTGCCATTCTCTCCATTCATTATTGGTGTTTCTTAGGAATATGAAAATGACTAGCCTAATTCTCTAGAACATGACTGCGGGCAAACTTGGAGGAAAATAAGCAAACATATTACCTAGACTTGATAACACCAATTAACATTTTGCAAAGATTGTAGTCTCTGGGTGAAGGCACATTTGAGATTCTTGTGACATACAGTGAGAACGAGTGTTGAGAGACTTTGAATTGCACCAATTATATGGACTGCATTTCCCCATAAATTTCTTGATTTATCATAAATCACATAAAGGCTGATTTTGAGGACCTACTCGATCGCAGAAATCTGTTTACTGGCTGACAATAACAGTGTCAAAAAAATCCATGAAAAAACCTTTAAAGTGATATTTTTGAAATTAAACTGAAATCACTTCAGCAGCTGAGCCTTCGGCCATATTCACTCAGCTCAAACTGTGACCAACACCTGCAGATGGAACCGTGGCCATCCACTTGCAGAGCCCCCAGCTTAGCGTGAAGAAATTAGGGATAGCATTACAATCAGTGCTGACTGTCATCTTACTTAAATATGCCTCCCGCTGCGGCTGCATTTAATTTAGTTTAAAGGGAGAAAGCAAAGTGTGAAACTGTTGTTGTTGATGGATGGTGCAGAGCTGTTTGAGACGTGAGTTTTTCACTCTAGTTTATCTGTTTAAAGGTTTAGCTTAATGTTGATTAGCATTGAGTTAGACTAATTTCAGCTATTCATCACTGCCTCAGGTTTGACTTCCGTGGCTACACTTAGTTTAAGTCAAAGTGAAAGCCAGTAGTTGGTGTTGTACTGGATCCTTAATATCTGGAGGTCTGTTCTCAATATATCTCATCAAGATCTACAGTTTACTATTTTAAAGAATTCATAAATGTACATGTCTACACATAGGACCCATTATATATCACATTAATCTCTGGTTACAACAATTGTAATATACAGTTTTGTATTTTTACATTGTTAGAGCATACAGATACAATACCTCAAATAAATTCAAAAAACGTGGCTGGATAGAAATCTACATTCTGAAAGTTTGAAGAGCATTGTTCAAATTGTCAATATAAAAACCAAATCTGATGTGAGCTACTCTGCTTGGCCACATCTACAGCAGGTATAGACTTCTGAACGAATGGGCTTTTCAATGACCTTCGTTGTAATTGGACTTAAGCATCAAGTAAATGGTCTGAAAACTTGGTGGTGATCCTGTCTCAATGCACAACTGACCACAATAAGTCATGCTGATTGCATTTTAATGCTGTGTGGAAAACACAACAACGGTAATGGTCTGGCATTGGCACAGTGTGCTGAAGGTTGACAGAGACTTATCTCACCCAGGGTGGAGACAAGTCAATCAGTGTGAGGGCTCGTGCCAAATGCTTGTTGTCGCTTTGTGTCTCTGCTGGAAGGGTCATACTCCTCATGCTCCCCACTAATACATCCTATTTCTCACATCCCCCACTACCTCACACCTTGACCATGTCCGGTGAACAGCAGCTGTGGCTCGTCTGCAGCCTGAGCCGCACAAGCAGCCGCTGCCTCGTAAGAGTAGAATTGCTGCACTGGATTATGTATTTAAAGTCTAGGTTAGAATAATGAGATATGATCTCTGCTGCCCTGCAGCAAAATGACCTTAATAGATCTACCAGGGATTGATAGGGTTGTTGATCAATACCAATGACGCACTGATGATGACTTTGGCAGCTTCGCACACTGCTGGCTTTCAAACCTAATTTTCTAGCTTGTATTCTGTAATGGAGGAAACCTGTCTGTCAAAATCACAAGACAATCTAATCAGAGGCTTATGTAAGATGAGATAAATTAGCTAATATAGCATTTCCTTATGATTGCTATAAAATATATATACAGTGCAGGGATTACTTTACACCCCTTTTGAAAACTTAAATGGGTTTTAGTGTCTGTACTTTGTGAAACTGTGCCCTGTACTGTCAGCCAGCAAGTTTTTGTATTTGTTCATGCCAAGTTTTCCAAGGCCTGAGGTCAAAGTCCAGTACGTGCTTTTCAGCTTGCAGAGGTGAATTTACCAGAGGCGACATAAGGTCACCAAGAACTTTGGTTTCTAATGGTAGTGAGAAGCTAGCTTTCACTCCTGAGCAGAAAATGACAACACTGTCTTTACTGCAGCGCTCCATGGGTAGGGCTGCACAAATCATCACTCACATAGGTGCAAAGGGGTAAGGGTGGGCACATCCATACCAGGATTGAGAGCTGACTGATGGGTTATTGCAGCAAAGCTCGGCCACTGAGGCTGGCCATCTGTTAATGTCACTCCTACCAACCTAGCCCTTGGTCTGCGGGTCCGGCCAGTGTTGCCATGGAGCATTTCACAGCACATTTAATGTTTGGATCCAACATATGAACTGCATTGCAGCTCTTACATTTGCCATTTAAAAGTGCACAAAATTATAGTGGGGCATATTGTAATTATGTGGAGAAGGAGAGAGAGAGGGGGAATAATAGAGAGGCAGTCCTTTCTTGCAAGACCCAAAAGTGGTGCTGCCCTCGGCAATTTTAAACGTCAATAACTCTTTCTGCCCGTTTTTGTGCGAGAATCACACTGATTGCACCCGATGAAAATTGATGTGATTTTCTATACAAGATTCACTATGTGTGATGACAGCGTGTTCTGAAAAGTGAATCTGAAGTTGAATCAGGCTTCACTGGATTGATAGCACCTGACATGTTTTTTTATGCCTTCACATATATCACAGGCCCTTAATTGCCCCTTTGTGCGACATCCAGGGCAGTGGAGTATTCTAAACATCATGTCGAGCCTTTTGGAGCAGCAATTTATAGTAGAGATCTTTCAAAAATTATTATACTCTGCAAATGTATCCCTTGAAACATTGTTAAAAAATACTGTATGATCTAATACACTTGAAATGATGTGGACAAAATAATTTTAGTTTTCATACATATATTTTATATCAATGATAATTTCTGTATTTCAGGGCCATGGATTTTGTTGCATTTCTTTTTTTATTGGTCCTTTTTAAACACCTTTTAATCTGTTTTTTATTCAAATACGCAAAAATTTATATTTTCCCTCCAAAAATAATGTAACACAGGTAAATGCTCAAACAGTCAGACAGGAAATGAAAAGATAGTAAAGGTCAGGGTGGCAGATGAGCAACAAGTTCTTTTTGTTTTTTGTTTTTTTTTCTTTTTTCAGCCTGGCTTCAGTGACTTTTCCATCACAAAAAAGCAGTCACTACTCCCAACCATGCCACAGTCACAACTTACCTGGACCCACTTGTTCAGCATTGCAGTCTTTTTTTTTTTTTTTTTTTAAGAGCATGTCCCTGAACTTCACACAAATTTTAATTCAGTCTCTCAGAATAGTATGAGTCAGTCAACGAGAAGAAAACCTCAGAGCCTCTCCTTTATTCACTCTCCAACCTTCTGCCAAAAGAGGCCTGAGAGCAGAGATGTACAGTAAAACTACAATGAGCATTTTATGCCTTTAGTAGATAGGACAGAAAAAGGAGACAGGAAAACAGGGAGAGATCTAGGGGAATGACATGTGGTAAAGATTGTCTTAGTTGGGAGTCGAACTGGCGATCACCACATAAGACACTTGTTCTATAATCTGATTCAGGATGGTTATCTCCATATTATATGAGATCGGTGAAAATAAGATCTGCTATTAGTTAAACCAGATTCCATGAACAAAGAGGATACAGCATGTCACTGAATGGATCTAAAGTGAAAATCTACCAGTGCCTCTCCTCACAGTGTAGAATTTTATTGAAATGGTCTCTTTTCTCCTACGAACAACGACTCATAAGAAGCATTTACAGGCTGCTTAAAAAAGAAAAACCTCTGCGTATAGCATCTCTGCCAATACACCTACAGACTCACAACTAAGTCTTCTGACAATGAAAAGTCATGTTGACACCCGGTTAAGATACAGTCCATGTTCTAAAAAAGGAAAGAAAGCTTCTTTCACTAGCAGCCCTGCCTGGTCATCTAAATTACAGTTTGTCAGAGGCAAAACCACTGTGTGCGTGTGCGCGTGTGTGTGAAGCCTAATATCAGTAACTGTTACGCACTATTTGGCATTGTGTTAAACTTGTGGATCAAAACTGTTTAGGCATAAATGGAGTAAAGAGGTGGCATCAGACTGAGGCTGGGAGTTAAGTGAACAAGCAGTTATATTGCTTACAGGGAAATTGCCAGTGGGGGGAAAAAAGCACATACTGTAGAAAAATATTAGACATTATTGAATGAGTTTTTTTCCTTATTTTCCTGAGCCATGCTGCTTTACAAACCCTGGCATGCACAGGGAGAGTATTGTGGGCGTTTTATTATATTTTATTTTATTTTTTTATTACAGATATTTTTCCCAAGGGACATACTGGAGACGGTTGGGAGGATTGAGAGAAAATGAAAAATGCTAACTTCAAGTTTATGAGATTTTTTATTCAAGGGAAATAGATAAATAAAGGAAACAGTGTCCTCAAGAGCTGGGAGTTGAGAATATGAAGGACAGATGAGATATCAGGGCCATACAACCCTAATGTGTGTCTGTTAAAAAAACAATCACAGAAGAGCAGCATAGTAATAGTTCATCATAAATGACCAGCAGTAATATAAAAGCATTAAGCAACAAATCTCTACTCACTCCTCTAACTCCCCACATACTGCACTACTTCCTCTCATTTTTTCTGCTCTGACTCCTCTGGCCAGGTTTTTTATAGGTTTTCCTTCAGACCCTCGATCCGTCTCATTGTGAGTCTCATAACTCTGGCAAGTGTTTGTTCTTTCTTGATTCCATCTCAATGTGTCCTTTGTTGTCCTGTCAAACACTGTGCACCTAATTGTTTTGATTAAAGCACTTTCTAATTAAATGTACAGCAACTACATCTGAGAGACGTATTTTGATTATATACCAGTGACCTGTGTAATTCAAGGTCTTCAAAAGGAAATGGATTCTCTCTAATATTTTTTTTATATATATATATATATATATATAAAAAAAGAGAATGAAAAATAATTCAGAGGAAAAGCACAACCATGATGCCCAGCACACTGGTTCATTCTCCCATGCTGTGCATCTGGCTCTATGCTACAGTATGATGTAGAGTAGAGTAAAGTTAGACCTACTGTCTGTCCCAGCTTACTTGTGACACCTCTTTATACCCAAGCTAAACCTTCAAGTTAGAGTGAAAAATAACATGTTTTTCTTGGATGTTTGTGGCTCATTACACTTAAGCCTGGGGACAGTAATCTATGAGATTACAAATAAATGGGCCCCAGCGCTGGAAGGCAGGATCTGTGCATTTTTGCGTGGGGAGAGGGAATTTGGCAGGCTGTTGTCAAGCCAGTGGATCAAAGTCCCTTTCCCACTGCAGTGGCTCATCACAACAACAGAGAGAGAGGGAGAGAGAGAGAGAGAGAGAGAGAGAGAGGAGGGAGGGAGAGAGAGAGAGAGAGAGAGAGAGAGAGGGAGGGAGAGAAATAAAGGGGAGCCAGAGATCTTGGAGGAAGACAGCTTACGCCACTCATGGTTGGCTTACTGTGCACACTTGCTTCACATTTGAGATCCAAAGCCCATACTGAGCATAGCTCAATAAAGCACTCAAGTCAGCAGGGGAGACTAGATGTGCTGTCAGTGTCACTACATCCAAATGGATTGTGACAGTGACACATGAGCACGTACAGAAGAAATGTCTCCATGCAAAATATGAAAAGGATATCGACATTTGGAAATGTTATGGTTAAAAAAGCTGTACCAAAACTTTGAAGATTGGTTCCGACATTTGAACTTATTCAGTACCGTACTGTTGTAAACACGCTGTTGAGCTCTGAAAACATCAGTTTGTACAGTACAGGATATGTGTTTTGACCAACTGTAAAAGATAATGTCATTAATTAGGGAAAAAAACCTTACCCACTGCCTCTAATTTCACATTAGTCACAACTTCCCTGAGAGGGTGTACACGTATAATCCATGTACTCTGCATCACACTGCAGCAGCCTCTGTGCTCTGTCTGAATCTTATTTCCCCCCTTGCACCAAGGAGTGCATATAAGCATAAAATTCTGTCTCTGGCTACAGGCATTTTCCATGTGACTTGATATCTGTGGACATTAGAATAATGCCACATCCATGGAAGGAAAACAGATTTATGCAGACAAAAACAGAACATCAGTTAAACCGGGCTTGGGATTACTAGCACTACTATCGAGGTGCCCTTGAGCAAGCTCCTTTATCCCCAATTTCTCTACACAGTTGTCAACCACAATGCCCGGCAAACTGCAGCATGAAATCTTCTGTGGGTGATTGCTCAGCCACAATTCCTTGATGAAAAGGACAGAGAGGGTCTTGGTGAAAACACTGGTTGGTAATAATGCAAGAAAAATAATGGCGTTGTTACATATCACAACAAATTTTACACCTATATTTGGATATTTAATCGAGACGTTAAGTAATATCTGCAGTGCCTGTCACGGTTAGGGAGAGCTCTGCCCCCCCTCTCTGTGGGTGTCTCTCAGCATTCATTATTAATCAGAGAATGTTCGTTTTGGTTCCATGATCGCTTTGATAATCAAGGTTGCTGATGGGAGAGCACACATTCGAAATTGATAGTTTGAGCATGGACTACTCAAGGGACAAAAAGTGTTAATTAATTAAGCAATAAGGTGAATAGAAAGTACTCGGGATGTGTTCAGAAGTCTGGAGCCCCCTGGAACAGTCATAATGCATTATCAATAAACACCACCAAAACCTGTTCATCTGCGTTATTCCACAGTCATCTTAACAATACAATACCAGGTGCGAAGTATCAATTTAGTTATAACAGGGTAAAAATGACACACAATAGTTTTTTTGTTTCCTATTGAAGAAGGATGAAGAAAAGAATCACTGTTTTAAAATATTTCACAATTAGTTTGTAAAGACTCTGCTTCAATACGATTTGAGAACAACTAAGTTTGTTTACCAAGATATTTATAATGATTGCAATCAGTGGTTTTAGTGGTTTTACTTTTTTTCTTTTGGATTTTGATACCTCCAAAAACTAAGCTTGGTAAGTTCACTATCAGTTGTGTTGTAATGCCAAGTGACTGATGTGTAATTACCAGGTGGGTACCAGCACGGTTGAGTGTTTACAAAATGCAGAGACCAATCAACAGTCTCTGTACATTTTGTGCTTCTGGGATGAGATGACGCCATGCCAACACTTCACTGTTATTTCAGGCCACGCCACTGAAACAGTCTTTGCTGCAGGCTGTAGATGTTTGTTTCAAGGCTTTCTTTGTGTATGTGTGTGACATCAATTAGCTTGAACCAAGCAGCGCTTCCCCACCCGGGAGTCTCTCTAACATGCAGTGAATCATATTCATGGACCTGAGTCCGAATCTGTGAAGTGAAGGCTTTTGGACATTTGATGGCAGAGTGTTGAATCGTTATTTCCTTGACCAAGCATGTTATTTTTTCACCTGTGTCTGTTTATTTGTCAGCAAGCTCACGCAAAAAATACTGAAGCGATTTGCACTGAGCTTGGTGAAAGGGTGGGGGATTGGCCAAGACCCCCTGTGGCCCAGCCCATGTGGTCTCACAAAACCCCAAGCCACAACGAGCAAAACTGCTGTTAGTGCCAGGAACTCATTGGTGGAGATATTTCAGTGAGGATCAAAGTGAGGGAGCCACCAGCTGGCAGACATTATCATCCCTAGAATATATTCTACGAGTTTTAATGATTGTGGGTGTGTATAGTAAAATAAGGTGAGGACCAAAATCACTAGGTTTTATCTTCTGGGCCCTATGAATGTCTGCACCAAGTTTCACAGCAGTCTATGAAGTAGTATATAGTTGAGGGACCTAGTTTGATTCCCAGCTCGCTGGACCTTTGTTTTTTTTCCCACGTTTCGCTCTCTTTGCATTTTCATAAAAAACTTACCACAGTGCCCTTTCTTTCAACTCTGCCAAATCTTAACCTCCTTTTCATAAGTTGCATGGAAAGATAAGGCAGAAAGGGGATGGGGAAGAGATGTAAACATTAAGCTTACAACAAGGCCCCAGAAAAAATACATTCATCCTCTGCAACTGCAATCTATAGAACACAGAAGAAGCACTTTACTTTTTATTTAATCTCTGAGCCACTATGCAGCAAAATCTGAGATCCCACCTACTCATACTCCACATGAAAGGGGCTCTGTTGAAGTGTGTGCTCTCTGTAAGCTCCAGGGTGAATTTTTTTTTTTTTACTAAACTCAACAGTAATGATAACTGTGATTTTATTTGTTTGTTTGTTTGTTTGTTTGTTTGTTTGTTTGCTTTTGACTTTCACAACTCAAATCCTCAAAGCATGTAAATGAAAAACTACAGGCCCGAGACTTTCCACCTTCCTATTCAATCAGTCTTCAGTTTATGGTTAGTTAGAGAAATTATGCTTCTGACCATGCCTCATTAAAAAGCCAACTCATCTTATTACCTCAAAACAACCACAATAACATCATTGTACATGGGGCAGTTAAATACAAAATGCAATTCATCCTAAATGTATCAAAATTGCAAACAATACAAACTCCATGGAGTAAAAGGAGCAGAAATTCAGAAAGAAAAAACACACAAATCAAAGCATACACAGGCTTTCAACAACATTATGTATGTACTCTGCTGGCATCAAACGGCATCTGTTATTCTGTGTCCTTAACTCCTCCTCCAGTGTACCTATAGTGTTGTTCTGGCATCAAGGTGTAAATTGCGTTCAGGTAATGGGACATGGCTTCAAATGAAATATCTTGTCGTGGGTGTCTGCCTAAGAGGCTGCAGTTTGAGTCAGAACTGACAATGATGATGTAGCAAGGACAGCAGGGGTGAACTGTTAAAAAGCAGCAAGAGGTCATAACACACAGAGCCTACACAGCAACTGAAAACCAAGTTGATGTATTTCATCAACAGTGGGAGAGACGCCTGTAGGCACAAACAGATAAAGAAAGCTGTGAGATTGCACCAAATGTGTGATTGATGTAAGAGAAGCCAATTTCATGGGTGCCATGAATTCCTGGCAAAATGTGCTGCATGCAGTCATTTTATGAATAAACGAAAAAGCTCTGAACACAGTTGGCATTTTTAAGAGTTAAGTATATGGAGTACGTGCGAGCTCCGAATGGTATGATAATGAAATAAATGTTGCATTAAGTTGCACACAGGCATCGGGTACTGCTAGTTCAGTATGCAGTATATGCAGCTGCATCAGATATAGACCCTTTAAACTGCTCCAAGATTAGACTTCCTGCTCTAAGCAACAGGAGACTGGATGTCCCTGGTCAAGTTGAATGCCAATACACAAATTCAATGAGCCTGCGAGCTCAAGTGCAGGGAGGATGATGTTCCATATACCCTCATGACTCCAGGGAGAATTGCCAGTCCACTGAAAGATGAGATTAAGAAGGAGCTAGACATAAGAGTACAGCACATAGATATTATACAGTCACTGTACCATTAAATATGTGCAGCCTCGGCAGCATCACTTCTCACACATGATAAATGCGAATAAAAATAATCTTTCCACTCTGCAACTGATAAATTGATAAATCCCACCAGATCAATTCCAGCTGAACTCCTCTCTCCAGATAAATCAGTCTGCCACTTCCTCCCAGCATCAGAAATAATACTTAAACATCATACAAAGGTGACTCTATTCCATCTGTTCCTTCACATTACTGTACCATCCTGGCTACAATACTATAATTTATCCCCTGTTAGCTTTAGTCATTTTGAAGAGGTAGTCCTGCAGCTTAAACCCTCCACTTGTTCTCTTGACCCTATTCCAACTATATACCACAAATACCAGCTATTGTCAGGTGGTTTTTCCACTTCTTCCAGACATACTGCTTTCTCTGTGTTACTGAAAAAAATCATCAAACCCATCCATTACCAGCAAATACAGACTAATCTCCAACCTTCCTGCTCTTACTCAAATACTTGAAAAGGTTCTTTATGGAAAAAAGACTGCACAGATACTCAACTCTCCCCAACCTGTATTATGTGTATCAAGTGGGTTTTAGAGTGACTCACAGCATTGAAACTGCTCTTGTTTATGCCATCAAAGATCCTAAAGAAACACAAAGAAACATTCTATATATCTACAATGCTTATTACTAAGTAGATCTGAAAACAGTTTCATCCTATCTGGAAGCTTTCACAGCCGATTTAAAAAGAAAAAGTCTCCTTGTATCTATTGTCAATTTTACATAATGTGGAAATCAATATTTTCTGTGGGGTTCCACAGGGGTCAGTACTTGGTCCACCACTATTCAGACTGTACGTGCTGCCTCCTGATACAAACAAGGGGCATTGTGCAGCACATGTCTTGTCATTCCTGTAATACACAGCCATAAGTAAGCACGTGAAATGCATTTATGATGTCATCCACTGTATGTCTCAAAGCTTACATTCACCTTTTTCCTCAAGCACAGCGCGCTTCAGAGTTATTATTGACTCCCAGCATCACCACCATTGCAAAAATAGTTTTCTACTATTTAAAAAATATTTCTAAACTTAGTGTGACTCAGAAAAATGGGTCCATTGGTGCAGATTACATTGGTGTTAAAGCCCATTTTGAAGCACTTCCCAAAAAGAACAAAAGCGTATTAAGTGAGACTATGGGAAAATCCAGCACACTGAAAACACTTCACTGGCTGCTGGTACAATACAGAACAGACCTTAAAATACTATCACTTATTTACAAGGCATTACATTGCATGGCTATATCCCAGTTAGCAACCTCTGATCATCAGGCAGGTGTCTTCTGAATGTAACTAGAATTAAAACTGTATCAGGTGAAGGTGCATTCAGAACCTATTGTGCAAGTGACCTGAGTTCCTCAGCAAATTCTTAAAGTTGTGTTTAACATTTCTTTTCACTCATGGTTGTGGGGACTTGGAAGTTAAAGTTGAAGTAGTGTGTGTGTGTGTGTGTGTGTGTGTGTGTGTGTGTGTGTAAAGGCTTGTGTTTATATTCTGGTGCAGTCTTTAACCTGAATACACACTGACCCATGGGGATTGTGTCACCCAGGGGACAAGAATTGAGCTCCCCAATGGTGGGGACTGCTTTTTGAGCAGGCTTGTTTTTAGGGTTGGGGTTAGAATTAGGTTTTGGCGTGTGTTGCTTTGCTTCGCTCGTGCATCGTATGCCCAAAAGCTTATTGTGTTTTGGTGTTTTATTTTATTTTATATTTCACTGCAAAGCACAAATTTTCCCTATGTATACATTGTGCAATACAGTTATGTGGAATACAGACGCAGTTGTCACGGCTTTGTGCTGCACACTACACCACACCCATGATGTCACAGTTGTTTTTTTGTTTTTTGTTGTGAACAGTGTATCTTCACATCTGTTCTTTTGTCATGGTGGATGTGCCCAATAGGAAATTGATGAAGACCATAGTAATCATAGAGTGGATGCAGTAATAAGGGTGAGGCAACAACAAGTGGTGGTGGTTTAAGAAGAAAAGTCTACGAGACAAATTTAGAAATGATTTTTTGCTGGGTATGTGTCTCACACAAACATAGTCAAGGACACTGTGGAACAACAGCAATTTATCAGGCAGTTAAGATGCAGGATACTGACTACAGCACCAGGGATTGAGGTCTATGAACTTGTGCTTTACTTTTGTTTACAGGTTACCAACACTGAGTTCTTTTAGGGAAGGAAAGCTCTCTAGCTGTGAACAAAATGATGCAGAGGCTCGAGAAGCTTGAAGTGAAGCCACATTCAGTCAGATGCTGTGAAAAAAACAACAACCAAAAAGATCTGTTTGTAGTAAAGGATAAAAAGATATCAGCGTCTTCTTCTTCTTAAAATGTTCAGTGTGAGGGAAAAAACATGTCAATGTTACTGCTCCTCACTACAAACTACTCTTTGTAGTGAATGATAAAAGATAAATAGTACATCTCGCATGCATGTGTTTTAATAATAAAGGATAACAGGTGCTGCTGCTCCTCAGCATCCTATCTCAGTGTGTGAGGCAGCATAAAGTTTTCCCTTTGTCCCCTCTAGGTGAACAAAAGACAGCTCATAAACCAAAGGAAACTCATAACCCCAAGAAAAGAAAACCAGACAAGCCCTGTTCCAAGTGTATAGGACCAGAGGGGCTGTATTCACAGTCCTCATTGGCTGCTCCTTCCAAGGGAACAGTTAAATTGATCAACAATTGAATGAAATACTGTTGGTGCAATATTTTCGTCAAATTCAGAAAGCTGGACTTTAAAGATGATTTCCAACATATAACAAGAGGCAGTGGATACAAACGGCTCCTGTCTTCAATCTTTCATCATATTGAGGAATCAAGTGTATACTCTTAACTGATTTGTACGGCTGATCATACGGCGCCTCTGTGACGGCCACGTGGTTATGAACTCGCACATCAAGGGGTGCTTATTTGCATTGGTCTCTTGCAGTTGAATATCCCTGCTCTCTACACAGCAAAAAAAAAAAAGAAAAAAGAAAAAGAATCACACAGCACTTTTTTGTTTGCATAAACATTTTAAGTGTTTGCCATGCAGGAAGGTTAAAGTGAGGCTTTGGATAGCTGCAATACTGCCAGATATTGAAGAGGGAAAACAAAGCAGGAATGTCTGAATATTAGTTTTGATTGTCTGAGAATCTGTCAATATTAGTGAGTGATACAGAATGAGACACAGTGACAGATAAACACTGGAATTCAAAGTTATTCACTTTGAGTAAATGCTGGTTTTGCTCTGTATGCTTCCAAGGCTCTGGTTATAATGCTGGGTATTTAAATCAGTAAGCAAAGGAACAAACAAAGAAGTGAATTCAGTGACAGGTTCTAGCATGCATAATTAATCAGTGTCACATTTGTTTTCTTTTGTACCTTTCGAACGTCCACTGACTATTCCTGCCCTTTAAGCACACAGGCATTTCGTATTATAGGCTGAAACCTTAGCAGGATAGATGGGCCTTGAAGGCCCTGTGAAACTCATGAGATGGATGAGCAAGGACTTATCTGGTCATCATGTTGACGTCATATTATATGTACCTATCAAAGTTCAAAATAAAGATGAAGAAGGTGAAGGAGGTTGAATACACAAGTCTAGCTTTTTCAGAATGCTGCCTGACTTTGTAGCTTTGTGAAAGCCACTGTGGAAAATAATAAGTTGTGTGAGAGAGAGCAGAGTGGCAGGACCCAGGATGAGAGGGGACCACCCACAACAAGAGCAGAGAATGAAAATGGAGAAGAAAATCAGAAATGGACAAAACAGGGAGGCATTACTACTCTTATACCTTCTTGTTCTTGACTGTTCATTGTCAGTACTGTTTCTGTAGGGAAGAATAGATTAGATTAGATCAAAATTGGTCCTTTTCAGGAAAATAGTTTTCACATTCCGTACAAACCTCAAGAAATATTCACAGATCACAAAACATAAATACCTGGGAGAGTCAGACCATAAACCTAACAAGAGCATGATCAGGTTGTCCAGAAATATTTCCTCTGACTCCTCACATGTTCTGAATAGAGAATATCAACTTTTCATGGGGATCTGTAGCTGTGCAATTTTGTGCAATGTGTTAGGTCAACAGGGGGTGTTACATGTTATATCTGTCTTTGTGTATAGGTCTTTGTCATTTCCTGTATATGTTCATATCATGTTTGGCCTTTTTCTTAAATGAGCTACACAGGGATGCAAAAAGGCTTTCAGCCTGCTGACAATAAAGTAGTATCGTATCATTCTGTTCAAACATTTACAGATTACAAAACATAAATACATGGCAGAGTCAGACTGTAAATATAAAACAGCTCTGTTGGAACATATACCCATAATGTTGCTGTCAGGACAACAATAGCAGATTGATACGTCTTTGTACCACATACTTATTCTGCTGTTTATCTTATCACTATGGTTGCTTTGCTTTTCTGTGGCCACCAGGGGAGAATGTGGTAATGAGCAGATGGTTTGGGTGTGCCCAGGTGATGGCATGACAATAAGATAAGTGCATGTCTACATGTTCCTTGAATAAAATTGGCGTCCAACTGCTCTGATGTCTTGGGCCTCGTGATTAATTGATGTACAACTAACAAAGCCTTCAGCCTGATGTCCCATGAAAGAGCTCCTGACAGCTCCATGGTGCTGTGTTACTGTGTTTGTTGGGATGTTTCTGTTGATGTCATAAACTCAGGCTGTGACAGAGGATTATAGTTGCAGTGACCATGGGACAGCATGGGAAAAGGGATACAAGGTAAACAAGAGTACGTAAGAAGATCAATGCATGGTGTAAGCTGCAAACAGCTGAGTAGTGTTTCATGTTTAAAGTCAAAGGAGATGAAAATATATAGGTTCAGTAATATCATTTAAATTTTAGTAAAGAGTTGTAAAGTCTTTAGTGTGTTTGCAAATGTTGACCTTTAGAGCAAGGTTTTCACAGGCTCAAGTGGAAAATAACTCAATAAAACTCTCTGCTGTCTAAATTGTTGGTATTCATGTGTTCATGAAATTATGACTCCTAGACTAGACTGTCACAGCACATACAAATGAATGGTAAAAGCCACAGCCAAACTGCAAAAAACATTACAATTACTGAGGAAACCAAGAGGAAATTCAATTTATTTAGACAACAGTCAGATACCAATGATCAGCTCCTCTCCACAATGCACGGTATTTCAGTGCAGCCATTTTTTCCCCACAATCAGCTATTCTTATGGTAATGGCTTGTTTATGATATAACAAATCTGTGTATATGGATTTCAGGCTGACAGCATCCTTCTTTACCACGCAGTGCTGATCCACTGACAAGCTGTGGCTCTTATGGTTGCTCTGCTATATATTGATTTTGCTTCTCCATGTGGTGGTTCTCAGGATCTTCCGTAGTGAAGTGGTTCCAAAAGGTCATACCCTTATAAAGATATATAGAATCCAGATTCTCACCTCCCAGAAAACAAACAACTTCACATTCAGCAAGGAAAGTTTCAAACTTTCCATCTGAGTCTCTCCTGTCCAGAAAGGCAGGGATTTTACATTGTTATCACCCTTCTTATTTGCTTTCAGTATGTATTTGCGCCCCTGTTTATGGCACTATTGACAGCCCCTCTAGCAACACTGTCACTGCCATTGATTAGTTTGTGTATGTACAGTATGTTGCACACACTGACTCATCACCCTCTCTCAGACTTTATTTATTTTTGCACAGGTCATAAGGAATTACATCAAACAGAAATGAGCCGAGCGTGTCTGTGCCATCTGCAGTCCTGAATGACAGAATCTGAGAGTGGGCGAAGACAGTGGGAAGGAGGATTGATTTCATGCATGTAAGACTCCACAGGAAAATCAATATGCTCACCCCAACCCACGATTGACTTAACAGCACATGCCAACCACCTCTGAGCGGAGCTGAGAGCAAATGTCGGCGCAGTTTATTATAGACTCTCTGTACCAATAGGATCTCGGAGCCCTCTTTCAGTTCAGCACATCGTCTGCCTGTAGGACACTCACTCATCTCCTCCCTAGCTGGGTTTGAATAATATTATTGAGGTAGGTAGCTAACACATTACACTCCCCTACTATTTTATTACTGTTAAGCTCCAGCATGTGTCACACTGAGCTCTCTCTGTGGGCATTCGGTGAGTACCAGCTGACCTTTACTACAGGCCTGAAGAATGGCCAGACCGATCAGGCAGCTACTCTCAGGCTTGATTGTTTCCATATTAAGTGTTTTTATATTTCATGTGGCATATGTCTGGTTTGTGTCACTGCATGTATTTTGCATCTATTGCAGCATCACAACATGTGCCATACTGTAATAACTTGTAATAATCATTTTTTAGACAGATGCTATTTGCAGGCAGGTGTGGTTCTCCCACACAAAGTCAATGAGTCACAGGGGAGAGACTCTGGCAGAAAGGTGTTGTAACACATGCTTAATATTGGGAACCATGATCTTTTCCTAAAAATAAAATGACACAACAATTTCTGATTTCACATAGAAGTTTAACTCTGGTTTCTCCTTGGAACGTCTGGTGTTTGACTCATTTGTCCACCACAACGTCCTTTGTCTCCCATCATACTCACACACCTTTCTGCCACTACACAGTACATTTAATAAACGCCTGACAGTGGCAGATATTCAGTATAGTGTTTATTGAAAGGCACATGGCAACAGTTTGTACACTGTGTGCTTGTGTGTGTTCATTTTAACAGCACAGAAAGCAAGTTCCATGAATGTGTAAACAGCTAATTAGCCAACATGTGACCATACACACATGAGCATTAGTGGTCACTTATTTTCCACTTATATTGCTTTAATTTTTTAATCAAACAAGTAGGGGTTCTACATTTTAAATTGATTTCATTTGTTTAAGACTTGCATATTTATTAAAACAGCTACAAAGGAAAGAGAGGAAAAGCTGAAACACTTCAAATGTGCCTGTGTTCTGGCACATTGGCACAGAAGATTTATAATGCACATAAATCTATGCAGAATAGATTTTTTTAAATGATTTCATTAATTTGAGGGGGGAAAAAAGTAATCATAAGATAAACCCACAGCTATAGGGAACACTGTCAGACGAGACACTATACTGGAGTAATTCTTGCAAAACTGCCCCCCCCCCCCATAATAATCAGAATACAGGAAATATTAAAATAATAGTATAATGTCACTAATACAATGGCAAGTGTGATGGGAGTTTGAAGTGTGAAGGCCATACAGGAAGTCGGTGAGGCAGAGAAACAGACAAACAGACAGGCTCATATACTATGGTCAGGATTCCCATCATCACAGAAACAGTCTGACATTTTAAAAAGGGTTTTCCAAGCCTGAGGATGGTATGAGTGGAAAAGGGCATATATGTCCATAGCAGATCTAGTCAGAATAAGAAAGCAATTTTCAGTTGCAAATGCTTTTTTTTTTTTTTTTTGCAAACATAAAATGAATCCTGAATCACCAGGTGGCTGAATTTGATGTTTCTTTCCATAAATGAAGACATTTCCACCATAAACCGATGCAGAAAAGGCAGAAATCGGTGCATAAAAATTCACCAGAATGTAGGAAATGAGTTGTTTGATGCTCTGCACCGCATTCAGCCCCCCTGCTTAATCTGCTCACCCCCAATGCTCAGACAAAGCTAATTCCCATGTTTGACCATAGACTTTCACATTTGTTTGACACTGACTATTTTAGCTTGTGCCACAGATAAAACCAGTAGAATATGAGTCAACATATGATGTGATGGACTCCAGTGAAAACCTCCAGTGTTAAAGGGGAGCTATGCAAGTTCATTTTGATGGGTTTGTTTTCCTTTACGGAGCTCCCCCTACAGTTTCGGATGAGATCTGGGACAGATGAGATCTGGGACAGCGGAGATGCTGGTCTTGCAAGGTTGGTTTTCAGTCAAGAGATGCTAGGATGGAAGACAGAGAGCCTCGATTCTCCCTGTAAGTAATCCCCCAAGTCATTTAACCATTGCAGAAACTGTTTAATTAAGGTGCAAATCTTGCATAGTTCACCTTTAAATTGGTAGTATTCTTAAAGTATGACAGTGAAAAGATTCCCTCCCTGGTGATTAATCCAGAGCATATTTCAAAGGGGCCTCTGTTTCTGCTGAAGGTGAATTGTGACGCCACCATATGACTATTGAGTAAACAACTGGGAGCACCTGTCAATCTTTGCCTTTAACTGACAGCACTGTTTATCTGAGCATTCAGCTTCTGTCCTCACTGAAATTAAAACCCCACCAGGACAAAGTGGCTTTATACCAAATGTGAGCTATAATTGCTTTTTAGGGATGAAATGAATGCAACACTTTGTAATAAAATGAATCTTCTTAGTTATGGCAGCACTTTAGAAAATGTTAATGGACAGCACAAACCCCCTGGGATGTAAACTGCAGGCAAGCAACTCAGCAAAGCCACAAAGTAAGTAAAAGCAGAACTTCAGTCCATCTAAATGGTGAACTTGGAGATCTTTGTAACTTCAGCCACAGTTTTATTAATGCAATTTCTGGATTCTACGTAAATTAAAGGAGGAACAATAGAAAAGTAAATCCTCTGATTTCACTCAGAGGTTGTTTATATATTTCTTTCACTGTCCACATTGATATGGAATTAAAACAACTGATAAAATGTTGTCATAAATTGAACACAGTATTTTATTATGAAACCAATCAAAACAAAAATCTTGTTCATGTCTAGATTCAGGCCTTATGGTCTGATGAAGGTATCAGGAAGTACCCTTTATCTCTGAGATAATAAGGTATTTATTTAAGAGTGGAGTGGCACTGGGGTGCTACAACTCCTCCTGACCGTAACCTATACTAACTATGAGGAGCCCTGTCCTTTTATTATCACACTTCTCAAATGCAGCTGTGTTGAGCTTTTATCTGTTTTCATAGCACACAGTTTGTAGTGCAAAACCGCCTCTTGTATCTCAGCGAGAGGCTACCTTCACTTCCTTTCACCTCTTCCTCCTCATTATCACATCATTTGAACAAATTCTTTGCTCACTTCTCTTTCAGTTCGTACATTCATTATCTGTTCTATACTGGCCAAAAACAGCCCGTCAACCTTTTTGCAGATTGTAGAATCCCCTGAGCTGCAACTACATTTACTAATTGCTGAAGATTTAAGTCTAATGATGGGGATTTTAGCTCTGGAGCCCTGTCAGATCTATTTTCTTCACTTGCCAGATGATTCTCAGTTTCTCGTGGTGCCTGTAGCTCCTGTCACAGTGCGCGCCGAAACCAGGAGAAATACTACAAAAGAGTTCACAAAGCTGTTCCAAGATCATGTCGACATTCTATCGCCAATTTCTAATTCACCTGTGAAACAAAAGAAGAAACAGATTATTAATAGCATGAGATTTGTGACTAAGCAATTTCTCACACTTTGAAGTTAATGTGTTGCAAGCTAATTCAGCATCAGCTATTATTCTATATTTAAATAACCAAGATTTGACATTTATCTGAAATTAAACCCCATACCACAAGTGAATACACAAACAACAACTGGTATAATCTGTGAATGTGAGGCTGCACAAGGGAGGATGCTTCATGTAAGAAATGCGTCTTTATATGTTATACTGTATGTGTCTTTTTATACATACATTATGTAGTTTATAAATGAAATGCATTATATTCACTCAGAATGACAAAAGGCCATTCTTACTTAATGCAGGGATGGGATTTACAGAGGTCGTGTCATACGATGTTCAATGTTTTATACACTCACTGCGCTTTATATCCACCAAGCAATCAAGATGCCTGCTGCAGCATGGTGACATATGTATGTTGCCTCCAACATACATGTCAACATTTACAGCATATTTCGTTTTTATTTCTGAGTTTTATGTAATTGAATTATTAAATCCAGATTTGCAAAATGGATGACAGAGATTTGCATTCAAGTGTCGTGCAGTGTAGTATAAGTGCAGCTTGAACTTTGAATATTGCAAAGTTCAGTGTCATGTTCAGGGATCTGCTTCCACATTACTGACTTTAACGCTGCACTCTGCTCTATGAGTGCTTGACAAACAGCATCTCCATCATGAAGGAGGTGCTCTCATAATGCGACAGTTTGTTACGTGATGCTAAATTGTGAAACGGAACTTTGAACACAGAACACTTAAACCCTCCAGTCCTGTAATTTCAATATTAAAGGAAAATATTTACACTGAAGTGTTGAATGTGCACTGGCCTCTGCTCTCTCCTTCTATGAGCCACAGATCTGTTGCCAGTGAATAAGTGCATCTCTGGCACCCATCTGCCTTTGCTGCCAAGCAATCTAACCCACAGTGAACAGCTTGCAGTCTCAGACGATACAGTGGCAAAGGACTGGCAATGGCCTGAGAGAGTGGGATGATGATGATGATGATTTGCTGATGGGTGTGATACAAGATAAGTAGAGGAGGGTCTGAATCTCCTCAATGCTCTGTCACAAGAGCAAATTCCCAAGTATTTCCCTCGTGTTTTTCTGTTCGAGACATTGATTTACTCTTGTTGTATCCACAGTTCCAGAGCAAAGGAGCGCCAGAGCAAAGGAGCACATCCCTGTTGGTTTGTTTGATGGGGCTGGGAGTGTGCAAGGAAGATTGGAAGAACCTGGCCTGGTTAGTAGAAATATTTTTAGTTTTAACTGTGTGTAATTGTTTTTTTGAGGGGGGGTTGAACCAATGACCAAACTAAGCTGAACACAGCTCTTCCTTTTAAACTACAGCATGATAAATCTAATACATACATATACATATATATATATATATATACACACATTAGGTATGATGTACCACCAACATTATTTAAACAGCTTCTCTTGTAAACAACTCACAAATAAACACAGGTCCAGCTGAAGTAGGGTGGTAAGAGCCTCAGAGCGTGGTTGGCAGCAGGATTTAAATATCAGGGTCAGTCAGGCCTGGACCAATTAGCATCTTGGACACACCTACACAATCACTTCACTTAGTCAGTTTACACCACTGCGGTTAATATGTTAGTTTCCTCCATGCTGGTCGGTGCAATTCTCTCCATTTTCTCAAAGGTCAATGCTTTTGAGACAGTTTGCAATTAGTCACTGCTGCAAGTTCTCTGTGTGCACAAATGAATCCACCCCAGCGACCAAATCCGGTGACTGTGATGAAATTCAGTGCACGTGACAAATTCAGCACATGCTGAAATTTGATACAAGGTTATTCTTTAAGATAAAACCCTTGTGCCATCTTGTTTTCAAGGTTTAAGGTTGTTACAACCAAACAACAATAAATGGTTCAACAAGCAGTAGCCTAAGTATAATGGCAAACATAAGTAGTATTATATATTGTGTAACAGTTATTCTCAAAACAAGAAGACTCAGGATGTTTAAACATGTGGATTGATGTTCTGGTATTTATGTTTCAAGATACCTTATTCCTGTCAGAAGCCTTTCAAGGTCCAGTGTGTAATATTTGGCGAGGTTTATTGGCAAAATCTGAATATACTACCCATGTATACTACCAAGTGCATAATCACTACACTGGTTTTCATAGACTTACAATTATTCTTTATATATACATATAGCAAGGGTCTTGCTATAGATAGTGTCACCATCTTGCGCAGCCATGTTTGTACGGCAGCCTGAACAGAAAGCTAGCCAGACAGCCCATTTCGCGAGTTTTGCGCACTTAAATAAACCAACAAAGTAAAAGGTGGAAGGAAAGAAGAAGGAGGAGGAAACAGTTAACAGTTAACAGTTAGTAGTTAGTCGACTCCCATTCTTCCCAGTTGTGGAAGATGCCATTTCTGGACAAGGTTGTTTTTCCTCGGAGGCCACCGTGACTTTGCCGATGGGAGGGGTGAGCACAAGCGAGTGAACACTGCAATCTAGAATCTGAATGCTGGATGTCACCTTTTCCCCCATTTTACACACTGGACCTTTAACATAACAGCTCTTTTTCCATTTGCTTCTCTGACTAAAATGAAGGAGAAAATGTACTGTGGTACTGATGCCAGAAATTACTGACACCAGTGAATCTGTCTTCTTCAGTGATAGAAACAACCAAAACCAAAACTACAAAGATTACTATATGCTGTATTGAGCAGTTAGAAGCCAGGTTTCTGTGTGTTTTCATTAGCAACATTGGTTGCAAGTTTGTTATGGCTATAAATGTTGCAAAAATTTAAGTCTGTGAACTGTCACTCTGCGCACTGTTGGTGTGTTATCTTGGCTGCGATCGGCTAACAGCATCACCATGACACCAAACACACACACACGGAAAAAAACATAGTTACCTATTCCCTAGATGAAAGCAATAATGCATCTTGAAGCAGATGAGATTCACATGGCAAAGCTGTGCCCCATGCGTGATTGAAATATACTCAGTCAGTCATAGCTGATGTGTTTGCTTTTGGTGTATTATGTGTTAGAGGTGCAAATGCCAGCATGTGTAGGAAGAAACTGGTGATGCTGAAGAATTAAACTTGAGATTTTGATCGTTTCCCAGCAGTGGTGCAATTTTTGAAGCGATGCAACACAGCAACCATCTGTCTCGCATACCTTAAGCTTAATTTCTAAGAGGTTTATTTGGATATAAATAGAAAAAGTATATTATGCTGAAATCATGTGTTTTCTCCCATGCCTTCTGTTTCAGGTTGGTTTCCTGTTTGTCTATCCATGATTAGGCCTTGAATGACTGGATATGCGTTTGATCATAGTGCCAAATGTTTGTCTGTAAGACTGTTTGTTGCAGTGCTTTGTTGTTTGTTCACTGAGACACAAAGAGAGAAAAGCTGTCAAAGAGCAGAGAAAATATATTTCTTCCCACATCCATTCATAGCCACCGGATAAATAATACAAATAAAATGCTGATTTATGTTTTTGTTTTTCCTTTCAGTTTCAGTTTGTGCATTCTGGTTTTCTAAGTGGACCTTGCAGATTTGGAGAAAGACCTTGTGGTAAATATAGCTTGTTGTATGAAAAGTGATCATTGTTTACTGACTCAAGGGTTTATTGACTTTTACATATTCTGTGCTGCACTGGCTCCGTTTTAAAAACTAAATCACACTGACTTGGGGCTGTGAAAAAGTATAGTTCAGTTCTTTATTTAGAAAAACATCAGAAAATGTGTTCTTCCAATTAACATTTCAGGACTGTGAAATGTGAAAATGTAGTTAAAGTTAAATTCTATTGAGGAGGGAAAAAGTCTAAATCTTAATTTTGATGGCGTGTGATTCACGCCGGAAATACAGACACAAGCATTCAGTATCGTTGTAGTTTGATTTAATTTTAGAAGTACATGAACAAACCTCTTACCGAGGCAGAAAACTCTGACCCAGACACTAAATGGATGGCGATCGCTTTGTGTATCTGTGCTTTTGAGCTTTTAACACCCAAATGAATTTCATTCCATTGTAGCACTAAGAGTGCTGAACCAGAAAATGCAACCATATCCCTGGAAAATCAGCCCCAGTTTCTGGAAAATCAGCCTCAGAGCCTGTTCCTCACTGCAACTGAGGCTCAGGAAAGTGTTGTGCGTCTATTGGCATATTGGACCTTTTTCTCCAGCCGTTGTGGAGAAACTCACACGTACTCCTGGACTAAAGTGTTTGAAATCACAACAGCATCATGGCTCATTTCTGAAATAGAAATGTTTCTTTTAACACCTCTGAATGCTTTGATCATTATGGGAGTAGTGCATCAGAAAACATTTCCAGAACTCTGCAGGACGCATGGATGCATCGTGTTCCTCCTTCCTCCTCCTTAATTATAGGCACTTCTACAATTGACAAACTTCATCATGGCTCATCCATTTCCCACTTTTTATTGTTGATTGTCAAGTGTCCTCCACAATCTTTTTAATTATGTAAATCATTGGAAATTGCACAATGAATTGATTTTTAAGGTCAGCAATTTGCAGAGATTAAAACTAACTCGACATAACTACATGTCCCCCTTCATTCGAAGATTAAGTTGACTCATGTCTCGGCAACAAGATCAAAGGGTGGTTTGAATTTAGCTTTTTATGAAAGTTGATAAATGGACAGGCCTTAACATACTTTTAGCTCTGACAGGCCAAGAACCCATTAGAAGCTGAGGGATAACGATCAATATGGCAGCATATATCTAATCTGCAGTTTGCCAAGTGCAGTGGGCTGTTTGAAGCATCTGACTGTGCTCATAGTGCAACTGCACAGTACAAGACAATGCAATTTTGAGGTGTTGACTAGAATTATCACCTGGTGACTTTCACATAACATCCCTGTTTATGCAGTAAAATATTGATCATTTGTGTGAAATGTTCTCATAATTATAAAGAGTAATGGCTAATGAGCATTTTCTGAGGTCATCATGACCTTGACCTTTCACCGCCATTTGACCATTTGTGCCATTGTATATTTAAAGAAATTCACTCAAGGTGTCATTGAGATGTTGTATTCACGAGCCAAAACTGTGACCTTTGATCTCGACCACCAAAATCTAATCAGATCATCCTTGAACCCCAATTAATATTTAAGTGTCAAACCTGAGGATGTGCCGTCAATGTGTCACTGAGACATCATGTTTTTAAGAATGGGACACATGTATGTACATACAGTTGGAGCCCCCCCCCCCGAAAACAATATGCCTCCATCTGTGGCTTTCGTTGGTGTATAAAAAGGTACAGTTTGAAGCTTCCATCAAATAACTAACAGTTACAGCAGATTGCCTAAATAACAATGTGAAAATCAGATCAGCCGTGTGTGTTACAATATGCAAATATACCTTAGACTTCGCATCACAATTCTAAATCAGTCGGCTCAAGGTATGCAATGAGACTAGAATGTTCCATTACTCCCTTCCCCCATTCATGTCTTAACATCAGCTGTGGCTATTACATCAGTCAGGACATTACCAGTAAGGTGAGGTGGGGAGAAAAACAGATTTCATATGTGACAGGTCTTATCTGTCCTTCACTAAACACATTTGCAGGTTGGGAAGGATACGGTAGATTAGTCAGTGCATCATGTGGAAGATGAGCGACAAGGGCAGGTGCCAATAACCCTATGCTAGATTGAAAATTGAGAATTTCTCTGCAAATGCAGTGGAGCTGCACAGGCCTGTTGGCTGACACCAGTAGACACCCTGTCACCGGCAGAGATTGTCCTGTGAAAAACGACCCCATCGGTCATCCGCTCGAGCAGCTTATTACAACCCAGTTAGGTTTAATTGTCAGGCGCCCTCTAGCAGTTGGAGAAAATATCACGGGAGCAAAAGAGGAAGTCAGGTGACATAGTAGAAAGAGCGACAAAGTCTATGTCAGGAGAAGGTTAGGATGGATGGATGGATGGATGGATGACACAGAAGGCCACCGTTCGTTTCCTGTGGGAAACAAATGCACTGTCATTCATCTATGATTGTTTGCCATCCATGACACCATGTTTATTATTGTAACCATGACAACAAATTTCTCTAGCCTTGTGAAAGTACTCAGTTTTAATTTAATCCAGAAATATTTTTTAGTTTTTTTAGTAGTCATACCATTCACATTATGGTGGTAAAACATTCACCTGAATTTGAAACTAATTTGATTTCAGTGGCTAAAATCAATGGTCAAGGTCACATGACATCACATGATTTTGATATTGTGAATGCAAAATGTCCAGCAAGTGAATCCCTTTAAATTTTGCACAGTTGTCCAGAACAAAGTGATTAGACTCTGATGGTTGAAGGTCAAGGTCACAGTGGCAAAACACTTTTTAGCCATGACATCTTACACAAAATTATGTAACTCTGAGTGAACAGAGATGTAATGTCAAACTCTAAATGTGTAGTTCTCTGATAAAACACAGTTAAATATGCAGTGATGGCCTGTTTCTAGCTGCAGCGCTT
Organism: Caranx ignobilis; assembly: GCA_021432705.1. Classification (NCBI taxonomy): domain Eukaryota; kingdom Metazoa; phylum Chordata; class Actinopteri; order Carangiformes; family Carangidae; genus Caranx; species Caranx ignobilis. Next base: position 29,053,572 of record MU269985.1, read on the forward strand.
AATACAGTGACATTTTAGAAGAGGAACCAAAAAAGACAAACTAACCATCTGCTCATGATCCCACAATGCAAATCATTGTTGTTGTTTGCATTTTAACAGTCATTTTGAATCACATTTGTAATCTTTTACCTCCTATGATGTTTTATTCCTATAACAGTCAGGGGAGCGATATCTTTTTCATAATCCTGACAAAAAAAGCTCTTTTTGGTCTTCTTGGTCTCACAAACAACAGATATATTAGTCAGTCAATGGTTTTGTCAGGATTCCTTTACCTTCCCATTATATATAATTAAGCTTAATTTTAAGTTTTAGTTGACTTACTATAAGCATGACAACCATTTCTTCCTTTATCTGACAGATTTCATGAACTTCTGAGTCATAGTGCATTTACCAGGACTGTGGTATTTCTCTGTGGTACTGTAACATATTTTCCACTGTCATGTCACTTGAATACACTAGAATCACACTTGCCTGTGAGCACACATGCACAGACACACAACAGCTGCAGTAGACAATGACTATGTCAACATGAAATCCCATTGAGCTAACTGGCCTTTGTTCAGCACATTAGACAGCAGCCTCAGTGTCAAATTTATCAACTCTAACAAACCACCACAACTATCAAACATCACAAATAGCTTTAGCCAACCAATGCTAAAAAATCAATACACCTACTGTAGGGTGTCAGTAAGCATTGGACAAACAGCCATCAAGAAAAGCACATATGTCCACACAGTAAGAATAAATCCATGATGGCAATTGATCGCACAGTCTATAGAAATCATCATTCACTATCATTCATATAGCAGGTCATACACCAGAGTAGCCTAACATTTACCAAAATATGAAAGGTAACGATGACAATGTTTGATTACATGATTTTACATCCTGATCCCGCTTAATAAAAAGACAAACCGGTACTCACCCATCAGAAGTTCATCCACTAGATCTCAGAGTACATAGATCATCATCAACAACACTGCTCAGAAGAAAATCCAGCTAACATTAGTCCTCAGATATTTCTCAACAATGCTAACGTTCAATAAACCTGACTAGAAAAAGACTTGTGTAGTGGTAAACGTACCCTGTTCTCTTCTATCTGTCCTCTTCCAGGCACCACCTTTTGTTTGGGTTTGCTAAACATTTTGTGCTGACTGACCATTTGCAGAGGATTAAGTGCTAAAGTTTGAGAGACAAATTGATATAACAAATTAGGATACCCAGGAATCCCTCTTTTCTCCCGTTTTGAGAGGATGTTAAAACTAGTAGAAAGTAGGTAGAAATAAAAATAAATACAGTTGCATTTATTTTTACATTGCAATTGTGGAACATTTTATTAAGAGAAACTTAGAAGACTGTTTTTCAAAACAATAGAGGTGATAGTCCTCTGGCAGCTGCTGTGCTACACCACTGACTAATCTTGACTAATCTCGTTTTTTGGGAAAATCATCATATTATAGAGGGTGCAGTCATAGAGGCTCTTTTCAAACTGCTCCCATGCAGTGTAACTGAATTGTTTTTCAAACCTGCCTGATGCTCATCAAACACATGACTACAACCTTTTATATAGAACTGATAAAAATGACCTCCTGAAATATAAAGACATCATAAACGAAAGAGCTATTCCAACAATGCATTGTGTGAGGTGGCGATAATATAATATGTACAGTAAATGGACTTCATAATATCTGTTTATTCTTTTTAGTTCTTTTTAATTAAAGCAATAAGCATTGCAGAACAGTTTTATGCAGTCTTTTTATGACAGTCAGCCTGTTTGGGCACTGACCCATTTTTGTGCATGTAGCCTGTTGCAGATATACATACACACACAACAGTTAAATACATTGATTGTTCAGACAGAGCGAGCTAGCTGTCACATGGTCAACTGTTTGCAAAGTGTTCGAGATCGACTGAAGTCAAGATCATAAGTACAGCATGACTCCAGTCAGTTTTCTCGGTTGCTACAAACACTGCCTAAACACCACAGGAGCAAGACGATGTGTAGAGCCTGTTGCCTTAGCTTTAAGCACCCATGCTGAGAGCACAAGAGCCACTTGGCGTCTTCTTCTACAGCTCTCCTGGTCACAAACATTAGACTATTGGTGGGTCACACATTACATTGCTTTTATAAACATTACTTCAACATGCAGATGTCCTTATTTGGAGCTCAACTACTGTACACTCACATTGCATGTGCACTTATTGTGAATCACAAGTATATCATACAGTGTTAAAGTATATATAGCACGGTATGTTATTCCACCTGCTTGATAATAGTGCCTCATTTACAATACTAAAATATACATATCTATGTTAAGGATTCATGAGCTGAACACTATTTTTATCAGTGAGAAGTAATGGCCATTACTGGATTTGACAATAACAGCACTCAGACCAAAGTGCAGGCACATTATAGGGAAGTATCTGGAGCTGGACCTGACTGGAATACCTGATACTATTCTTGTCTGTGCTCGGCAGAAACATATTACAAGCATATTCCAGTTTACCTGCTACAGACAATGATTTAGGCTGTGGGTCTGCCATATCAACCATCCAGAGCTATTCTGCCTCCTGGCATCTAATTACTGACACAAATCATCCAGAGATAATGCATTCCCATTTGTCATTAGCATGTAATTGACGATAATGCTATATCTACCATGGGATGCTGAGGCTCTTACAAGATGTCTGCATTTGGCAATGACGACTTAAGAGGGATGTAGACATGAGCGGGAGGCTCAGGTGCTATAGGGCTGTTTGCTACGTAACCTCAGAAAGCAGGAACAACAACTGAACTGTCTGCTGTAGTCAAGGAAATGCTGAAATTAGACATTTTGCATTACATTAGGGTGAAATTATGAAATAATGGAAGGTTAACATGTGGCCACTGTGCTTTTCATGATGTATGAGAATACAATTTAATTCAGTAAAATATGCAGTCAACACATTTGCTGGAGGCTTTCTCTCCTGTGTATCGACCTCATTTTAAATACTTGTTTCTCATTATGGTGCTTGCTGTACTGTTATACAGCAGTGGCATCAATATTCATTTCTTCTTACCCTCAAAGTCAACAGCTCAGAGGTTGAGTCACTTTGAGTTCACGTGATGGGAGGGAAAGCACCATAATTTATGTCCTCAGTGGCACCTTCAGCTGAAACTATTATTTTCTTCTGCTAAAGCAACTAGCGGTGGGATTTCTCATAATGGGTTGAAAAAGAAGAAGTGTTCATGTGCATTATTCTGTGTTTAGATAGATGAAGAGCACACAGCCACTTCACCGTTGCAGCAGAAAGTACAACACAAACTTCCTCCTGTCAGGATTCAGTGCTGAAGCTTCAATGCGACCATCTGGATGGATGAATTAAACAATATCTTCAGTCTTCTATTACCGTGTTATTGTGGCTTTATAGTATTTTATTTATTTTCTACTCTCTTGTCAGTGATTGGAGGAAATGTCAAGCTGACTGTGAGGGCAAGTGGAGGTCAGCTGCCATGCTCCAATTATTTAGGTGAGTACACGTGTTTATTTGCATACTTTAAAAGGCTTCACTTGATAAAATACATTGATCAAAACCAAGACAAATTTAATGGGTTATGTAGATGAAATAGAGCACATGAAGAGATTCTCTGTTGCACAAAAGAGGGTTATTGGATAAAGGGATCAGTGGAAATTTGTCAAGATTTGGATAGTGATCAAATGTGCCAGTGGTGTTTAATTTGAAATTCACAAAACTCTGTGATTGGCACATTTTATCATGCTCTTTTGAGCAGCTGATTAGCAATCAGAATTTTGTTCCACAATAAATTGGTATTGATCTTTTACCAGGAAAGCAAAAGCACACATAATTGATCTTCTTTCAAAACTTTAAAGAATCACAAATTCCTTCTGCCCCTGGCACGAAATCCTGAAGCCTTGTTTCCAATAACTGTGAAGGTCTCTGCAAACTGTCTTTTTATTGTCATCTCTTTCTTTCAGCCTCTATCCTTGTGAGCTTTACTAATAGTTTCTACTTGTGTATTGAATGCCAGAGAATAGGTTTGTCAGCATCCATAGTGACTTGGATGACGCTGGTTTCCAAACGGCTGTTTATAGCCTTATTCAATATGTAGGCTACTCACACACTACATATTAGAAAAGAAAACAATTTCCAATTTCCAATTAAAACATATGGGCTGAAACATTTCATAGAGCATCCAAAGAGAGAGTGCCACAATTCAGTGGCAGTTCAGTAAACCTTAAGAAACCCTTTTGGAAAATACTGATTCTTAAATTCTGCAAATTTGCATGATAATGATTGGTTCAAAGGTGGAACTCGTCTCTGTTCAAATGCAAAAATTTGCTGAAATGTAGCTAAACAAGAACCTTCAAATGCATACTAGTGCTGCAATGTGCTTCTTTAAAAATCATACAGGACTCAGATACTTCTTAAGGTCAACGTACACTCAGAGCACATAATCAGGAACACCATACAAATACTGGGCAAGGCCTCCCATTGCTCCCTCTAAGTTCTCAATGTCATGTGTCACACAACATTTTTGGTTTGATATGTTTGTCTGACATGGATATTAGATGCTATGCTGTATTTCTAATTCGATGTGTGTTTGTCTGTTCAATAGTTTCGTTGCTTTAATGACTCCTGATTTGCTGTGTGTTTTGCATGATTATTCATTGCTTTTGGGGATTGTTTTGAATCATCTTTGGTTGTTACAGTTTTGTTGTGTTTTGTCGTTTTTCTGCTGCAGTGCACACCCAGTTGAAAGTGCAGTAGAGTGTGGACAATTAACCTGATTGAGTACCAGGACTGACACTGGAAACAACCAATCCTCAGTCAGCAGTGGGAGACCAAGGGGCCAATCAGTGACTGGGAAATGGAGCCGCAGGTAGAACCACAGGTGGGAGAGAGTTACAAGGCCAGTTTTAAGAGAGAAGCCAGGCTGACTGTGATGTGCCTGCTGCTCGAATGCTGATTGTAAGCTTCTGCTGAGGGAATCCACCAGACAGCCGTCAAAGGAGCCAAGGCGACATTTCTACGGGCCAGAATCTACATTACTGGTAAGCAGAACATTTGTTGAGGCTCAGAGCATAGTGGTGACAAAGTGTTCGTTCCTGGGCTATTCTTAAAAGTCCAGTGTTGGACAATACAAAGTGTAAGAGCATTTGGCAGTGGATTTGTTGGTGGCACAGAGACAGTGGAGTGTGGTGCTGTCTAATTGAGCTTCACATTTCTGTGTTGTGCTTTCTTCAAATATCATTGGACATTGGACATCCTGTATTGTAAATGCAATGATGGCTGAAGCTCTTGGCAAGAATGGTAGGTAACAACTGCTGGTGCTAACACTGGCTATGTACAAATGGCAAGTTTTACAAATGACATCTTTAACCTGTGCTGTGATGGTTTGATGTGAACTTTAACTTCTTGTGGTTTTATCCTTTGCATGGCTGCCATATGACTGGCTGATTGGATAATTGCATCAATAAACAGGTGTTGCTCATGAAGTACTTGATGAGTGATTGTTAATTTTGATCATAATACTCTCATCTAATCTGAACAGCTAATTTGTGTATGATTAAAAACACTCACAAACCATTTGATTCAGTCATAAACACGTGCCAGAAAACCAGCACATAACGCTCAAAGTCTACAAACCTACCTCAGCTATTGTAGTCAGTATATTCAGTCCCAACACAGGCAACGTTCAGTGTGCTTCAGTATGGCCACCTCTCTTTCTACATAAGCCCTTTACTTTACTCTAATGTTTTATAATTGCCGGGGAGGTCAATCGTTCCTCCGCTTTCAGCTTTACCATCAATGTTTCATGTCACATCTGGTAAAACCATGGTTGAATCCACTATCACTGCTTTCTTGGAGGGTGGTAGAAACAGTGGCAGCTGCTGCGTCTTCAAGATGTTCTCCTCTGTGATACACCCAAAAAAAAATCATGTTTCATTTTGGCTCAGTTCCATCTCATACAGTTTCACACTAGTTGAGAAGAGGGTGAATACAGCCCTGACAGGACTTCTTTTTTTCCCTCATACCCCATTGCGGCACTAAAGCTGCTAATAGAAATCAAATCAAAATCCCCAAAGGTATTTATTTCCTCTTCATGTATATCAAATACATATTTGCATGTAGTTTGTTCTGTCTAATCTGTTGAAGAAAAGAAATTTGTAACACAAAGAAGAATATCATGTAAGCTGTTTGGAGCAAGGAGTGATTATACAACTATGAAAGGCTGTGGTGTTGAGGATGCTGTCCACAAGGAGCTGCAGGAGGAGGCAGGGCAGACAGTTAACAACAGCAGTGACATGAGAGATCGACACAGTGAGAATGTGAGCTGTCAGATAATAGAGATCATATCATAGTCTTGTCTTGTCTGTAATTTCTCTGACATATTGTTACAGGTGGAACTCTGCTGAAGTGGTGGATTGATCATTAGAGGAGCTAATACATGCTTGAAATATATAAAAGGTGCAGCAGGCCACTAATGAGCTCACAGTCTATTTGTAAAACCTGTGCAGCACTTTGAGACAGTAACATAAATATATATTATTATAATGTCAAACCAAAGAACCCTGGTGTTTTTTTCTTTCTCACAACAATCTTGTATATTACTCTGCAGGAACATAGAGTTCATAGTTGACTCTCAGTCTGTGTTACCTTGAGCACAAATTCAACCTTGGAACAGAGTGTGAAACCAGACTTCGAAGTAGCCAAGGGAACTGGCAGCAAGTGAGGAATGAAGTTGCTCCTCAAAGTGTGTTTTGGACTCAGGTAGCTCTCATTCACTTAACACTGTTTCACACCTCTCAGATTACCTTTAATTAGTATTAACACATTTTGCAATAGCAGTGAAAGGGAAAAAAGGAGTAAGCAGACGACTGGGCTACATATTAAATGGCTCTTCTGCATGTTAAACATTTGCTTACTGAAGTGTTAACAGCCAGAGAGAGACAGACTATGGCCCTTATTCACAAAATTAAACAGTACCAGTGCTGTAGTAGGGACGTTTGTAACTTTAATTTAGATTAATTTAGTCTGAGTTTGTTTGAGAATATCTGTGAGGTAGTCACATGTGTACCTTACTTTACTGAAGCCGCAAACTTCATGGTGTGTAATTTTAACATAGCAGCATACAACACAAGTTGGTTTCGTGATGTAATTATCATGAATGAAAAGGACAGCAAAATTAGTATTAGCCTAGGAGACAGCCAATTAAATTCAACAAGTGCTACTCGCTGCATCCATCTCTCATGGTGACTGTTCACACCTGTGTGTAATTTCAGTGAACCAGCCTGTGTGTGTGTCAGGTTGGCAAAGAAAGGCAAAAATCTACCCAGCAGAAGAATCCACTTGAAGAGAATACAGGGGAGAGTAAATGGATGAGGGGTAGTCATTAAAATCTGGAGCTTGGTTTGCAGGAGGCTGCGTATCCACACCTGAAACTGCTGGCATTTTCACACTATACTCTAAACACATGAATTCCATTAAAAGATGTTTGTAACAAAACAATTAAATCTGTAGCCAAGGCATAGCTTAATGAGGGACACTGGGGTCAGTTTTAAATAAACCTAAACAAAAATGATACTGAATTTACAGCTGGAGATACAGTCATTATTTTTACATTATTTTTTATTATCTTATAATATCTATAATTATCTTTGAAGGATTTTTTTCTGTACAGTATATATTCTATATTATGTGTAAAATGATGTGCTGACAGCATATTAGTCAGATAAATTCTCTGTCTCCTTAGACATTTCACCAAGTCAAAGAGAGTCAGAAATGACGTGTGAGTAAAATGTGAAATCTGACATCTGTCGGTCCAGCCGGTTTATTACACTGTAACTACATAATCTTTATGTTTCCATATGTTTCCATATTCTCATGGGTCCAGATGTTAACTGTCGTTGTCAGAAATATTTGACGGACAGCTATGTTGCGCTAGAGATGGCAGCCCCACCTTTCTTTTTTCACAGCAGATCAGTGATGGGAACAAATGGCAAGAGTTTTACTTTCTCTGACAGATGTGTCAGACATGAGGGACAGGCTGCTGCGGGAGAGCGATGCGTCTCTCGCGTCACCGACTCATTGATTTCCTTTAGCATTTAACTGTTTCACTTTCGAGCTCCACCAGGATCCGATTGTTTGTCTGTTAGTCCTTCCTGCTCTGTCTTCCCCATTGCTTTCTGTATTTTTGAGTGAGCAGAACCCATATCAGCTCAGTCAGGACACTAGACCTTAGTAATTACTGCCTAGAGCCAGTTTACCCCACTACTCTCCCACTGTACTATCACTTGAGTGATTGGAGCTGCAGGGGGGATCACCAATGTAACAGGTCATTACTCATAAAGGTCTGGACTAGCAATACTGAGTCAAACCTCAGAGTGGGAACAGAGTGGAAAAAAAGCTCTTGCTTCAATAAAAGAACATGGATTGCTTATCTGTGATGGTGGCAAGCCCATGGATCATTCTACTGTAGACTGCGTCAAGCGTTTACTCATCTGCAGGTCCAAGGATTTCTTTGTCTGTGCACAATGTATTAAAAACAATACAGATCAGATCATTTCTATTATAAATGGAGAGAGAGATTTCCATTTATGCATACACAACAGCTACACTGTGAATTCACTTGACTAAAGAGCTAATGAAATGAACTGATCCATATCAGAATACAAAGCTGCACCTTCATGTCTTGAGCTTAAGACATTTGGAATGAGTAAAAATAAGCAACACATTTAAAAAAACGTTAAGTTTGCATTTGTTTGTGCACTGTCTTTATATATATATATATATATATATATATATATATATATAGCTCCAGGGAGTGTTGACTGGATGTGCAAACAACAAACATGCAATTTATTGAGCGACGAAAAATACTTTGTTTGATGAGACGCAGGGGGCGGTGACTTTTGATTCTTTAATCTTTCTTCTTTTTGTTGTTTAAAATTAAAGTTATCATATTGTAACTCATCAGTCATTGCACTGCTTAATGCAGGCTCATGGGCTTAACCTCCCCTAGCACTGAACATACTCATTACATTTCTCTCTCATCTTTGAAGGTAGCGAATTGGTGCATATGCATCACAACACGTTGAAAAGCAGATGTTTGAACACCATCGCCTTTATTCAGGACAGGCAGCATAGACTTAGATGTATTAATGCCACATAAATAATCTCCAATAAAAATGAATGTGCTTAGTGGATGATTGCAGAAATCATATGTCTTTTAATCTCATCTCTACATCTGTGGCCCTCCTATTCATTGAGAAAATTATCTTATAATACAGTTACATTGAAGCACATTATATTATAATCTTAAGATTATGGTGCAATGCTGGATACATCTTAAAATGTCAGGTTACGACCTCTGTCTTCAGTGAACTATGGTGCTTTTTTTTCAGATCAAAGATTCCTCTTTCCAATTGTCATTATCTTTCTAAACATAAGTTGTTAAGTCATCTTAGTTTTTAATGTATGTATTTCTAGAGCTATTTCTGTGATGATATATTGTTTTCGGCAGCTAAGTGCTGGATTACCATTTCATAGAAATAATAATAATAATGATGAAATAAATCATACACAGATGTGCCTGTATGATCAGAGAATTCAACATTAGGGTGCCTGATTTGAGAAAGACGTAGAAATGGGACAACCAATTATTTTCCCTCCTCGAATACCTGCACATCACATGGTTAAATAAGCAAAACATCTAATGGAAGAAGACAGAGGGCGCGTGTAATCAACATGTCAAATTACAACTCACTTTGATAAAATATTTGCATTGTCTCGTTTCATAAATTAAATCACTTGTCATATTTTATCAAGACACAAAGTCACACAGTCCATCAGCCATCTAGGTTACACACTGAACCCCCATCTAGATGATGATGAAAATGCTTGCAAGCATAACAAGTGTAATTCAGTTGCAAGATGCTCATTTTACAAAATGTCAGAACTCGGACCAGTTTCAGGCATTTTGTGAAATGAGCACGACTTCAAAAGTACACAACAACATGGTCTGTGCATGAACAGAGCCTTCCTATAGAGAGTGAGATGAACAATAGTTTTACCAACAGTTAAAGAAGTAGTTAAAAAAAAAAAAACAAACTGTCATCTACTGTTGTTGTGCTGTTAATTGGTGGTGGAGTTATTTTAGGGCACGACCTGACAGTGACCAAACTGGTGTTTTCTCTCACTGTACAGTATGTGTCACCTCTGTACAGGGAGCTGAGGTCAGGAGCTGTGGTGTTACACAGGTAAAAATAAGTGTCATCTTAATACTGATAAAAAATCAAGCAGAGCCCTTGGGCTGATTAGTATTTTGCTTGAATCCATTTCCAACTCTTCCTGAGATCCTGACCCATGTTTCATATGTCATGTCTCAGTGAGAAAAACTGTTATCAACACTATAAGTGGCTGAATTTAGTAAACCCTGAGTTATGAGAGTGCATGTTTAGTTGTTTTTTTTTTCCTCATCAAAGAACTCTCTGTCTGACTCATAGCACAGGAACCAGACTCCATCTTCTCACAGAGGGCATATTTATTTAAATAGTCAGAGACTATTTCATCAGTAGAAAGTAGTCCAAAGAAAACTGCTCACAGTGAGATCTGTGGATTATAATGAGGAACTGGGGCATTGTCTCTGGAAAGACATGCAGCTGTGGAGCTTTTCAAATATATTTTTTCAATAGTTTGAACATCACAAACAAATTCCATTTGCCTCGTATACAGCCGACTGAATCTCAGAGGTAGATGTCTCAAGAGCCGGACAAATAAAAACAAATATCTACATATGAAAACCGTTTCTTTTTTTCTATTTCCTTTCTTTCTTTCTTACTCCTGGCTGTCTATGTAAATGAGCTGCGAAAATAACTCTTCAAAATTCACAAATATAGTCTAAAGATGGCATCATGCTTACTTAATATAGCCAGGTGAGATAAAAGATGATTTTCACCAAAACATACAGAAAATGAAAATGTTGTCATGTTGCAGTCACCTAATGTCTCATTTGAAACACAACTCATGCTTTTATATTCTCACACACTGCCCACTGTTTCTTTTGGCTTTTCCCCAATTCCCTTTCTTTCCTTTTTAGGAAAGCAGATTGTTGAACACCACCCATCATCACATGTATCATGAACAGACACTTGCTTCCTCCAGGCAACCTGTCTGTGGGCACATTCTGGCCCTCCACTCAACAAATTACACCCACAGTGTGAGTGCAGTGAAGTGTGTGTTGGCTGACCAACTCGTGATATTGACTTTGAATGCAAAACAGTGAGGGGTAAGTGTTATTAAAGCTTGACACAAGACTCAGAAAATGAACTTACTGCCCCACAAAGAATCCTATAGCATCAAATCTTGCACATTTTCAACCACTGAAGAGAAACATAAATGCATCATTCATCACCCACTGGTGCAACTTGTTCTTTGAGATTACAGAGTAAATGTGAACAGAAATACTAAACCAGCATCTTGGATCTAAAAATCAGTGGTCAGACTGCAAGCATGCATCAAACCTAACGTACAGACCTGTAATGAACTATTATAGTATTAATGTCAGTGGACTGGATTGTTCAGTTATCATTTATTATCACAAACAGTATTGAAACCTCGAAACCAAGTAGCAAAGATTAATGAAATGTCACCAGGAGACAAAACCTGCAGGTTTTCCAGAGATGACACAACTTTGTGGACTCCTAAAATTCCACTTCAGGCTTTTATATAAAAGTAATCTTCAGTTCATTAATCTAAATTGACATTTAGGAACCTAAAATTGTTCCCATATCACTTCTGAATTGCCACTGAAACTGCCATTGTGTCTATAAAAAGTTAGTTTAATTTTCATTTGTTAATAGATCACCTTTCTTTCATCATTGCATCACATGTCTGGACTCTGGACATTTTTTTTTCCCAGATCAGATATGACTGAACTGTGCAGCCTGATTATAAAGAAATAGCAAAGGTAAGCTGTGTGAAATGATGTGTTTCTGTCACTTTAATTGTCATCTAGATAATGCCTGTGCATTTCCAGCAGTAGCAGCATAAATGCTATTTATTTCCACAGGTTAACCATTAGGTGATCTAACAGAAGAGATTAATGCTCTGCTGAGTAACTGATTATGCATGCATTTTATATTAAAAAGTGCCTAACAATATAATATACTGTATCTCATTATTGAACCCAGCATTTTTTTTGTAATGACAGAGAAACACACTGATAGATCTGTATTTTAATCTTTGGAGGAGGTTGTTTCATCAAAAGGCACTGCAGCACTCTCCTCTGGAAACGATGTTTAGTTTCAATGCTCACATTGACATTATAGGGGATCTGTTATTCAGTGCAGCATGCTTGTAAAAATGTAGAAATAAACACACAGAGTGCATAAAAGACTGCATTACTAAACAAACACAAAAGGACGCCCAAACAGCAATCCCTTTCATTTCTGGGTTTTGAGTCCTGTAAGTGTTCTTTTTTGGGGGGGTTGTTTTTGTCATTGGTTTCAGGAGGGAGTGTTTGTTGTTTCTTATGAAATTTGGTTTTTGAGCATTTTAGAAAAAAGCCATTAATGTGGTATTGTTAGTTTTTGTATGTGCACAATGGTAATGCTGGTATGATTAAAAAATATTGGTTAATCCCTGTTGAATAACTACTTGTGTTGACCAAACTATGATGCACGCAGTCAGAGCTTTATAGCAAGATAGAAACCAGCTCAAAATAAAGAATGTGATTAAGGAGGTGTTTGCTAAATCCTGGAAGCCAGATCTGATTCCAATTTGTCAGCAAGAACTAATAAACGTGTCACTTGCACTGTTTGAGATGTGGCTCAGCGCCACTAATGACAGTCGCTACCGATTTAGCCTCAGCTAGCTCTGTAATTAACCGGTTGATTTTCAGGTGGTCTGTAGCAGCATCGGTGCAAAGAATGGGGCAATCTTGACACGTGACAGTGTAATGAAGGCGTATCTCTTCAGTCAGCAAGAGCAGTAAAAGTGTTTATTATGCACAAATTATCAGCTAGCTCTATAGTCATTAGGCACTCTTAATGTGCACGTGTCCTGTTTATGATTCTGACTGCAATTAACTCTAATTTAAAGGGCTTGCTGTATGAGAACCATTGAGTCACTGGAAACATCAGTGGGGAAGATGATAGAGGTTTGCTGACTCTGAGGCTGGTCTGTGACTTACAACTGGTTCAAGAGGGTGTAATAATGTTTTTCAAAGTTTACTAATCAAACACTTCTGTTAATCCCTGAGGATGTCCTAAATGTATATTAGCAAAATACTGTAATATAACTCTCCTACACTGCTTAGTCTAAGTTTACATTCACAGATAGGAAAGAAACATTGTGTGTGGATTCCTAAGAACATTTGTTGTAAGGATAAGGTTAAATGTCAGAAAACTAGGCTAGGTTTCAGGACAGCATCCTATAGTAGGACATTGTACCTTCTTCTCTAAGTGCACAGGGCGGCGCTGTTCAAGCTGGGGAGGCTCAGTTCCATCTAGCCAAGCCCTGATGCAACGTTGTCCCACTTTCACGGATGGCCTTAATCTCTGCCTTTAGCTGAAGCAGATTAATCCCGACAGTGCTGACATTATCTCCTGTTCTACACTGTGACACTGGACACAGGAGGAACTCCCCACCCTAAGCTCAAACATCACCTCTGATGCCACTGATCTCAATCTGGAGTCAACGAATAACTCTTGAGTGTTGATCACATGGTGCAGCTCTAAGCTGTATTTACTGTATGCTCTCGCAATAACGATGTTTGAAGAAGTGAAAGTATTCAAACATTGAGTGCTGCAACATGCATAAATACATGTAGCCTATAATACATACAGTACACTTGAGTTAAGATGCTAGCAAGTAAACTGTCCATTGCACGGATTGTGCTGGTGGGTGGCTTAAACGTTCTGTGTAACATTCAGAAAAGCCTTGATATTAATGACACTCACTCACTCTCTCTCTGTAGGTCAGCATGAGTGAGGATCCTGTGTATCAGGCAAAGCACTGACGTGACACATGAGACTGATCATGATGGACTGGCATCACATCGAGGTAACCAAAGCACCGGCACAGTACTAAAATTAAGTGTAGAGATGGGTATTGAATGGATCTGGCAGCGGTTTGACATGAAAAACCTGAACTAATGCCATGTATAAATAAATAATAGCAGTGCTGAATAATGTTAGAGTGGTGCACATCAAATCTAGAGAGGCACTGTTTCTAAACAGACAACAGACATTTTGTCTTTCCAGTGTTAGCAGACTCCATTTTGAAGCTGCTAGTGTTGCACACAGTTGGCGCTGTGGGGGAGTGAAGCGGAGGCATTGAGGTCAGAATCAGGGATGAGCATAAACATCACATCTTTTGGATGTTCCAAGTCCTGAACCTGTTACATTACTAGTTATGTTGTAGTATGTCCATACATTGACAATTAAAAATTAATGCTACATGTGGGTTTCTTCATACTCGTGCACTCTCATACATGTAGTAATTTTAAAGCCATTGCATGTCATTGTATCCTTTTAGAGTAATGACACTGCATTTACTCATGTGGACCACATAAATGTGTCAGACGCATGCCATAGATGGAATTAATGTGGAGCCTGAATTATGCTTCCCCTTCTACTCAGCAGCCTGATTTCTAGGCTGAGTATTCAAACCACAAAGTGCATGTCAAGCTGGCTGATTGAAGGTACTGAGTGGTAAATATTTACCACACTGTTGTGACTTGCACTATTGCTGTGGCTAAAAAAACTGTGGACAACAGGCTGCTGGTGGTGCACTATGACAAACATTTTCCATTAATTATCTTTATAATTTATAAGCCAGGAGCTGTTTGATGTAGCGTGACAGATTACCATAATAATGATGGAGTACAGTGGACGGCGGCCCACTGGAAAACAGGTTTTATCATAGGAATTAAAGATCTTCCTCTTTACATGGCAGTAACCTTGATGCAGGCATTGGGCGCTCTTGTTGCAGAACTTGCAGAACTATAGGACCTTTTATGATCTCATATACAAATGCATTAACAGTGACACAACAGCAGGTTTTGAACAGAGCTCAGTTAAAAGGGAAAAAAAGAAGAAAAGTGAAGACTTTATTAACCATTTTCAACACAAAGTGAAGTTGTGAGATAAAATAAAGGCTTAACTTTAACACTTATTTTATTATTAGCCCTGGCTGACACTGTAGTTAGCACAAACTCATGATGTTTCAAATAGACATTATATAGTCATGTAATCACCATTTAAATGTACAAATTAATGCTGACTTTGCAATGCCATCGGGAGACATTTCACAGAGATGCAGCTTATGTGTTGGACAGTAGCAACAATGACTCAGTTATTGCTAAAGGACAAAGCACAGAGGGCTGCACATATATTTTAAACAGTCACGTGGATAAACATATTTTTTAGCCCTGCATGGCCGCTCCTTGTTGACCATCTCTATTTGCATCACTGTTACTCTATCACAGCATTTTGTGGCTAACAGGATCATATTGACTAAAAAGCCTGTCTTCATGACAGAGAATGGTCTGCAGCATCTGAAATGACTAGAATTGCTTTCACACCTTCCCACGCTGTAGCATTTGCATTTGCATCATTTTTGGATGAAGCACAAGCAGTGTTTTTGTTTTTTTTTCATTACTCTGTTCTTGATTATGCATGCAGTGCCTGAAGAGCTCGCATCTCTGAATATGATGCTTTAGATATTCCAAACATTTGTACGTCTATATGAATATAAAGCTTCATGGCTCTAGTAAACAATGAACAATGTAGTAAGTCACATTATGGAATTTATGATGCATGGATCATGTCAAAGGAGCATTACAACAATGGAACATTTAGTAAATCGTCAAAGAGCATATCAGGCGTCAGGGGTTAGGGTTAAAGGTTTTAGGCCCCTTGGGGGGAGGGGTCAATTGTGTCCATCATGTTAATCACAGGATATTTAAGGAGATCAGGCGAGGAAGGCCAGAACACAAACTCAATAATTAAAACAGGAGCTATAGTCCTTTTTCCCTGCTATGGATTTTCACTGCCACTTGTTATTCACAGCACAACCTCTGGACACCCAGACTCAGGTTATTCCAAAATAAATGAAAAGCCTTTGCCAGAACTTATTTATTAGCAAAAAAAGGTAACAGAAAACATCAAAGATAAAAAGTTTCTCTTTTTTTCAGACCAGAAATTTTTGCATATATTGGATTCAAATACGGGTTTATCATCAAAATAGTAAATCTCATTCCACTTTCAGTTGGCAAATATTGCTTCAATTGTAAAAAAAAAAAAAAAAAAAAAGAAAGAAAAGTTTGTAGAGACAGGTCACCAAAAAGTTGATACCACTTAGATTGAAGATTGCAATATTATCTTTTCCTTTCAAAAATGTGAGCAGAGAGGCAGTCAGAATGTTTATCTAATACTTGTGTGAATCTAAATAAATAAGCAAATCAATACCTTTTTATTTGTTTCAAAGTATCTGATGTCTGGTATCTCAGTTTCTGCTCCGATGATCCCATGCCCGACCGTGACACCGCAATTCTAAAGACCTATCTGGGCTAAGGATTAGGGCAATATCTGACTTTAATTGTATTCATAAAATCACAAGGGGGGAGGGCACATTTGCCCTATTGTGATATCTATCTGTTGAGCCATATGGAGAACATTTTTATACCATCCTTCACCAGCAACAGCCACTGGTAATGAAGACACTCATCCCCCGAGGAGCTTCCATCTTTGCTGTCCTGCCTAAGATTGAATCACAAACACAGCTGAAGGACGCATCCCCATCTCCTCCCAGCCACAAGACCATTGCTGTCACTGGACTGAGAGATAACTGGCTTTACCAAGCCTGTCCTTTATGTGAATGTCAAAGTATCCATGCAGGGGCCATGACACACCAGCATGAGCCACTGTAGCCTGCTGTCAACCCTCCCTCGGTGGTGAACTGCCTTAAAAGAGGTGATGCTCACATACATTGAATTCCTTACTGTTGCATCAAGGCCACGTGTAGTGTGTAGGATAAAAACTAGCCAGAACCTCAAATCCAAACCTGGTCTAAAAAAGAGTCTCCTTTCTAGTACTTCACAGTTATGACTGTTCCTGTTAATATTCCCAGAGCTTTAAGCACCTCATCATCTCCTCTGGATGGTGCAACAGAGACAGAAACACCCATGTTTCTCAGCTTGAGTTTAGGTTGTTGATGTTGACTCAGATTTGCTCTGTGAGCAGTGACACTGCATGTGTCACTTCATCTAAATTCCTCAGTTCAGCTAAGTCAGTCACCAGAGATGAAGTCAGACTTCAGTGGATGAAATTAATTGCTTAACCTCTGCAAAATCGTCTGCCAATAAATTACGCAGTGAAATGACTTATCATATACATCATGTTCATATCACCAGAAGTTTTGTGTGTCACACTGAGAGAAAGGGGGGTTGGAGCTCAAAGATGATGTACAACTCTGTGGAAAGAAAATGTAATGCCACTGCTATCAAATGCAGCGTGGCTATATCATGCAGCTGTGTGTTCAAGTGCACTATGCCACAGCTGTAGCACTAATATTAGTCCCCAACAGAGGCAACATCCATACAATGATTGTCTGAAAAACAAAAGACACAGTGAAAGTGTTTGCAATTTTCTTCCAAGTAGCTCCGTGGCTGTTCATCCATATTCTGGTATTGTTTCAGTAACGTGAAAAAATGACAAAGAAGACAAACATCATATTCTACTTTCTTTACTCTCCCTATATGAAAGCTCATTCAGCTATGTTCACTTGATATTGTAAAGAAACTTCATCTCTACAGCCCCCAAACTGCAGTGCAGAATTAACAATCCATCAAATGACAAAAGTAAAAATAAACACGTCAGGCCAAACCAATACACGTATTCATGCTAACGGCATGCTGTGTGGATGAATGGTGATGTTAATAAGAGCAGTCACACTTGAGTGCAGCTGGTTCACATCTTCCCAGTATTGGTTCAGCTTTAGTTCAAGTTCCCATTCTCCCATCATCTTGTCGGTTTTGAGGATATCCCTGGTTTGAAGAAAGTGAAGTGATGGCTGAGCAAGAGAGAGACGCAAAGATTGTAATAATATTCATCTGAGAGTCATTCAGAAGAGGTAGAATATATTCACCGTAAGTGCAGGCTGTAAAATTGTCTGACTTAAGATGATCGTTCTGTCTTGCAGTAAATATTTTTAAATAGGAACCCTGGAGGTCAACGTATCAATTTACATTCCCTGTGACAGTGTCATAAAACACCACCAATGCATTTACATTCATAACTGATTGACAGTGTTCTTCATTCAGATTCACATTTGAACCTCTAAGCATGATTACTTACACACACGCAAATGCAAACACACACACACACATACTATTGTATGCCGCGTATAAACAAACATACTGTACAATATACAAATGCGTTACTTTTAACAGAGGAGCTTATTGAAGGCAGCAAATCTAGGTGGAAACACAAACCCAAGGTAAATGGCATCTTTCATTTTGCGAGCCCACCTTGAATTAATCCCATTTAAGGGTTTAGCTACAGTGTGCACACCAGTATTCACTCACAGTAATCCATATCACACCCACATACTTTTGCGCACATAGGCTTGTGTGCATGCAGATACACACACTTGTGCATACTGTCACACCCACATGTACACTTTCACGGAAACACACACACACACACACACACACACACACACACACACACATACACACATACAGGTGCAATTTCTCTTATGTAACCAAGACAGAAAAGCTCTTCCTGCAGATATAAAAAACTACTTTGCTGTAATAGTTAATCCAGTTTATCAACAAGAAGACAAAAATCTGGACCATCTCTTGTCACTGGCATCTTTATTCTTTGGTGAGACACGTGTAATGAACAGATCTTCCCTATGGTCCACAAAGACACCTCACAGAAGACTTCTCCTGGACATTATTGAAAATAACAACAAAGATGATGCCCGTTCTTTTTCCTGTTTAATTCTCATAAATATTCAGCAGCCAGGTCTCAGATGTGTCTTATGTGAGTGGGAGTGCAGGTGGATAAGAATCTGTACATGAAACACAAATGAATGAAAGAGTAGCGTGACTGTCTCCAGGGCTCTATACCCCCACCTTCAGCTTCAACACGGCCTCAGGGCAAAATGAGTGAGAGCTGTAGACTTGAGGAGTGCAAAGGAAGCTAAGAGGCACTCAGTAAGTACTCAAGGTTAGGTTTCATCTCACCTCTTAAACATATATTCCTCTGGCACTTGTGTACCTCTATACAGTTGCACTGCCGCTCACTGGCCTTTGACTCAAGCAGTGCAAGGAAAAAGAAATTATCCACGGAAATGCTCTGGGATACAGTGTTTAGTGTTGCTGCGGGGTGCACTGGTTGTTTAAGTTTTTGAATGTGTTCTGTAACTAATGTATTTTTTTGTTTTCATAATCTTGTATTGAACTGATTCATTGCTTTGTTAGTTGTAAGTCCTTCCTGGCTGAAGTTCAAGGACTTACACTCACTACTTTTAAGGTTAGAAATGTCTACAAGCAGATCTCTGCAGATCTGACGGGTGCTGCAGGTGTGGAGGTGTGGTGATCTCTGTTTCCTCTGATTTTGTACTACAAATAATCATACACACAGCTGATCCCTCTTTTTTTCACTGTGTTTTTTAAGTTGATTTTTATCACAAATAGTCTGTATGTTTCCCAACTAATTAAAAAGCTGACATGAATCACAACCCAAGCTCTTCTAGAGTGGATACTTATTTTCCAACCCGACACAATCCTAAGGGCAGGTGTTGGGCCGATTGCTTCAGTGATCATTCAATTGTCTACTGTGTATGGGAAATCAAAACAACCTAAACTGCTACTAAGACTAATCAAAAATAAGACAATGCAATGGATTGAATTTCAGTTTATTCATCAATGATTTGATCTCTATTAACTGGGGACAGATACCAGTTGAGACCTGAAAGGAGGCTGGTGTTTTCTCTATGCTGAATTGATGTTGTGGACCAATATGCTTCTTGGAAAATTGCTAGAGTCAAGGGTAAATATCTCCTTTGGATTAGCTGCAAATTTATTAGGTTCTCTAGGCAGAGGGACAAAGCTTGGTCAACATTCTGCCAAGCCGGAGAATTGCTGATAGGGATGTATCAGGCAGCTGAGAAACATGACCAAGACAAAAAGTCATGATGCAAAATCTAACTAACTTAAAAAAAAATTCTCACCTTTGATTTTAAGAGCTCGAAGCAACTCTGGAAGAAAATCAAATACATTATCAACACATCAGATAAATGCTATTCATAAAATAAGAGTTGCCACTACAGTACAATATCCCATTTTGCCCACTGCTGACAGCTTTTATCCTCTATTTGTTCCTGGCGACACATTGCTACAGTTTTTGGTTGTTGTTGTTTTTGTTTTAGACAAATGTAACTAAGTGAATGTCAGGGTGCCATGATGACTTAAATGTGAACAACAGTACTCAATAAAATAGAAAACAAACTCATGAAATTAGGTTCTCATATTCAGTGCATCCAGTTGCTGATTTAGTCAGCCTCCTTTCTTTATCTATATGTGAGGTAACAACTCTCAAGAAATCTGCATCACTTGACTTCTTAAAGGAGAAAATGTACTTGAACTAACAATTAGTCTGTATTTCTTTATGTCTAGTCAACTCTCACACTACATATTTTAGTATTAATGCAATCATATCACCATGTCAATCTGGTTTAAGGTCTAACCACTTCACAACATCTCCTTCTTATATTCACCAACAATGTGTTCTCCACTGCAGATAGTGGTGTACTTATGATTTTATTAATTGCTGTCTAGTTATAACTTAACTCTTTGTTTTGTTTGTCATCCTACATTTAGATTAATCAGATCTGATTGTCCAACAAAATGGTGTGCAACAGGGTTCAACACTGGGGCCACTACCCTTTTGATTAAATAATTTTACAAAAAAATCAATCACTGTTGTGTTCAACTTCATGCCAATGACACTGTCATTACATCTAAACCAGATTTACCACAATTTCAGTTGTCTCTTTAGTCTATTAAAAAAATAAATAAATAAATAAATAGCTCTTACATAAAAGAATTGTATTCAAGATTTGGTTCCAGGCAGGAACTAAAATTCAAACCAGATTCCTGCACAAGAACATTTAATGTTTATACTCTCATTCAAACACTGACAGTGTTTTACTTGAAGTCAATTTTGGATTTGATGCTCTACATCAGGCATGTCCAAACTGTTCCACAAAGGGCCGAGTGGCTGCAGGTTTTCTTTCCAACCAAGCAGCAGCACACCAGACTTGACTCAGTTAATCAACTGATCTCAGTCTTCAGACAACTGATTGGTCAAACTGTGTGCCCTTGATTGGTTGGAAAAAAACCTGCAGCCACATGGCCCTTTGTGGAATAGTTTGGACATGTCTGCTCTACATCAACCTCACAATTGCTTTATATGCAGTGTTTGTAAGAAATTTCAAACTTACAGCACTTTTCACACTTACAGATTTTGATGCTGTCTCACAAATATTAGGATTAGACTTTATTCTGGGTAACACTGCATACAGAGCGCAGATTTGTCTTTTTCTTACTCATCACTGCACAATGTTTGATACACTTCAATGGCCAGACTTAAATTTATATTTAGAAGTATTTATATCAGTAATTCTCATATTCATATTTACAACATCATGTTGTATCATTTAATTCAATAATCAAGAAGATTAGAAAAACATACTTGCCGATTTTAGATTCATTTATCTTATTTCCTTTAATTTGAGATGTAGTGCAACTGTTTTGAATGAAGCTGCCTCTTTTTATGTCTGTCTGATGTTTATACCTTATTGTACGTTGTGATCTACTCGTACTCTTGTTAACCTATTATTTGCCACTTCTCCATCTTGTTACCGGCTGTCTGCCTGTAAGTTGTCGTATTGATAATTAGTATTTTATTTTACCTCTCTTATCTCTTTTGTCATTCCATGGCTGTGTATACTGTTTAAGTTGGGACACTCTCAGACATGAGATGGTACATCTCAAGGAGTTCATCCTAAAAAATACACAGGAACACCATCACATGTTGCACAGTAGGAGTGGATAATTTAGCAGCAAATTATGCTTATTGTTAAACTGACACTGTTCAGAGAGGGCTAGTGAATGATATTGAGTACTTGATGACTATTCATTTCTCTGCAATTCCATTACTTTTTTTTTGCCTTCAATTGAATTCTTGTAATGGCACATTAGATGCCATTGAAAAGACACTAAGTGTGCTGTGAAATGCCTTTAATGTCGAGATGGATCAGCCAATTAGCCATTGTATCTCACAGCTTGTTATTCAAATTCACTAGAGTGAAATCAAAATGGAGTGTGTCAGAAAACACCATCATTTAGTGCTGCAGCCTACCTCACTATTCCACAAAGCGGTAAATCCACTTACAGAGCACGGATCATCACACATCCTCTAATATTTGATGAAGAAAAGAAAAGTGGAGGTGATATGCGGATGTTAGATATTTACAAAAAGAAACAAAATGAAACACAGTGTGACTGTTCTTTCAGATTCTTCCAAGCAAGTTTCCTGTTGAAGAAGAAATCCACCGCAGTATTGGTAAGTTGATATAGTTTGTAGCTTGTGCTTTTTAACATTCTGAATCACCTGTGTCTTTCACACTAATGTATGCTTTATATTCATACCCCCCCATATATTTTCCTTGTTCCTTGTATCTGTCCTTGTAAAGACAGATTCTGATTACTCTGAACTGCATTTGGTTCCTTGCAAATTTCATGGAATCAGATCTTAAACTTAGTCTGTTCTGTGCAGTGGGTTCACATAATAAAACTATAACATCAGCGGGTCCAAATTTGCACCAGTACTTAATAGTGTTTTCTCCATTATGCATCAACTTGAATTTCTAACTGTCAAAATGCAAGAAATTGAATTGATTTGAACAACTGAACTCAAAATAGTCAACTCAAATTGCCTCCAAATAGCTTTCATAATGGACAATTAGCATTGTGTGTGTATCTGCTGCTTTTGTGAGTCCTTCTTTGGCCATCTCCCCTACAGTCATGGAGCTTCAGGACTTGGCATTTGAACACAGGGTCTGGAAGACACTGGCTAATTAGTTCCCGAGGAAGAAGCAATCCATCTTCCTTAGGAAGTGATGTGTCCACTTCTGCAGCTGTGGTCAGTGCACTTTAAATTAGAATGTCTTAAACTGAGGAGAAAACAGAGCAAAGTAAAATAAACTGAAAACTACAGGGAAATAGATTTTTTTTCCCGAAGGCTGCATCAAAAACATGTTTTCCCGTTGTACTGATTGAAGACAAACCAACTGACAGCCAAAGTTTCAATACTCACATTATACACAGGATGATAACTCAATAATTTGCTATATTTCCATTTTCCACATTTTGTAAACCTTTGCAAAAGAGTTACTTGCTGATTAGTAAAAGCCTGACCTGGGGATGGTTTCCTCTCTTTTGCTTTCAGATTTTCAGATCCAGTTTAAGAATGTTAAACATTTGCATGGAAAGTGTATGAATTAATTTTACATGCTGTAACCATCTCCTACGACTGGAAAATAACATGTAGATTGGAGCCTACATGGCAGGTCACGATACTTGTAAACATGGAATTTAAAACAGATCCTTAATTTACATTCTAATGGCTCTAATTATGAGCATGTTTCACCATATTTGCATCATATCACTGTGTAGTGGTGTTTAATTAATTCAAGCAGTAAGATAGTAGCCACATTTTACACATTTTCATTTCTATGTTTAAATTATATGAGTTGTTATTATAATTATTAGAATGTGAGATATCAGTGTTTCCATTTATTTCAAGCAATAGCTTTGCCAGGTGTGAAAATCACTGATGTTTAACCTTTCACTATCAAATTTAACATTTTCAACCTTAGGACGTAGCAAACAAAATGAGGTGAATATTAGGAAGGATGATGAGAGTGTTGTGATCAATTTATCAACAATTCCTTTCCATGTCATAATGATGGACAGAAAAGGGATAGAGAGAATGGAGTGGAGTGCGGTGGTAGAGATTGTTGCCTGCTGTGTCCAGACTGTCAGAAAATATTAGTATTAAAGTGCAGATCTGAACCCTAATCCCAATAAATGTTATTGGGATTCCAAAGTTGCTGATGAGTCTGGCCCCAGCTGCAGCTTGATATGGTTGTGTTTGTTGTATTAAAAACAATTATAATTAAGAAACCCACTGTTTGCAAAATCTTATCATAGACATACTGTGGATTCTGCTGATATTCTTTATGAATATGTGAGGGTGTTGCCCATGTCTATTATGCAATTTGAGATTCATCGATCCGATCATTCATCCTTTTCATGCTATTAAAAAGTAATGACAACATTAATATGGTTACATGTTATGTAATATGAGTTTCATTTTGCCTTTGATCATATATTCTGCCACAGAATAAGCAAAGTATGTGTCCATTTAATATGAAAATAATCTTATATAATATGGCTTAATATTATCTCATTTTGTCTGTACTCCAAAGTTAAAAAAAAAAAAAGAGGTGTATTTCCAGTATTTTTGCTGTGTTATGTATATTTAGTGCAATAAAATGAAGTGTGAATAAAAGTGAACTGTGGGCAGGGATGCCACTTATAGGTGCAGGGTAAGACAAAGAGGCCCATCTGCAATGAAGATCTGAGATGGAAGCAAGCAATCAAAGCTGACTAAAGGCATTACCAAGTAATGAGTCAGTGGGTGGGGGCGCTTCCTCCATCTAGAGTTATTGGATGAGGACTGTTTGTGTAACTTCTAATCCTCAGAGTGGGAGTTTATTGAGGAGAAAATAAGTTTACTGCAGAAAAACTATAAGTGTGTATTTCAAGCATGAACTTGAATGGCTTCTAAATGCAGAGAGGGGACAGCGGTATGCCTGATTCAAATTGCCTTTGTACCAATGCATAAAAGCCAAGTTATCCATTAGGTACATAAAGGGATGTGTTGTAGTGGTACACTTCAAACTGGAGAAAAATACAAAATAAAAGACTCTCCTGCCATGACATTTGATACTGTTGTTCTGAAGCAAATATGCTGAATTTGAATGATGAATTTTGATATGCAGAATAGTTAATAGAGTATGAATTTCAAAATGGTAAAGTAGTGTTTTGATTTTTGTGTCCACTACAACAGTGACAACAGAAAAGACAAGGATAATGATAACAACAAGGACAACAAAAACAGCAAAATACAGTAAGCAACCAAACATACAAAATGTGCATACTAGCACGTTAGGGGTAAATGAATTGATCGGTGTTGTCAGAATAGAAAAACCCTTGCGTCAACCCTGTCAGAATGAAGCTTACATATTAAGTTGCAACAACAAAAATATTTTGGAGGTAACACAATGCTATCTGAATTCTGCATTGGTTTTCAATATGAGGAAACTCAGTTGATTCTAAAAACTGTGGAGCGTTGATACTGAGCACACAAACCCAAACTTCGTGAACCAACACTATGACAAGTAGCAGAAATTGTCAAAAGAGTCCACTGAAGTAAGGCATTTGCAAGATGTTGGATTTTGTTCATTTAAGAGCACAAGCTCCAACCAACAAAATATCAAGAGCAGCTGTCATCAGTTGTCAATGTCAAGTCAGTGTTGCTGGTTACTTGTTATGACGTTAAAGTTTGGTCACCTGAGTGACAGTGGTAGCCAGATGTGTATCTGCAGCGAAGCCATATGTAATGTTGAAATACAATATAGCAACAAAAGCATTGTCAGTGGTTATTGTGAAATACAACTATCTAATATTTTTTAATATTTATGAACATTTAACTGTGGGTAGAGGGATTTTGTTGCCTAAATCAAACACAGACAACAAGTCTCTGATGACAAACTCTTGTGTGTTGAAAATCAACCTCCCAATGACACAGTGCCATACAAAACTGCAGCACATCCTTCATTTGGAGAAACAAATTAGTGATACACAAACATGATGATAGGTGTATGAATAAATTTTACTTAACATGAGATCTGAAGGGAAATTCATTTATTCCTCCATTGTGACTGTTGTGTCTGTGTCCATACGGATATGCATGTGTGTGTACGGGCATGAGAGAACGGCATGGGGTGGGGTGGGGGTGGGGAGGGGCATAATTACATGCTTTCAGGCATAAGCAAGCAAAGTGGTTACCGTATTGCTTTGGTGGAACTGAATTAAAAATTCTGTCTTTATTCCTCTAGCAGCAACTTGACACACAAACAAAATGATATTTTCTTTTGAGATGTGTAGTGACCCGGCTGCTGAGGCAGTCGTCTTGTCTGTAAAATGACTCAGATGACACTTGGAATAGACGCCTGTCAGCCTGTCTGTTATGGGGAAAATATCATGCTACATGTACTTACCTCCATCAACAAATTTGGTTATATTTTCACTCATCTGTTAGCAAGCTATCCCAAAAGTTAATCAGTGGATTTGGATGAAACTTGGTGGCAGATGGCCGTAGACCCAAGGTTCAGTTGATCAGATTTCAGTGGTGTCTGGGTCTGGGATGATTGCCACTGGACAATTATCATTCTCTGGTCATAGCTATTACGCTGTGTTCACATGTCAGCTTGAAGGGTTGCAGAAGTGCATTTACAACATATATTTATGTTTTTCAGCTCAACTTTGAACCAAGAGGTTTAAATCTTGAAGAGTTTCTCTCTTAACGGATGTTTGTCTTCTCTCTGACAGACACAGCACAGCCACTACAGTATGTGCCAGAGTTGTTACAGAATGTTTCCCTGTGCATGTGTTGATATTAAGGCAATTTAACTCATGACATGTTTACTCATGATAATCCACAGACCTCGCTGGGAACAGTTAGAATTCTTCTTCTTCAAACTGTGTCTGCCAACTTTTTTTGTTGCTGCATGGAGGGAAATGTGCAACTGCCTGGCAATGGCATGTATGCAGCTGTGAAAAAACAGCTGTGGATTAACAGACATGAGTTTATGGAGATTTCTCCGAAGGTGGTATGGTTTGTACTTGTCTTTTTCAGGTAGGTTTCTCACAGCAATGAATATTTTCTTTAAATATCCATCCATCCATCCATTGTCTTTACTGCCGTGTGTGCAGGGTCATGGCGGGCTGGAGTCTATTCCGGCTGACCTACTACGGGGTTACACCTTGGATAGGTTGGCAGTCTGTCACAGGGCTGACATACAGAGAGGAACAACACACACAATTACATCTACGGGAAATTTTCAGTTGCCAATCAACCTATTGTGGATGTCTGTGGACTACAAGAGGAAGTCAGAGAACACACACAGACACAGGGAAAGCATATAAACTCCACCCAGAAAGGCCGGGACCTTCTTGCTAACCTCCGTCTTACTGTGGCACCTTTTTCAAAATATCAGTCTATTATATTTTTGTTTTTTAGTACATTTTTTTTTCTGGATATACAGGTTCAACTCGTGCATGACAGCACTTTGTTAGCTGCAAATGTAAATAGCTACAGAGCTTTACCACACAAATGAAGAAAGTCATGCAACTAATTGTACAGGACATTCTGTATCTAATACCACAAATAATACCATAATGTATCTCCAGAGCATTTTACAGCAACAGTCATCTTCAGGTCATAAATGTCATTTAGTACAACCAGAGGGCTGTCGTAGATCCTCTGTTCTTTTGAGGTTTTGTTTTTGGGTATAACAAGTAAAGACAAAGACAGTCAGGAGACGTGTGGCTGCAGGGCAAAGGGATGACAGTAACAAACTGTCTGACCTGCCAAGAACTGAACTAAGGACTCACTGCTCAGAGTATGTGTACACCCAAGACTCAATTACTGGGTCACATCCATCAGTAAATGCTTTTGATTTTGGCTGAGTGTTGAAGCAGGTAAAGTGAACATGGCAGCATCACGGTGTTGTGCCTTGAATAGCCTAGGCTACTATAATGAGTTTTTAGTTAGTTTTTATTATATTTGGGGGAGATTTTCAGAGTCTTGTATGAATGTAGTTAGATTTTTGAGTTTCTCTCTGAGCTATACAGGGCTTAGTAAAGCCCATCAAACCCACACCTGGGGCTAGCTCATGTTTTGATGCAACAGGGGAAATAAAACAGAAATACCTGGGAAGTATTCCCCACTGTTTTACCACAAATGCACCAGAGCATGTGGAGTCAGTGCTGTAGTTCAGATAAAAAAAAAAAAAAAAAAAAAAAATCAAAATTGATACAATAAACATGAACTTTTTTTCTCTCCAAAATGACCACCTCCATGCTTTGTGTGAGTAGTGTAGGTCTGTATGAACACATACAGCTGAGATGTTATTATGTACTTGAGGTGTGTAACATAAATATATGTTACCCTAGTTCATAGGTTGTCTTTAATATGCCTCTCAGTCGAACTCTTGTATGTTTTTTATTGTGAAATATGTCCTTGATCCGTGTAAAGTTGTTTTTTGATTATCAATATGGGGAAATTGTGCAGTTTTGGCAAGGTTATGGTAAGTCCTATGTTTGGAGTAGACCTTGAATGTCTCAGGTCCGTGCTCTGTTTATGTGTTGGATGGAGACAGGTGTCAATCAGTCATGATCAGCTAATCAGTGTTAAATGCAGACGAGAGGGGCGGGGCTTAAAACACCGTAGGGAATGAGACGCAGGTGCAGAAGAGAGTTGAAGCTTTGTTTGAAAAGTTTGTTAAACCCTGCTAATGTTCTCCATTTGAGTCGAGCTAAGACCAGGCTGTTTTATAGAAGTGTGCACCTTGTTAATCGTGAGGGAGAGCGTGTTTGAAATGGCTGCAGTCGGTAATGTCGCCTAATTAGTGGAAACAACGGAGTTGGCACAAACACGAACTTTTCATGGGTAAACTAAGCTTTGTTAGGTAGCTCATTTTAGCGCTGTAGGAGAGGAGCCTGGAGACGTTTTCTTCAGAGTGAGTATGGATCCTAAACACTGCAATCACATCAACATGTATAAGAAATAGACTGGATGTTTATTAAACATTGTGCCTCTTATTGGCAGTGTGCTTCAGACACTGGTATACAACAAGCTGCTGCTGTATTGGAGATCAGGACTTGCTGTAGATTTGTCAGCATGGGTCAAGACAAACTTTACTCAATGCCCAGCAAACCAGAGGAATCGGGGTTTACACTGCTGGCCACTGACTTTAAAGTCATGTTGAAATTTTCAGATTTTGTTGGATCATGGTTGGTTGAATTTTGATGTATCCCATAATGACCTTGGGATACACACCCTGATTGTACATTTTTACAGCCCTCACCAATTCACCTCCTATGCAAAAGAGTGCATCATAAGAACAACTTCATTTGGACTGAGTGTTTGTATTACATTTTTAATGGCAAATGTTTTTCAGGGATGTTTACCAAACAAGCAGCTGCTCAAACTGTTGTATAATAAGAAGCGCTTTGGCCTATTCTTGAGGATAAGTGAAGAGTCTCAGGCAAAGATTACTTCAGTCCTTGTGTGGGCATTTATTGTTACACCATGTGCTCACTCAGCCACCCCTTCAAGTAGCTAATGAGACTGGACTAATCCACCAGTGGGGGGTTCACTGTGTAAAGCACATACATAAAAAGACACATTTTAGCCTAATAAAGCGAATAAATATTTACACATTATATAATTCTGCCCACAAATCAATAAGCATTTACAGAACTAATAATCTATGTAACCATTAGCCCCAGGAAAACTCTTTATCACAGCAGAAACTCCCCTAAGCTACTGAAATATGCTGAAACTAGAAAGTATACATGCATATGAAAACCTCTGCAGAAGCTTTTGCCTGAGCAGCAGGAGGCATGTGAGGGACAAGGTTAATGTAAAAGACCCTGCACATATTTAAAGCTGACCATGAAGCTTCGGATGCTTCTTCATAATTTCCCTAATGTAGTTTACACATCTAGTGATCTCGTTAACCTTTTACTTACTTAGTTTACTTATTCATGTGTTACAAAAGTCAAGCAATGAGCAACCTGTAAGCTAGGTGGCTACATATCACATGGATGTAAACAGAAGCATATTTTGGTTTTGATTCCCATTTTTACATGTAGAATATCATATAAACATTCATTTGTCTTTTGCAGTAATAAAACCAAACAATATGCCAAGTCTGAACTGTTAAGACCATGTTGGCCTGGTCCTAGTCACAGAGACCCTGAATTCGAATCCGGCCCATTACCCTTTTGCTCTGTATCATTCACACTCTCTCTCCCTGACTTTCCTGTCTCTCACTCTCACTGTACTGTCTAAATGAAGGCAAGGGTGCCCAGAAGGTATCTATAAATGGAAAAAAAAAAAATGTTAGAGGATTTGTGGCATGTACTTAGAAAACATAGACCATTTTGTGATTATATCGATGTTTTCAATTAAGAATTTAGGCTTCAGGTGGTTTCTCAGAAGAGCAGACTGCTTCTCCAGCCTGGGAAGAAATTCTTTCCCATTACTCTAAGGATACTGGTGTGTACAGCCATCTGAAATAATTGGGGATATACTGGCCTGTGAGTCATCCACTACTTTAGTGAGTCCCCTGGCTTTGCCAAATCTGGAGCTTTCATATGCCCTTACAAACACAGCATTTGTTAGAAGTGCTTAAATTAAATATATTTTCTTTCGATAACAGATGATGAATGTCAGATGTACCTCTGGACTGTGGAGGTGGCGCTAGCTGTTGCATTTGGCAGTTGTTGTCAACACTGTGTGTTCACAGGCTCCAGAGATCACCTCCCTGAAGCTGTCCAGAGGGCTGTTCCCAAAAGCGGGTTCAACAAACTATGAGTCAATCCCTCAACTCTAAGTTTCCGGTTCCAGAAAAGCTGATATGAATTAGTTCAGTCAACTCTGAGTAGGTTCATCTTGAGTTACGCGCGTGCACAACCACTTTAAAAAGCCATAGTCAGTGGATCCCCGAAACCATGAGTGTCACCATGACAACAATGAAAAAGCGATCAAGTTACTTCAGCCCGATTGAGCTCGAGGTCCTCATGGAGGCATACGGGGAGAAAGAGCACATTTTTCGTCGGAAATCAAACACCGTTGCAGTGGCAAAGGAGAGAGAGGCGGCATGTTCTCAGTTACCAGCAAAAGAGTTGTACAGAGTGCACCTCATACAGAAAATTTAAAAAAACGGAGAAGGAAATGGTGTATCTGGATTGCCAGATAAGAAGGGCAGATCTAGAAATTCAATTACTGGAACGCCAGTTGAGGTGGGTGCATTGATGAAATAGATGAATATGTTAATGATTGGAACTATTTATAAATCCTAACTGTTGCTTTTGTACTTGTAGGGAATAAAGACAAACCAAATCACATTTGAATGTGTCTTTTATTATAATGTTCAAAAGTAGTTCCTGCAAAAGAGGTCCCTGAGGGCTCTTTCATCCCGGACATCTGCAGGGTGGATGGGGTGGTACAACACAGGCCACAATGATGTCACATGCCCTCCCTGGAGTGACCCTGAGCTTGTGCAGGCACTGCAACCGGGATTTGAGTATGCCAATGGTCATCTCAACCCGGGCTCTAGTCCTGCAGTGGGCCACATTAAAACGCTGTTGGGGCCCCGGCTCAGGGTCAGGGTAAGGGGTCAACAGAGAGGGCTGGCATGGATAGCCTTGATCCCCCAGTAGGTAGCCATTAAACTCTCCTGTGATTATAGAGGACACATTTGAGTGCATTAAAAAGGGAGACAAAGAACATTTGTACAAAGCTTAAACTTCCTTACCACGTGCAAATCTGTTGTTCAGACTACACTCCCTGTAGATCCGGGAATCATGAACTGAGCCAGGCCACTTGGCTTCTACATTTGTAATGATAGGTTACATCAGATATGATCTTCGCAGTGCAGAGAATGACATCAGTTAGTTGTATTGTACTATACATTTTCATACAGCGTACATATTTTTTAAGATTATAGATCATATACCTGGACATTGATGCTGTGAAAAGATTTTCTGTTCACATAATCCACCTCATTCTCTGTAGGTGCATTGATGGGAATTTGTGTCCCATCTATGCACCCTATTACATTAGGAAACCCTGCAAAATGACAGTTAATTAAGCTACTGATCTCACGCTGAGGTAGCAGCAGAATCATCCTATTTAAAAAATATCAAATAAAAAAAATAGGCCAATATGATTTCTACATCAGTTACCTGCAATCCTGTCGAATTCCTCCTTGATGTTCCCGGGTGGGTTTGTGTCCGGGGAACACCACCATCACCGGCAACAGGCGTTTCAGTGCCAGGGTAACTTTCCTCACCGCCTTGCCATAGTGCTCCGCGTCGCCAGTTTTATAAAGAAAACTTCCGTTCACATAAAAACGTAGCGCTACCTCGCTTTCTGGAACAGAAAACCCAGAGTTTCCCTCATCTCAGGGTTAACAGAGTTTTCACATAACCTGCTTTCTGGAACAGCCCTCTGAGGTTGCCAGCAGTGCTGGTGATACTCTTTGCAGTGGTGAAGGTGGTTTGTTTGTTTTTCTGTGAACAATTCACACTACAGAGCTCCAGTTCCTTTAACCTGGGCTGTTGTAGTGTATACAAGGACAGGCTGGTTATTTTCCCATCACAGAGAATTTTTTTCCAGCATTTTAAGTACGTTTTCAACTGCATTCATGAACACTAGACGCTATCTGGCTGTATGATGCTTTAACATTTTTGACAATAAGGGGATGACCTCTCACCCAGATACCCTTTTCTTATCCTCAGATATCTCTACCACGGCTCGGTGGAAAGGCCCAAGCATTTGAAGACACTGCTGCATTACTTCATGCTCCTCAGCAGATAAGGGGATGATGTCACCATTTAAAGCACAAGCAGCTGCTCCCAGTACCTCCCTCTGCCTTTACAACGTTGCAAACACACTGTTCCGGTAAGTGTCAACATTTCTCATATAAGCCTATGCACTGTTTAGTGATGGATTTTACAAGTTTCTCCTGGGCTGTGGTGCTTGACTTTAAACGCCTCCCTGTTGTTCAAGCCCAAAAGCAGAGGTCAACAAACTCTGCTCTGCTTTTGGCCAAGTGACCTTTTCACCACTAAGTTGAGGTAATTTCCCCATGCTGTCATACTTGCTGCATAATCAGTGTTCTTTTTTTCTCCATTATACCTTGTAATGACTTCCCATCAGGGATGCTGTGCTGCACATCATTTCCAGTAAGGCTTTATTCATCTGTTTTTGTTTGGGCACTAATGCAGAGCATCTACAGTATGACTTAGTGGTAGTGCTATTATAGTAATTTACATGGGTTTAATGAAAAAATTCTATCAATAATAGATAAGGAAAAACATGAGTGATGCCTGGCTAAATGATGAGTTCCAGCATGATCTCGATTAGCTAACTCATGAGTGCACAGCACTGAATGTTGCAATAGAAAACAATTGATCTCTCCGAATAAAGGTTGGCTAAAAACATTGCTGCAGAGAAACACTATTTTATTTAGAGGTGGACATTTTCCTGTCCCCATACTCTCCATGATCTGCTGCCAATCTTACTGTATGCTTCTCAGGAATCAAAAACTCAACTGGTATTCTATGTTTCCTCTTTATCTTGGGTGTTAGGGGATGGTATCCATTTGATGAACTCAGGCTGCTGTGCCCCCATCAGTTACACTGAGAGTGCATTAAGGAGAGGTTTTGTAATGGCTGGTAGAAACAGGAAGGATATTCTAATTGCATTTGGAAAACCTAGTTGTTATGTTTTTGGGTTGGTTGCACTTTGTTAGTGGTGTTGTTACCAAAATTATTAGTGGTCTATTCTGTAATTGCTCAGGCAACAGGCACACTTTTCATTTGGCTTTCAACCTCTTTTCTCTCTAGAGGCATTTTCAGAGAGTGTTGCCTTAAAAAGGAAGTAATGTGACTGTTAATCAACTTTTTTTTTTTACTTTCACCGGAGCAGTTTGCTTTACTGGAATCTAAATGAGTATTAATAACATTATTAGTGATACATTGTTTTTAGAAAGACAGAATGAGAGTCTGTTTTTTAATGACATTCAACATTTCCAAATACAGGCCAAGCTATTTTTAGTTTGTAGGTAAGTGAGACTACAACACAAGACATGCTCTGACTCTGAAAATAAGTACAATGAAGCTGTTGTAAGTGACCCTTCTCCCTCTTGTGTGTGGTATTACTGTATTAATGGCCACAAGTATTCTGCAAAGCCATTACAGGGTATCACACTTTTCAGTGAGTCATATGAGGCTAATCGCTTCAGGAAATACTTGTGGCTGACATGTATGTTTTATTTCTCCCTATCTACGTGTGGTGCAAATAAAGTGAAATTGTGCAGCTAAAGCACGTCTACAGCTGGTTTCAACCTGGTCAACCCCGCAAGCCTGGTTGTGTCCCATTTTAAGAAGTCACCCCTAATCTCTGGTGATGGTTCAGGCACACTGCAATGTGTTCCCCACTGGCAGACTTCTGTGTCGTCCCCTATGCATAATATCCATGCAATTCTGCCTCTGACAGATATGTGTTGTAATCTCTTTGAAAATGAGCATTTGCAACATGTAAGAGCCTCAAAGCTGCGGGTCTGAGAAGTGTGAGGGAGAAAATGACATAGAAAAACTGCAATGTAAAAAAATCTCTGCCTTCAGTCTGGCCTATTATCCATGTTTTCTTGCAATGTTTGGTATTTTCTTTGAAAGCGTCCGTCATTGTACCTTAATGATAGAAACATTTTTCCTATTAAATGAATTCTAATGTGTTCATTGACAGTGAGGATGACCACCTGGTTGATTTCAAAGTACAGGAAGTTTTCCTCATTAAAAGAGTGTGTGAAACAGATGTGCGATAACACGTTGTAGCATGTTAAATGTGCACCCTGCTTCTGATTTGGTGGAATGACAACTGTACAGCAGTTTGTGCAGTGATAGTACATCTTTTCCAGTGTACATATTACACGCACATATCAGCTTGAGTTTTAAAATGTCTAAATCTCTCCCTAGTGTTTTGGGAATACAATTGAAAATCACGTTAAATAAATTTACTACTTCAATATTTAATCTCTGACAAATACTCTACAATTTTTGGTAATGGATTGGATAGAAATATTGATAATCTTTTCCCTTCCTCCTACAGTGCTGTGCTCACTAATGGAAATGTTAAATCTTCAAAACCATTTGCATAGAGTTGATGGAGATAATTAAAGCCTATCCTGCTGTACCTGAGCAATCAAACTGGTCAAAATTTCATTGTGGCTAATAGCTGACAAGTTTGTATTCAGATCAAGGTTTCAGAAAAGAGGCAATTCCATCGCTACATATTTGGATAGTGATTTACTGAGTAATATTGATTCATTTATTTATTTTTCATAATTTGAGTAATTCATAAAGAACATTTAAAGAGACAAGCAGTGTTATGCCACAATAGCTGATGCTAATCTGTCTCTGTGGTTCTAATAAAGGGACCCCCCCCCCACACTGGGCCTGTCACAATCATGAAATTTTAGTTGACAATCAATTGCCATACAAATAATTGTGAGGAGGGGATTATGAGGAAGAGCCATTTATTGGCATTAAACATGGGAACATATAAATAAAAACTGCATTTCTGTTTGCCTTTAGGCTTTGCAACTAAATCCATGATGCTAATGTCAATAGATGCTCATCGAAATACAGTCGCCAAATATTAGAAATTAAGCGCCTCGAGATAAACAGTTGGTGGTTCTCCACTCATGTGTCATTACACCACAGCAGAAGAAGGGGGCACAACGTGATGATGTCATTAAAAGAGCACCAGTCAAACCTCAAATGATGGAAAATGAGGAAATGGTGATGGAAATATGACATTTCTATTAGTTTCATCCAGCTGCTTTTATACAGATGAATGGAAACAATTTTAACAGTTATGTAAAATAGGCAATTTATGTAGTAACTACCTACCTCCCACGCTTTAAGGCCTAGATGCCCTGTGAGGAAATGCATCAGAGACGCATAAGTCCATTGCGCTAGAATGAAGCTGTCAGGGCCCTTAAACCCCAAGCTGACAATCAGCCGTTGGACATAATTTGGCTGTGTGTGGTTGACTCGGGGCTGGAGTTTTAATGGTGTGTCCAGCAACATTATCTCTGGTTGGCCCTTATCAGTGGCTGTTTGGCCAATTCTCAGAGAGTTGGATGAAGTCAGTGAGAGAGAGAGGGCCTGCATTCAAGACTGACATTAATTCACCTAAGCTAAAATGCTTGCTAAGCATTGTGTCACTCAAAGTGACCAGAACAGAGAGCCATACTATAAGTATTGATTACCATTCATTAGTTCTACCTCTCCACGGAAAAGTATATTTGTGATCAAACAATTGATTTGTATTAGCAAAGATTTAAACACTGAACATGCTCCAAATGTATTATGTGATATAATATGATGTATAATTTGATCTCAAATTACCGCAGCACATGTGAGATTGTTTGTCGGGTGATATTAAGGTTTGCACAAAATGCCTTGTAGCCATTCAGAATGACTGGTAATTCAGCTTGAAGAGGTAGGAAGAGGTGCTGCAAGAAGGCACGGTAATGCTTTGCCATCCTTAAATATCAACTTACATTAGAGATTAGAGAACCACATTACAGACAATAAAAACTGATTTGGGGTCAGCTCCATGCCCATTTCGCTGTTCTCTTAATGCCACAACTGATTTCTTAGTGACCAAGACAAACAAATTTGTTTTCTCGGCTGGTACCACGGCAACTTAAAAACTGCTTCACATTGCAACATTAGTCCATGTA
Source organism: Caranx ignobilis (assembly GCA_021432705.1). Taxonomy (NCBI): domain Eukaryota; kingdom Metazoa; phylum Chordata; class Actinopteri; order Carangiformes; family Carangidae; genus Caranx; species Caranx ignobilis. The sequence continues at coordinate 29,090,328 of MU269985.1, forward strand.
GACCTCAATGTCCATTCAGCCAAAGCTGGACAAGATCATTTCTGTCTGCAGTCTCATATCCTCCACAAACAGCCAGCCTTCTCTCTCACATATATCCACTTGGCAGTTGATCCTAACACTCACAAGCTGGTAGTTGTCTTTAGCAACAGTTCTCTCATGAATTCCCAGGTGATTGCACTATACTGCTGTTCACAGGTGCCTCAGTAAGAAACAAACACAAAGGTCACATCACTGGTTTCTGTGCAACACAACTCACTCTCACCAATTGATTCATGTCATCTTGGTAGATGGGTCCAGTGACAGATCCATTTAAGCCTTGTGTGCTGTTCCACACAACAAGCTTAAAGCCATGTATGTTGTAAATGGCATTTGTCCTTGGGGAGATATTTTAAAGGGTTTGTAGAATCAGGTTGATATTTGGTCTGTTTCTTAAGCCAGCATTACTAATGCTGCTAAACATTTTGTTGTTTTGTTTCATTGCATGTCTAATTTACCATAGACAGTGTTCCCTGAGGAGAGAGCAAGAAGGAATCCCAGCCATTGTTCAGCAGTTTTGTTTGCTGATATTTATAATCTTTCATTAGGGCATTTTATTTTTTCTTGTTATATTTTCTATATATGTAAATACATTTTACTTATTCAATCTGACAAACATTTATCTAGCTTTTCAGATAACACATGAACCATTCTGTTTTTATGGTGCCTTATTTAACTGAGAGGACACAAATTAATAGCATGGTAGCACACACTAGCCACTTAAAACACAACGACAATATAATTTAAAAGGAGTTCCACCCTTACCCGTGGTAGCACTCAGTTGTCCTTTAACAGTGCAGCTGTGTGTGCTTTTAAATCTGATTAGGAATTATTTCATAAACAAGAGACACTGACTCATGTTAATGTGACTTTATTGGTCTTTAGTTTTCGGGATCACATTATCGTGACCTAAACTTAACATAGAAATCACAGATTGCTACAGCTGTTATAAAAGCACACGGCTGTCAACAGACTGGCCAAGCATCATCCACCTGAAGAGCATTTGTCACATTTATATCTGCAATAGACTCTGGGTGTGGTTTGTCTTATAGCATTTGAATACTATAAGCTGCACAGTCTTACAAAATGAATTGTTAAACACCATTTTCACTTTTTCACGAAATTTTACTTTTTCTTAAATTGAGTTCAAATTGTGACGTGAATATTGCTTGCACAAATGAACTTCAAATGTGTAGCCTAATTGGCTATGTGAGAATGAAAATGCTAATTGGATGAATATTGTTGAATTATATTTCATTTTCAAGTTAAAATTACTTTTTTCAATATAGCCCCCTATAGGCTTCCATAGTCAAGGATGGAGAATCTGCCTGGGGTGCTCATGGGCATTAAAGCAAGATTCCCAAATTAATTAAACAGGATTTTCTATTTGAAAAACTGATCTTGGTTTAAACAATCCAGCAGTAAATTTATTCTCTTTTCTGCTATTTCTGGTAAGCAGTGAACCAGGAAGCTAAAATATTCCCCCGAAATTCCACACTGGATGAAGGATTTAGAAATAGTCCAAAAATGTATCCAATTAAAGGGCCAAGGTTTGAAAATTCGTCCTCACTTTCCTGAGTAGGAGCAAAAGAAGGCATTGAAGTGCAAAAGTGTTCTTTTTGAATTACCGTCCTTGCTCAGAATAGCACCTGAATATTTTGAGGAACAAAGGGCCTGAGCTGGTCATAACCCACATGCTCTTTGCAATATTTCACTGGCATGCTTCAAACCTTAAGTGGTTTCTTCATGTTGGGCATCTGGCCCATCATGCTATCAGTGACATCAGCTGGGTCAATTCTGCATGCCACAATGTTGTTGTGCGATCATTGGGAACCGTGATTACAGACAGATGCCCCTGCCTGACTCAACAACTACAGAGAATAGAGAATCTTACATTTCTTACATATTTTCCAGCCCATTCACCTTAAAAGCAAAGAGCACACAGCCTAATGGCACATATTTATTGTTGTTTATCTCTGCCACCAGTTTTTCCATCAGTCAAATGACAGTCGCAGCAACATTCAGTTTCTCTATTTTCAGTTAGGCTAAAGGGTTGGTTACTTTTTAACAACTGCTACTGAATAATTTATCCAAATCCAACATCAATAACAATGAAAACATGAAAAGGAAAGAGGGGGCAAGGAAATCAAGAGATTGGCTTTATGCCATTCATACTGTATGTCTTGAAATAGAGATTCTATCTTAATGTGATTCACCTGAATAAATAAAGGTAAAGTAAGCGTGCAAGATGTTGAATTGAAGTGTTACTGTGGAAGCCACAACATCACACAAAGTAAACAGGTTCAGACCTACAGCTGAAATAAATTATTCAATATGTAGTAAGGTTGTGGAGGTATTCAAAAGTGAGTTGAGTTCAAATGCACGATTTTTTAGATTCCTGTAGAGGAGACCATTATTCTCAGAACACAAAGGGATCTCAAGACACACACCTGACCAAAAAAGTTTGGTTTTTCTTTTGCAGCGTGTTTCTGCTCCATCTTTGATTTGGCTGTAGTCTACACATTAATGTTTGAATGTAAGCGATCCAAGGTTACAGCATCTTTTAAGAGTCCACATGCGGCAGGAGTGAGCACAGGATCATGGAATCATGTGGTATTAAAGGTACTATGAGGAGTTTCGGAAAGCACAAGTGTTTTCACACTACATTTCCCATGAACTGAATGAATGAAATTAGTCGCATATGAGCCAGAGCGATACGGCACTGAAATGAGCAAGCTAGCCAGAGTGAGCCATGGGAGTTCTGAAGACCGAACCAGAGAGCTTTGACCGAACGATGGCCACCGACAAGGTGGTTACACAGACAGGTTTTACTATTAGTAACGCTTTGACAATCTATAATGTGTGTAGTAAGTTGTCGTAAATCGCTATGTCTTTTGGCGGAAATGCTGGACGAGTCGACCACTAAAAGATAAAATCAAAATAACTACAAAGATAAAATGATATATCTATCGAAAATGGACACATAAACAAGTGTGACTAATGTAGATTCATCCACATTAATATGAGACTCTTTCATAACCGAAAGCAAACTCCTTGGGGTATCTTTAACTATTCCTTCATCAATGTTTAAAACTATTTATTCCATGCACTTACATCAAACATGGGCCAGCTCATCTGCATTTATTGGCTGTTTTTAGTTGGCTCGCTGAACTTCATTGAGCTCTATTTATATATATATATATATATATATATATGTATATAAAAAACCATGAACCTGGACAAGGTGCTTCCAAGGAAAGTAATGTGCATATTTGTACACAATTAGATAAGATCTGTGTCCATTCAATAGTCATCAGTGAGTGTCTGAGCAAAGGATCTCTCAGTGGCAGTCGGCAACAGTGTATATACTCACAAAATAGTTAATGGCCAAGAGAGAGTGTTAGTGGCATCACAACAAAGTAATTCAAAGGAACAAGTGCTTAATGATAACTGGAAAGACAAGAAGAATGAAAGGAGACAGAGTAATCCTCTTAGATGGAGTCAGTTCTATCTCTGTGTCAGGTTTCCTCTTCCTTGCAATCCCTCAGATCCCAAATAAAAAGCCAAAAAAAAACAGTTTAAGGCTTAGTGATCTGCGTCTGACTGTAGTACAAAGAGAAAGGTAAGCACATGAACACAGTATGCAGACTCACACGGCTGGAAACTCCTCTTTGTTAGTGGGTAAGATGCCATATGGGTAGCAACACGTTCAGCTCTGTTACCCCAATAAATTGTTGTTGACACTGCCCTCTAGAGATGTGTGATAGTGCATTAGTACTGCAGACCTTAACCATGGAAGCATCCAGTCTGTCAGCAGATGGGGAGAGGCATGTTGGGGAGTCTCTGGCTCTGCATTTACGTGTTCTTAAAAGTAAGAATTAAAATATTTTGTGGCCTCTCCTTTTCACGTCGTCTCAGGAGAACCAGCTCGCTGCTCAGTTCAGTGTTGCTGCTCTGCTTGGTAATGATAATGTGCTCAGTCCATGGACTGCCCAATCACTACCTGCAAGAAAACAGCTTTCCTGGGGTTCCTGTATAAGGTAAAGGTAGTGGGTCACTGCTGCTCAGATCAATACAAGTTTACGGCCTTGATCTATTGAGTTGGCTTTGCAGAAAATGGGAAACCAATGGCTTCATTCGGGTGAATTCATATTTTTTGGAGAATGGATTTGGCATGCTGTTGGCTGTCTCCCTGAATAACTTATTTCCTGGGCTTTGAAAGAGAACCCTGAGGACCGTCTCACAAAAGACTTATAGTGCTGCAAACATCATTTCAGTGCAAAAGAGAGTAGCAAACCAGGACCAGCCTTGCTAAGGTGATGCTGATTAGAATGACATAGCCTGAGGCACCTGTCAAAGTTTGGGGGAATCTTGACAACACTTGTGGCCCCATCACTCTCAAATACTTCTTGTGATTGTGGAGCCAACCAGAAAATACAAAATGTTAACTCCCTGGTATTTAATTATTTATTCTGTTAATCAAATGCTACTGATTCAAAAGGCATTCATCTTTGGGGCAGCGGGGACATGCTGATTAAAATTTTTTACAGATCGTCATTTTTACCCTCAAGAATACATAATTTTGAGGAAAGTGACATTTGCAAATCGCCTCCTTGATTTGAGTATTGTCACAGGATCCTATACAAAGTAAAGCAGCCGCTCAAGCTGCGGAACATAGAGGTGTCACTCTCATCGGAAGGCCACTTGGCCTCAGGTGAAATCCTGTCTGACACCTGAATGCACATGGGCCTTCCTGCATGATAGGATGCTCTTTAATGAGACAAATGATCACAGCCAATTTGAACCAGAAGAGTGACTTTAACCCACCCGATTAGGCCCATTACACAGCTAATCATAAAGTCGAAATGAGTGTTTATGGTCTCAATGTTGTTCCAACAAAATACATTTAATATGTTTATCTTCTCCGCTTTAACACTGCTGTTTGGATTCTGTACACTAATGGCAGCTATAACAATATGTATAATATGTGACAATGACTCTTGATCTAATGTAAGACAGCTGTGGGGACCTTTTTATTTGCATAATAGTGAGTAATAGAAAGTTTATCTCCATTGGCTGCAGTGAATTGAGAGACAAAAGCAAAACATCCAATTTGTTCTGATGAATGAATAGTTGACTGATAGGACAGGGTCCTCCAGCTGCTGTATTCATATAGATGTAACATATATTCTGTTGCCTATAGCAAAGGGAACATAAGGATGATTAAAAAAAACGTGTTTTACAAGAAATAAAAATCCAACAGAAATAAATCGGCTTAATGGACAGAATTAGAGGGGTCTGAATCCAGGGTAGGATTAAGGAAAATTGTGTGAAATAAAAGAGCGACTGCTCAGGAATGACTGTGCGTCTGTCTGGAGGGCGGGAGAGAGAGAGGGAGGGGGGGAGAGAGAGAGAGAGGAGGAGAGAGAGAGAGAGAGAGGGAGGCAGAGAGGTGACTGAGGAACACATTTTCATCCAAACCTTTCCGTTTTTTTTTCAGAGCCTGTCTCTGCTCCGCGGCGCAGCGCAGCTCCCTATTGTTTAAACTGGAAGGAGGGAAGAAATAAGAGGAAAAAGCGCCTCACATAAGACTGGGCTTGTGTTGTGTTATCGCAGCCAGTGAGTCATTTCTTTGATCTGATGCACGGTTCTCGCCGCTCTGAATGCTGTGTTCATTGTCAACTTCTCCGATTTCTCCACTTAAGACTTGAGCTGCATCATGAATAGTTTGGGGGCACCTTTCAATCGCATACCTCTGGAATGGTGGGGATTACACGGCCGAAACCCGGAGAGCATGTAAACGCAGATGGAGTTTGGGATTTATTGCAAAATAAGGGAAAGATGACCGTCTTCTCATTGTGCTTGCTCCTGTGCGCAGATCTACTGGATTTAGCCGTCGGTAAGTCTGACCCTGCCATATTTTCACGCAGTGGGAACGCTCTCGCAGCCCTTCCGCGCCGCGCGTGGGGTCTAACAATAGCCCAACTGTCAACGAGTTGAGTGATTCATGCGTGACAGTGAAATACTAAGTAGCCATTAAAAGGACAGCCGGATGGAGGCGATCGGTGCCACGCTCGCCTCATGCCAACTTTCCCTCTATGCCTGACCAAGTGGTGTAAGAATCAGTGGATGGATGTTGGGCTGCAGCTCAGCTTGCACAAATGCGTGGTGTCAATGTGCTCTAAAGGAAAGAAGAAGAAGGGGGCAGAGGAGGCCCGGCTCTGTATTAAGTCTTAATTCATCTGCATTGACTATCACGACCAGCATGCATGACAGCACCTGCACTTCTGAGCAGCACACAACTACACTATGCTGAAGCGCGCTGCTCGGCGGTCTGCTCACCGCGGTGTGTCTGCACACGAGACAGGCAGCGAGCTCAACATACGTTAAAGTTGTTGCTTTGGAAATCGTCATTATCTTTTTTTTCAGTGTGTGTGTGTGTGTGTGTGTGTGTTCCTGTCTTCAGTACGGTCTGCTCAACACCGCGGTGGCATCAGTGTCGCGTGCATTTCTTTCCTCCATCCTCGCGCTGACGTGTTGAGATGTTACAGCTGTGCAAGAAAAAAACAAAACAACAACCGCGTTCATCATATTATTTCTTACACGAGGGCGATTGGGTGAATGATTAGGCTGTCTTCTGTTCTGTGGTTGTCTTCTCTTGTGGGAGGCAGTGCTGATGGGATGGGGTGGTGGTACAGGGGTTGTGCTGCAATTTAGGGAAAAGCCACAATTATTCAAATGTTTGCCACACATAAGGACCTTGTGGCAGTGATTTCAACACGCTCCCTGGCTGCCACCCTCATCCTCGCATCGTGGTCCCTGTGGCGTTCTGCAGGGGCATTTTATTCCCTACATGGTGTCATACATCATAAAGAGCTGTGCTTTACAACACTGCATAGCAAGCACTTCATTCCATTTCCTGAGAAATGTGGGGGGAAAAAAAGTCTGTCTGTACGGCTGCTTCTCATTCAGCTGGAGTTAGGCTCATATACTTGCTGCACATGGCAACAGAGTGTTTGAAGGACTTAATATGAGAGTTCACTCCCAGCTACAACATCAGAGCAACGCACAGTGCAAACTAACCTGTTAACTCTTCTCTGCTTGCTGAGGATTTTGTTGTTTTGAAGTGTGTTTGACCTGTGCTGACCCATATAGGAAATCATTATGTCAGCTAAGCTTAACATAAAGTTAAGTTACAAAATGCCTCAGGGATGCTGGAGTGCACAGCGGCCTTGCCCTATGTAAAGTATTTAGGAGAGTCACGCTCGTTTGAATTGTTCTCAACAGCTTAGATTCCTCTGCTTTCATGATACATTGCGGCTCAGTGACTTGTGAGATGTGTGCAGAGGTTTACATTGATCACAGCATAAACAAATAATGAAAGGTAGTATTGAGCAAATCAGCTGGCAGGACACTTTTTTTTTTTTGGTGGCTTTTGCTGTCAGTAAACGAAAATAGATGCGTGCCATGCTGCAGATCCATCTCAGAATGTCACCCTTATGGTCTGATGTTGTGTTTTATTTATTTTTTTTCTAAGCTGTTTTCATTACATAAACAAATGTGTGCTGTCTTGTGGATATCACACTTGATTCGAGCCAGTATAACAATTTCCCAGTGTATGTGTGTGTTTTTCCAATTTCAATGTGTCCACCGGTGTCTTATTGAATAGATTTTCCCGAAGTGAGACTGTGTGGTCAGTGACTCCTCTCTCATCTCTATCTTAAAATGTCATGCATTCTTATTTTCCCCAACAGTGTCTCTTCTGTCAGCATTTCCTTGGGAGAAATGATGCATACAGTATCTCATTTTAGACTGAAACTTTTGTCCTCTCGGTTAACTTGCACCCCATGCACCATCGCTGTCAGCCAGATGTGCTGTCTCCTTTTTTTAAAAACAAAAATAAATAAAAATAAGAATCTTCTTTTTAGAAACACAGCCTCCTGCTTAATGCATCTGTGCTTAGAAGGCCCGGCTAGTGAAATACAGTAGTTGAGGATTTATATTTGGCTATTAAGCATGTCACAGCACCAGTATTTCAAGAACAGGCTACATATTCAGCAGCTTAGAACTTATTGTTTCTCCAGGAGTTAAAAACAACAACAACAATAACAACAACAACAAATGTTTAATGCATCTTCTTCAGGTATATATTTACCATTGTATGTATTCACAAATAGTTCAGTAGTGTGTGGAGACTAAATGTTTTTCCCCAGACATGCAGGTTGGTTGTGCACTGAAGAATTGCGATCGTTTCCTCCCTAAGCTACTGGCACAGTTACATGTCCACGTTCACAGCATGTGGCTGTGTCTTTAACCTCTGGTGCACTTGTTACATCTGATTGAGTTTTGCAGCATCAGTGCAGACAAACCATTACGAAGATTGATCTCACTGGACTGCTTACCCTGTAGGTCAAACAGTCACACAGAAATCAAATCTGATCCAACAGAGAGGAAAACCGCTGGATGCCGAATTGGCAAGAAAAAAAAAGCTCACTATTTAACATCTTTTTCCTTCATTTAAAAAGGGTAGAAATGGATACAAGGGGTCAGACCATTTCTTGCACCCCCCTGAGGCGTTCACTGGTTGTGTGGCATCTTCACAGTGGCATCAGGACAAGCAAATTAGGCTTGGTTTTAGCCAAGAAACAGTCTGGCACACAAAACCATGACTTTGGATTTTCTAAATGTTTCAATGAATTTACAGCTCCAATCCACCATGTTCAGGTATGGAAGTAGTTTGCTGTTATTGTTGGTCAGTTGGTGCAACATCATATCAGTCCACATTTCCACTTAAGCTAATAACTGTTATCAGGGGACAAGGCAGCGCCCTGATGTGTTGACACCGAACCAACAACTGTGTGAGACAGATTATCTGATGGTTTGACTTCATCCAGGTTTAATGACCACAGCTGCTCTGATTCTTGCTGCTGTTCAAGAGATGGGTCACTGTTCATGTCTGATTTCTTGTTGGGGAAAAATAAACACACTTGAATTGGACGAATAGTGTTGATAGATGTTTGTTCTTTCGTTCGTTCTTTCTTTGGCCTTACATGCCTCACCCTCACCTCTCTCTAAAAAACCTCTCTAATAATAATTGGCATATGATGGCATTACCATCTGTATTAGTCTGCCATTTAGCGAAGAACAGACTTGATCCGTGGAGCTTCACAGAGATTTTTTTAAGTGATTAAGAACTATAGATAGGAGTGTTCAGAAGCTGAATTGAAATTATATTAAATTGTAGCTTTTTGAAGCTTTTTTTTTTTTTTAGGTTGCTTGCATTTTTCACTGCTCTGGCCCGGGCTATTTTATAAGATCAGTCTTACCTATTAGAAATCAAAGTATCTCTAATGCTATATTACATTTCCCTTTCATTTTCATTTTCATTTTTTTTCCAGCAAGCTGGGGATGAAGTGTCTCCCACAGTAGCATTAGCCATGTCCTTCTGTATAATTATTTCTGGGGATGTTTTTCTTGAAAGCTACATGAATAATATTCCTTCTTGTTTACTCTTACAAGTGATAATTTGCTGTCCAGTGCAATCCATTATGCATCTTTCCTCAGATGCTCCATTTTTTGTAAATGTTGTTTTAATGTTTTCACAGTTACTGTGATTTAAGAAATAAAATGTCCTAGGGTAGGTAAATGCAATTGGAATGGTGGAACTGCTGTAGGTGCAGGTCTGAACAGCTGCCTATGTGTTCAAAGAGCAATGCTGTGAAGTACAAAGTGCTCTGATTTTTTTTTTTTTTCATGTAGATCAGGAAATGGGACAGGCAGACTCTAGTGATTTGCCACCAGTAGAATCTGGTAGAAGTATTACACAGATAAGGAGTAAAATAATCAAGGTTCATGGACTCATGTTCGCTGTGTCAGAGGTCAAAGGGATACTGAGCATTATGGGAACAGACTTATACAGCTCCGTCCAACCCACTGCGGCTGCTGCTGCTGTTGAGTTTTTACTGCTCTAAATGCAGAATGAGACGGAATATAGAAACATAGTCGTGCAGCTACAGGTGGCTGGTGGTAAAATTACAGCGTGGCACTCAACTAAACATGACATGGCATGCCTGCAAGAGACTTACTATAGGCTTTATTTGAATCTGCCACAGATTAAAAAAAAAAAAAAGTATTTCATGTCATGTATTCCTTGAGCGCAAGTTTATTTTAAGCCTCTCTGTTCCACCTGCTGAATAAAGCATCTAAGAAAATGTCTTGCCTCCCACCATGGTGTTGTAGGTTGCCTTGTAGATTGTGGATCATAGCAGTATTGACAGATTTCACAGGCACTGGATCTGATGTTAGATCTGATGGTTTCCGGTACACTGCGACTGTCTGCTACCGATGGCTGGTCTTCGCTCACAGGAAGTGAGAGGAGATACTAGCTGGAAAATGGGTTGTGGTTATGCCACTATCTAACAATCACCAGGCTTTGCATCAGCACTGCAGCTTTCAGCTGTTATATAAAATGATTATGCGCAGATTAGGAGCTGTCTTCATTGCTTTGTCTTGCTGTTGTTTGCTCGGTCGGTCGTTGTGACTGTTAAAATAAACGTATTTAGGACCACCTTTCAGCATGTACCCCTGTTAGGAAGAGAATAAGGAGAGTGGAATAATGATAAAGTGCGATCCTGCTGTTTGATTTATGTACTGATTTATTGCTCAGACTGTTTTTGGTTCACCCAGAATAACCTATGGTTCAATGCTCAATGCAGCACTGTTGAGATTTACCGTTTAAAATCACAATATCCTCTGCAGCTGATAGGGTCCCATTTGTCTTAAAACTCTATTATGCATTCTGCTGATATCTTTGATGCGACAGTGGGACCACTATTCTACACAATGAGGTATTTGCAACAGCGTGTGGCTCACTCGGACCCACTGACAGGTAACACAAGACTGCTTTGCATCTCTGGTTGACCTCTTCCACTCACTGAGAGGAGGAGCACTATGCAGAAGTGGCTGCACTGCATCTAATAGCCAGGATGCAGGACTTATGCAGCACAGGTGCACGACTACCAATTGTCTCCTTCAGTGATCACCTTCAATTAAAGTATAACTTTTGTTGTGTTCAACTTTCAGTCTGAATCTTTTGTAACTTGAAATCCCATTTAATATGATGAAAGAGCCATATTAAAACTTGAAACAGGTTAGTGACCCAGAAATTGCACCTTTTGTTGAAGAGCTTCAGCCAGCTTTGTGCATGTAGACCACTGTGCTAAAAAGCTTTTTTTCTGAGAAATCGAATTGACCTGAAATAGTCTTTGTGGTGTAACGCGGTCCCGCAGAACTCCCAGTGAACATTTGAAGTGTATTGTTTGATTATTAAGAAGAGGAGTTTAACTGATTTTAGTCAAGAGCATCTTGATGTGACATATTTCCAAGTGAAACTGAATATGAGTAAGAGATATAATTACAAGAGGGATTTAGCTAAATCTAGATTTGATTGGATTGCTCACAGGTGGGTGTGGTTTAAAGAATATAAAGCAATGGTTGTCCTCCAGCTCCAATGTACCCTCACCTTAGATGAGGAGGAGGACAGTGAGGGACAGATTTATACAATGAGTCATAACTATACTCGTTTGGAAACATAACAAAGGTCCAAACACACTCCTCTGACCCACACACATATATTTACTATATAGGCTAATGGTCAACAGTGTTGGGTAGTTGTCCTAGATCACTCTTTGAATATATTCATACTGTAGGTCACAATGCACCAGACCATTTAACCATTGTAACAGATCTGTCCTTCCGTTCCGCCACCACAGCTTCTTGCCCCTTGTATCCTCCTATGAGGTAGTTCTAATGCAGTCATGCTCCAGACCATCCAACGATAAATCCTGTGATTAGGAGAGACAACTAAAGGCCTGGGATAATGCATTTCAAACACCACACTAACTTTTCTTTCTGCCCCTGAAGTCCTTCATACACAGATGTGGGCAGGCTTGCTGATGTCTTTGGCTTGTGTGGGAGTTTGAAGCAAGTCTGATTCCCTTAGCAGCTGGTGGTTTGCAGAGATAGAGAAAAGAGAAGAGGAGCTTTGCTCGGAAAGGTCTCCCAAGACGGCCTGCCCGGAGAAAGTATACCATCCCTGTCTGTGATCTAAAGTGAGCAATACATTGTTGTCAGCTAGTGTCATATGTTTCCTTACCAGAGCTGTTATCTGCAATCTTTTTTTTTTTTATCATTTTAATGTTAGAGCCATATTCTTGTGAAATTAGCAGCCAGCAAAAGCAGGGATTTCTTGACAGGCTTTATCAGCACTTTTACCGTATTCTCCCCTCACTGTTTTCTACATGCTAATGTGGATTATGTGATTTTGCTTATCGTGTTCAAACATGGCTGCTGAGTAATAACAATTGCTCTGCCACTGTGTCCTAACATTAGCCTCCTTATTAGAGACTTTGAGAAGTGCCTTGTACACTATACATGACACTTATCTCTGCATTCATGGTTCATCACAGGGGGCTTAAGCTTCCAGGAGTAACACTGCTGCACCAAGATGTGATTTCTTTTTTTTTTTTTTTCTTCTTTTTTTATAGACCCACATTCATTTTGCAGGTCATGCCTTTTTGCAAGCATTGAGCATTTTTTTTTTTATGTGGAAGCAGAATTATTCAATGTCATTTTGACCTCAGTTTGAAAAGATAAGACCCTGGCTGCCCTTGTGTTTTTCTGTGTTAGCATACACTATGTACACTATATCAAGGTTATGTCATAAAGAACCATGGATGACTTGCATTAGCACAGAAATATACCAAGCCTTAGATAAGATAAAAGATAATGTACTTTGTCTGTTTAAAGGGAAGGGCTAAAGCGGTACGATCAGAAAAACTCACACCTTACACCTTTCATTATGAGATTTTAGAGAGATTTTATTCTTAATACTGTTCAACCCCAGTAATTACATGTTTTATTTAAAAATTGTTTTAGATATTCTAGTGACTCACTTGATGTGGTGATACCCAGAAGTTTTTGGTTTTAGGTACCAAAATTTTCATCTTCTCTTTGAAGAGCGAGCAGCAGCAGCAGGTCAGTGAGTCAGTCAGAAGAGAGGCTTTGAGACTCTCTTCTGAACCTACTCAGGTCAAACAAAAACAAAGTAGATTTTGGCTAAACACTCAGAAACCAAATCCCACAAGGTCGGATGTTAGGTTTAGATAGGTTGAGGTTGGGGCTGGACTGAGGGTAGTTACTGTTTCCCTGTGACATCACATAGTTACAAAAAGTCCTGACTGGTCCTTTTTGGAATACTTGCATTGTGCTTTTTGTCTTTAGTTTGTACACTTTGACACATTCACACTTTTTTCCAAAATATATTTTCATGCCTTTTTGTTATTGACAAGACAATAAATCCGGTGTGAAAGAGAGGGGCGATGACATGCAGCCAATATGACGGGATCACTGTGGTTAAGACTTGGCCAACATGGTAGTGCTGCACGATTTGACAAAAATGTGCAGTTGCGATTATGGTGGACAGTATTGCGATATGCAATTGTGATTACGATACTGTAAATGAATGGTGTCATGAGTCTGCTTGCTTGGTTATCAAAGACAACACAGAGAATAATGATAGGTTTGATGAGTGTATTTGACTTAAAACATACATATTCTATGTAACATTAGAAATACAAAACCTGAGATTTTTACAGTACTGTTTTCCAAATAACTGATATCTGTCCACATCATGTGCACATCATTTTCTTAAACCCCTCCTTGTTGACTCAGTATTTCCCATACCGTTTATTTTTGGGTGTTCTTTTTATTAAATATAGAGAAACTAACTTTTTGTGCAGTTTCATAGTCTAATGCGTTGCTATCATTTCATTACATTTATTACAATGCATTTTGCTCCTCTTTAATGGGAGGGGCTCCCCCCTCCCTCTTCTCTCACAGCACACAGTGTCAGGTGCTGCATTCACACTGGTAACACAGACACACCCACCCACACTAGACAACGGAGGAGAAGAGAGGAGATGACAGATGAGTGTTGCTGTTACGGTTAAAAAAGAAAACTAAACAACAACATGTAAATGAAACCGGAGCTTCCCTGGCCGTTCGCCAAGGAAATATCTCAGCTTTTTAAACGCACCACACGTGTCGAAGAGGAAAGCACTGTTAGCTCCGTGTGGCGCTCCAAATGCTCTGTAATCATGGTAACATGGGGAGAGGGTCCTGCGAGGACATGGACCGGTCTGCTGTATGCTGGGTAGTCACGTGACCATACCTGCTTCACACAGTTGGTTCGGAAACTGTGCACACATTACCGGACTCCACACACTACAAGGCAGTCCCTGTCAGAGGCGCACACACGTATCATGCACATTTATTTACATTAGATCGCAAATCGCAGCCTTTTGTGCGATTACGTAATCGGTGATATCGCGATTAATCGTGCAGCACTACTACATGGTACAGACTCTATGGGCTAAGCCACCAGATCACATTATTGAAATGGCACCCAATAAGAAGTAATTTAAAAAGAGGCATTGAAATCTAACTTCATACAAGATCTGCTGGATCTCTGTAAACACAATTATAAAGAGAAGGTCAACACCTTCTATTTGTAAAATGCCTTGAGATAAATCATGTTGTGAATTGGTGCTGTAAAAATAAAATTCACTTTAATATAACACAAGACCACTATCTCCTCTGTATTCCCTGTTGAGGTTGACATGAACCCATTCTGAAATATGAAACCAATAATGCTTTAAGGCGAGATATCCTAGACTTTTACTCCTAATTTATATCCACTTTTTACACTTCCATCCACTCTCACTCTGTAGCAACTGTAAATATCCCCAAATCACTACCTTTTCAGTTTGATTCTTCCATTTCTTATGTCTAGAGCTGTTCAAAGCCATCTTCCAGGCAGTGAATGCAGCATCGCAGAGGTTTCATGAAAAGTCCAGATTAGGCATGAAAAAGGGAAGAGATGGGAAAGAAGGAAAAAAAAACCCTCTAATCTGCACATTGACGTCACTCTGGATGGGCTGAAGCTGTGCAGATGGGAGTAAGGGAGGATTGTGTGGGCTATGCATCTTATGACAACAGATTATTTCCTTTTTATGCACACTGGCTTCCTACACATGAGCCACAGAGAGACTTTCTTCCCCTCGGGACAACATCCCTACATTTTCTACATCACCAAAATAAAAAAAAAAATCATAAAGACATCATTTTCCAGTCACAGGAGCAGGTTTTAGTGAAGTTTAACAGACAGTCAGCCTGCGATAGGACGAGTCTCTCTGTTCATCCTTTAACGTATGTCATTCATGATAACATTTATCAACAAAGCTTTGATCCGCTGCGGAACTTGTCATGCAAGTTCAGAGAATTAATCCCCTGAACACGTGACGAGAATTACAGTGATAGAAACTACTGTTGCGCATAAATCATGTGGCCTTCTTTAGATATGATTGTTTTACTTGACTGTTTTTTAAGATGAAGCTTAACTGTATGAGGCTGTTTTATCTTCTAGGGTGATTACACTTAACTTTTTTGCCACTCACTCTTTCACTCTGAATTCCTGTATGAAGCAAAGATGATCTAATTTATTCTCTGCCAATAAAACTGTCAGCGTTAATTCAACTCTGTAAGTGATTGTGGCCCGAGACTTTTTACCTGCTAGCTCTCAGTTACGGTGCAATATTCTCTGGGGAGCTGGATACATTATGTTTCAGTGCAACAGCTGAAATGATTCCTGGGTGTTTGGTGGCTTGTGTTACTGTTGTGCTTGGAGGAATTAACCTGTAGTATGAAAGTACTGCATGGAACGTGATGCCATGGTGTAATTCTCTTCTCTTCTGGCTGCAAGCTCTTAAGACAATAGATTCCCAAAGATATTTACATCAGTACTTAACCTTTACATACTGTGGTTGTCTGTGCACTTATTGTACAAAGTTATCTTTTCTTTTCTTCTAGCCATTAGACAGTAACTGAAGATTTACTTCTGTGTTATTGTGTCCTCCAGATTATTTCCTTCCAGCTGTCTCTAAGCCTTTCTGGTCATGCCTTTGTTTTATAGTGGCGGCAGAGGGAACAACCCCCCATGCTCCTTGAACTGGCTGGAACCACCAGCTTGTGCAAGTCTTACAGTTTGTTGCTCCGTTTTAAGTAAAATCTTTGCAGTGCAAAGATATAGACAACAATCTGCTGCATTGCTTTTAAGACTGACCCCCTGCAGAGACCTGCAGTCTTGTAAAGTGTAACCCCAAAATTACCTTTGAAGCATTAGCATTGTTGTTGTAGTATAAGAAAGGTAGGAAAAATCCAGAAGCATACAAGCAGATGACAACTTTTCTTAAACATATCATGTGGCAAAATTAGGTTGACTGGTAATATGGTGACCGTCCCTGCCACTTAATGCCATGTGTGATATGTCATCAGAGCCTGAGAGGCTGCACAGCTGGAGAGCATCGCCTCAGCATCTTAGCAGTTCTGTCTCCCTTCATTTATCACGTCTAGAAAGATTTGATTTATTTCAGTTCATGAGTGCTAAACCCTCCACAGGTATATCTGACAAATGCTCTGTTCTATGTAGAAAAAAAAATCAAAACAAACAAATATAAAAAACACCACAAAAACAAAAAACCAGACAAAGAATACAGACACACAACAGAACACACACTTATACCCACAGCTATAATATATTTCCTATTCAACAGAGTTGTTTTCACTGTGGCTCACAGATGTTACTTGAAGTTTATTTCTACACACAAGGTATACAAACAATAGCAATGGGCTTTGCTTTTTTCCATTGCCAAGATAACATGGTCTATGGGTTAGTCACTGTCACTTCCAGCCACCTAGGGCCATTACATGTCACCTTCAGAGAAAAATCAAATGATCCAAGTGCCACAGTCACAGTATCTGAAAAAAGCAAAATAAAATCTACCCACTTGTATCAGTCTCCTACACTGAGTATAGACATATTTACCTGCTGGAGTGACTCACTATCAGCTTTACTGCTGCTGTTGATACCAGTATATTCAAAACTATACTACTGTACATAATTTAGCCTGTTTTCCTGAGAGCATAAAGCACAGTCCCAATGACACTGTCACCTTCTATACTGATGGGTGAAGTTAAGCAGTTCTTTTTTTTTTTTTTATTTCAGTAGCATTTGCAAGCTCTGTATCAGGAAAATATTTGGTGTACCATGGTGTGGGAGTCGATTCTTCTCTTTGTAGGCGAAAGAAAAAAGGATTTTGATTTCAGAGAATATCACTCTGGAGACATCTTTCATAAGAAGTTGTGAAATCCTGGTGTTTTTGTGCTTTTTTTCCCCCTGTGAAGAAAATAGTTGTGCATCATGTCATATTCTATCCCTTGACAATGGGTGGCCAAGCCCAACAGGCTGAGAAACTCATTTATCCCATGTATTATTAGAGCTCTCACTAGGTTACAATTCTCCGCATCCATACTGTAATGAAAGTGATGAATATGAAGTGGGAATAGGGAGACGGAATGCTTGCGCCAAATCCTTGGCTCTGACGAGGCAGAGTACAGTCAGCCCTCGGCCATGGATCAAGTTTGTGCTGAAACACCCCCAATGGATTGTACTTAATCAGACTTAGAGAGCAGCACGGGGAAGTGATGGTAATAGGGAATGGGAGTAGGAGGAAAACAGCCTGGAGAGCTGTGCACTTTAAGTGTGTAATAAGTAGATTGGCAGACTGGGAATCTCTCTTTCTGAGCTTTGGCCATGAACTAAAACTAAACTCTTGACTCAGTCAAAGTTGTTGATGACAAGAAACCAATGACAATTGTTGCCTGGGGCTTCGCTGAGATGCTGTGGTGTCTTCTTCTGCATCCTGTTGTCATATGTGAGGTGGAGTGGAGGTCTCAGATTGACAGCATCCACACTATTGCAGATCAAGCTATTTCTTTTTACGAGATGTAGGCCCTTAAAGCCCAATCTATTTCGTGCATGAGCGAACCACACAGCTCCGAACAAATGGATAAAAGGCATAATTTGCTCTTGATTGATACACACTTACAGTGCATGACAGCAAGCAAGATAAACAGATGGTTAGAGATCCTGGGCAGGTGAAAAGTGCAGCTGATGGTTCAGGATTCTTTTTGAACCGCAATAATGGAATATTTATTCATGCAAGTGAAGAAGGGAGGTTGGTCAAACTTTTCTGCCTCAATCCAACACTTTGTTTCTATGGAGATCATGTAAAATGCCACAAAAAAACTCATAATATTGTCTAGAAATACTGTAATCATGCAGCCATTTTATACCAGAAGGAAAGCTAGACCTATTGGATTTGAATAGATGTGATGGATCCTGAATATTCCATAAGGGTGCTGCCTTCACATTAATGATTATGTATTCTCATAGTCATCTCATCAAGACCACATAATGTGTGTGTGTGTGCGCGCCTGTGTTTTTTTTACTATATGTATTAAATGTTGGTTCCACACCTGTTTGGCAAAAGCAGTGGAGAAGTTGAACTAGATTGCTTTCCTGTCATTTCACCAGTTTGATTTACGCACCCACTCAGCTGCTCTGTTTCCTCCTGTGGCGGCCTCCTCCAACGGGAGCTGAACGTAACAGAAAGCTCACATTAGTCCTTGCCACAGCTGACTGAACATTAGGCTACATTCTGCAGGATAGTGAGACCTCCATCATGTCATAGTAATACTCAGGGATAGAAAACACCAGTGATGGGATGTAGTCAGATTGCCGATTCAATAGAGTGTATTATCAGTTTTGTTTTCCATTTTATCTAATCCCCCTCTTTTTTTTCAAACCCAATGAATATGTATGCCTGGCCTCAATTTTACACAGTAACAGCACTAAAAATGAGAACATTTCAGTGCTCTTTGACTTCATTGAAATTCAGTGACATGTCCTTGATATCAGATGTTGGACATCTGATGCCACGGCAACAAAGCAGATGTTATGCAATTGAAAGTAACTCTGTGTTGCTTTTTATTTATTTATTTATTTATTTCCCCGTTTAAACACATTGAGGACAGAGTTGTATATGTTGGACAGCTGAGCACAAATCGTCGGGAGATTATCGTGTCACACTGACACTCTCTCTGTCATTTGGTTTGAGGGAAAGAACAAAGGTCGTCAGGGTCACGCTTTAGATTCCTCCAGTCACATCATCATCACAGATAGCATGTAAAAATAAATGTCAAAGCAGTTTATATGTAAATCATCTCCTTCTGGCATGATATATGATGTGGGATTGGGAGATTTTTTTTTTTTCTAGAATGAGAATTTAGAATTAAAGGGTATTGCGGAGCAGACATCTGTCACCCTCCAGAGACAGAGTCTGGCAATGTATGTCCCATCCCCCTCTGTCCCGTCTCTCCACCCGACTCAGCCACTCTCTTGGTGGGACCACACTGGCTGCTATCAGTGCTCAGGATAATAATCTCAGAATAAAGAGTAAAACGAATCGTGCCAGTTGTAGGACTGGACTATTCATAATTCCTGCTCTTTACCATTCCATCTGAGGCTACACACTGGTTAATATTAATCCCATTTTTAAGCCCCACCCATGAGGAAAGACATCAGCTGACGGATTATACCATACTGAGCCTGGAAAAGATCTGGCTGAAACAACACATTTATTCCATTGTTTACGATCCCGTGTTTGTGGGACACGCAGTTAAAATAAGTGGAGATGACAATGATACGCCCACTGGAGATTTAAACAACACCTGCTCAGGTTAAATCCACAGCCTGCCTCCATTTTAAATCATGGTCGTAAAGATAAACCAAGGCTTTATGACAGAAGCTCCTGTAAACACAGTCAAAGAAAAAGCACTAATTGAAGTAATGCAGCAAACAAATGTGAGGTAAATCTCACACAGTCATGAAGAGTTAAAGAACCAATAACGAAGAGAGGAGGAAACCTGCCGCTCCACCTGCTATTAGACTCCACACACAGAGGAGACATTACCTCGCTTTTTGAATAGCCCATAATATTTATAGTAGCCATTCTTCAAATTCCGGCATTAAAGAGCAACTAGAAGTCACAACACATTACAGCACAAAGTGGCAGAGATTCATTTCAATTCTTATTTCTGTTGTTGTCATCAGAGCTTTTTTTTTTCTTGTCTGATGTGTGATGTGTTGAAGATAAGGGCTTAATACGACTTGATATCCCTCTCGCTTCCTTCCTTCCCTCTACAGATGCTCTCAGCTCTATTATCATATGCTTATTGTTTTTAATTATGCAAACATTTCCATTCCTTTATATAGGATAGATAGCTGCAAGTAGGCATGCAGATGGATCAATACAGATACATCAAGCACCCTCCACCTAGTTGACAGTATTTGAGTGCTGATTGCATCATACACGCATTACCGCTGTATGTGGCATGTGGCATTATAGATCTGTTCATTGAACACTGGATGTGCTGTGCTTTTTACAGGCTGAACCAGAATTGTCTCTTCAGCCCTGTCTTGCATTTGCATGATACTGATGAATTGAACACAGCATCTCATAGCTAATGAGTCAAAATGCTGTGGCCCACAATAACAAATTGTAAAAGTATTCCACCTGCCACATCCCAATGTCATTGTCTAATGTAATTACTGTACTGGCCGGCGGAAGGCAGAATAAAATACAGTTTCTTTATCTATTAATTCATTTCAACTTTTCCAGTATTTCAGTCTGGACTAATAGCTGGATAGTTGGCCAGAAATATTCTTATCAATGTGTCCACTTATGCAGAAAGAAAGGAAATGGCTGTGTATTCGTGGCAGTTAATGGTTTCTATAATAAGGGAACATCAAGGATATTGTAGGATAAGAGATCATTTGCATCTCCAGTAAGATGTGCACTATATTCCACCTAAGTGTTTCCATGAATGCAATATTAATTAGTTCATTAGGCATACTGATAGAGTTTTATTGGTTTCAGTTACTTTTTAATGGAATTTATTACCAGTTTAAGCACAAAGTCCACAAAGGATATAATGGTGAGTCTGTTCAAGGATGAGAAAACTCAAATTTTGTCAGTTTTAGGTACATATTATGCATTCAGCTTCTGTTTCCTTGAAGTTTCTAGGCAATGTCCCAATAAACCTCATAGACAAAGCTTTGTTTTTATTTATTTAGTACTTTTATTTATTAATTTCAAACCAAATGTATTATTTCCTCAAACTGGATTGATTTTCATCCTTCTGCTCTAGCTACTGCAAAATGTTTACCAAGTGTAATATGTCAAAGAGACTCAGAGTGATACCCCTAACAAGACGAGCAAAGTGCTACATTATAGCGGTTAGTACAGCAATGACAGTATAGAGCAGAGAGGGAATGATACAGTAGTTGGTGGACAGGCAGGATTACAACATGTGACCCAAAGCATGCATTCACAGGCCAGTAAAGAAGGTTAAATCCTGCAGTAGATTAAAAACTGAGAGGTTGTCAAGGACATAAAGTGATGAGATGAAAGAAATAAGTGGGTGTAATTATGAGGAGAGAAGGGAACATGGTGGCCTCACTGTTACATGTTTCACTGAAACAAAGAGAGCCCTCATATGTGATGAGTCTCCTCTCAATTGCCACTTTTGCAAAAGTAAGGTGATTTTTGCGTCAAGGTTAATAAGTGGTTATATTGTCCACAGAAACCACTGGCAAAGGATCTTCTTTTTTTTTTTTTTTTTTTTTCTAAGTCCTGACATACACCACAGGGACAATGAATGTATGTAAACTCTGTATTTCTAGCTGATAGATTTTAAATTGCTCCAATTCTATTTTCTTCTGCTAGTGTGTCTTTGCACTTAATACATTCACATTGTCTCCATATTTGCTTTTTTAAACTTATGACTCATTTAATTCATTTATTCATCATATGGAAATGGTAAAAGCAAATAGCTGGAGAGCTATCATTGTATATTCAACTAATGGAACACAGTGTGTGGAGTGTGTTGTAGGAACTTCCGCCAATAATATGACATGTTTATCGTTATGTTCTGCCAGATGTTCTGTCCAGAAGTGTCCAGAGCGGTCAGTTGTTACTATGAGCTAAAAACACAGACCCACAAACACATATTCTCTGCCACTCTTTGTGCTGACTGTGCCAAAGCAGCTACTGCACATTCATCACATGTGAAAAACACATAATAATGACAGCAATTACCCCAAATATTGGGGCTGGATTATTATGGAAAAGAAGCTTAGGCATAATTGTTTTTTTTCCTCATTTTTTTTAATGCCTCTTAACAACGTGTTTGGGGAATGAGATGGCCCAGTCACAGAGGACCTAAACTGAATGGAGAAACATCGGACCAATTATATACTGCAAAATGTCATAGTATTTTTTTATTTTTTTTTTAAAGAAAAAAGCTTAAACTTTCTATTATTTTTGTTTTTATTTGAATATTTGGAAAAGTTTGTGGTTCACTAAGTTTAGTAGAGAAACACACACAGTGCTATTTTCCCATTTGCATTTGGACAAAAGACAGTCATCATGTGATATTTTCAGTGTTGGGACAAATACTTGAATCCTGATATTGGGTTGTGTGGCAGACTCTGTCTGTCGTTGGTTTCTTTTTTGATTGTGGCTGATCTTTCTTTCACAAAGTGAATTGTTTTTCAAACGGAGACCCCAAAGTATACAATGGTGACTAAGGGTAAATAAGAAAGCCTCCTCAGACTATCTCAATTTCGTTTGGCCTTCGAGGGCCCCGATTCACAGCTGTGGGCTAATTTTCTTTGGGCCTAATCAATAAAATATACAGTGGATCATTTGGGCATATGAGCTAGTTATATTTATTGAGCTATAACTATAACTAGACTTGAACAGAAAATACAGACAGACAGATGGCAGCTCAAGAAAACCTATTCGGTTTCCATGGAAGCTAAAGTTGTAGAGATGAATTTCTTTGATATTAATTTTTGCCTCCTCAACAATCACCCAGGGTAAACCAGTACAGTTCACACTGGAAGGCATTGTTAATATTCATTCATAATATTCAACTATTAACCATGACCGTTGCAGAAAGAGCTTTAAAATTGTTGTCATTTCCACACATGTGCTCGACAAACACACAGCGAGATGAAATGCTGAAATGTCATAGCCAATGTTAATGCTCATCTCTCTCACATCTTTCCTTCTACTCAAGTTAGCACGCTAACTAGCTAGCCCTGGCTCATCTCATCCCTTTCCAGTAGCAACTCACTGCGGCTTCAGCATCTGCCCTGGAGACATAACACTGCTCAGAGGCTGTTAGATTTGTAATACATGTTTCAAACAAGGACTTAGATTTTCTTATTATTGTGTAAACTAAGTTGTATATTCACAAATGTAAATATCTGAATGTCAGACCATGTATTGACTCTTGGAAAAATGAACTAAAAAATTACAGTAAATTATTCAAATGGGTTAAAGATAAAAACATTGGTCACCTAATTGATAGATGCAAATTGAGTTGAAGTGTCCCCAGCATTTAAGTTTAAGTTGCTAATTTTTTGTACATATGTAAATGTGTTGTGTGTGTGGTGTGTGTATTGTTTGGTGAAGGAAGCAAAACAAAACAAAACAAAACAAAAAAAGCAGCGGAGTTACAGTAAAGGATAAAAAAGCACTGCTCAGAGTATCCATTATACATAACCTTTGTCATGTAAATGCAACAATGATCGAAGCCCTTGCCCAGTGACAGTCACCATCACCCCCTCCCAGCAAGAGACACCATTCGACAGCAGCTCTAGACTCTATAGCTCTCACTGGTAGTCTGCTATATTAACTACAGTGGCAAAATTTCTTACCACATATTACGGCCGGTGTCGCTAGATAGAGAATGGTGTGTGAACACAGCCCCGTGTTTGTGAACTACTGGATACAAACACTAACACCTTGAGTCACACTGGCCTTAACAGAGAGCAATAGTCTAATGACCGTACCAAGATGTGGCATTGTTGCCTGAAAACAAAGTTGAAGCAGTTTTTCATTTCACGCTAGATAGTCCATCATGCTCACTGTGCCAATCTCCAGAAATCCTGCCAGGCGGTAGCAGAGTTTCACTGAACAAAATGTGTTATTGTCATTTCATTTCATTTTATTTTTTCTAAACATCTGTAGACATAAAATGACAGATTTGAAGTGTGTGTCTGTATTGTGAGAGGTCGCTGTGTCTGCGCAGTGTCATGGTGACCGAAAAAACAAAAGACTTCTCTAAACTTATTCAAGTGGTGAATGAGTGAATGATAGCAGAAGAATAAGTAACCAACACATTTTCTGTGAGAAGAGAAATGAGACACAACATCAAAACTGCCACACACACTGATGTGTTCACTGATGGAAGGAGAAAGGAGGAGATGTTATCCCTTTTGAAGAGAAGGCCAGATTCTCAAAGCCTTTGTTACACATAGAAATAAGCATGTAATTTATCAAACAGCCACATCAACTGAAAGAACAGTGTGCTGGTCATCTGAGACGCTCCTCGCCCTTTGATGTAATTAGTGAAGCGCGCTTCCTTCCTTTTTTGCACATGCATTAAAGGAGGGTTTGCACGAATGGTGGGATGAGAGGTAAGAAATGTGGTTGATTATGTATTCTGCTGGATCTGCCAGCGCTGGACGAGTTGTGTATACAGTATGTGGTCCTCTAGTTTCCAAAAGTAGATACTCATTTGAACAACTCTATGTCATCAAAGTGGGAGCTGTCTTCTTCTTTTCAGTTGTTCTTAACGTTAACGAGTCTTTGATTCATGTAAATGTCAATTTTTGTTGCGATCAATATTATTGTCAATATTATTTGCTTTATAAAATATTAGTCCATTTTCTACCACCAAAGATCTGAAAAAGACTCTTATGTTATATTATGGATGTGTATTGTTACCTTGGGATGATTCTTGAGTGACACCTCATCCACAGAACCAGTCTCATACCAAACCTTTATCCCTTATGTGTTTGTGTGATCCCATTTCCCTAGAAGAGGATGCCCCCGCCCTGCATTAATATTATGTTCAGCAGATGTCCAGATAAGATTTCTCTGGCAGAGTGTAAGTGCAGCCTCATAGAAAGTTTGGGCAGCTTGTTACTTCACTGATGTATATTTCTATTTATGTTTTGCTCAACTGATTTTCTGATCTTGTTGATGTCTCGACCTTTCGTAAGCCGCCTTCTCATATGAACACACACAGCTCCTTCAGGTAATGTGGAGATAAGTTCACACGTAGTGCATGTGTGAAAGCACGAGTGGAGTCCACTGCTCTGGCATATTGTCGAGATGTGTCTCAGTTTGCCTATAAGAAAGTCTTTTTGCTTGATTTTTATGCCACGTTGGTAAATTAGATGCATTTTTTGGGCTCGAGGCACAAATGCTATGAAGTCATTGCAGCTCAGTAGCATCTTTAATGTACGATGATCTTGGCCTTTCCAGTATCTATAGTGGCTTCCCTGGTGCACACACTTCAGCCGTGAATGCTTTTGAACAAAGGTCTGTCTCTGCTCAGGGACAGACCTTTTGGATGCTGGGTGTATTTTGGCAACGTTCCTCCATGAAAGTGTTCACAGCCGTGAATTACAGTGAGCGTTGTGGATTACACTCTCAGTGTCATGATTTATGCATAACAATATGATGTTAGAATTTGCAAATATAATTCAAATATCATTTTTGGCACAAGTGTCAAGTAATTTATGGTACTTGTGAGAACCACCAGTCAAATGCTGCTGTGATTTTT
The DNA here is from genome assembly GCA_021432705.1 of Caranx ignobilis. Classification (NCBI taxonomy): domain Eukaryota; kingdom Metazoa; phylum Chordata; class Actinopteri; order Carangiformes; family Carangidae; genus Caranx; species Caranx ignobilis. Next base: position 29,116,026 of record MU269985.1, read on the forward strand.
GTGATAAAAGCCATCAGAGCATGTTGGCAAATGAAACTGAACATGTAGCGAAGCAGAGAGGTGGATAGGTAATGGGTCACTAAACTTTTAAACAAAACTATTGAGGCTTCTCAGAGAAAGATCTGAAAGGACATAGGCAGCTCATGAAAGAATGTGTGCTCCAACATCCTCATTTGAATTAATGACAAACAAACATGGTTTAATTTGCAGTGTTTCTTGATCCATCACCTGCTCTGTATGTTTCTGGATGCATGCTCCCTGCTTCTTACTCTAGTCATTGCGGTTGTCACACAGCCAGACTTTGGGCTACCCCTGTGGTCATGGCGAGTTATGCTTATCAAGTAAGCAGAAATAATTAGTCCAAAACCCACTGCTCTTTCATCTTAGCCTCTTCTAAAGCTACTCACACAGTTCTCTCAGTATGATGCAAGCTATAAAGTAGTTAATTCACTGAAAGGCTTCCATACAGAATCGACAGCGCTGAAGGAATCATGATGAGGCCGTATAATGCACAAAAAGAATAGAAAGCAATCCTTGATTGCTTTTTTTTTGTGATTATTACAAAATATCTACAATACACCACAAGTGAAAATCTCGCCTCAGTACAATCATTTCCTTTAACCAAACGGTTGGTTTTTGTCATTGGAAAGAATCAGTTGGAAAATCAGTTGTTGCTGTCTTGAACATGTTGTTCCTCTGCTGTCAATTCCATCTGAATGTAGGAATTAGTCTCCTCGGCGCTCGCTGGCACTGACAATACAGTCAGAGCCTGTAAAACTGTAATCTCATATAAATTCCATGTTCCAAGGGCTCTGCCCAGACAACACTGTGATGTATGAAGTCACTGGCAAAGAAAAGGGCAGGTGACGAAGCTGCAGGCTGTTTTATATTCAGAAGGGTAGGCTTCAGACTGACCTGAGAGAGTAGTAAACGCCCTTGCAGTTCAGTCAGTAAGGGGACGATACACAAAGAAAGCACTCTCTCCTTATAGTAATGTCTGAATTATCTGATGCTTTATTAAATGCATTTCTCCATTATCTGAAGGTATTAAATTTTGCTAAACCTTAAATGTTCACAGCACGATTGATGTTAGGTTGATGTTAATTCTTTGGAATCCAGATTTTTGTCATTTAAGTGGTTTTTTGTGTGGCTTCATAAACTGGTTAGACACTGACCTTGGCAGGACCTGACTGCCTTAGGAATGATAATTCCTCATTGTGCCATCCACGTCACTGTGGTCAGACCATAGCAGAGACGCCACAGTTATCTGAGAAGTGGGCAGCATTTGTAGCCCTTTGAAATCAGACCACGTTCCCACTGTTGGATATTCTTTAGGAAATTGCATAAGGGACTAGAACAAGTGTTACTTGGAATGATGTGCTTTGAGTACAGGAAACGCTCTGGTCTCCAGCCAGAGCTCTCCTGCTCGGCATTGTAGTCTGTCCTCCCTGGAAAATGCCATCTTAGGTTTGCACCCCTCCTTTCCTAAAATGCTCCTCCATCACCAGATGTATTTCTGCTTTGAACAGCATCCAGACAAAATCAACCTCTTGCCAAGTGCTTTGCAGCTAAGAGTCAGCAATAGGTAATCAATAGAGATTCACAGGAGAACTTTTCCCAGGCATCAGCGCGTGACATCTTCACTGTCACTTGACTGTAGAAACAGCAAAGTTCAGCTGTGGGGCGACTTTAATATCTGTGAGTTCAGATGTTTTAACTGGGCCACTCAGAGATGCTGCTCTCCACCTCTTAAGTCTCCACAGCAGGTCAGTTAACAAGGCTGTGCATAAAACTATCACGAATTTCTCCTTGCAACTCAGCAAAAGAAGTTCTTCATGCACTTCACCTTAGGGCCACACTGGAAGTAATTCACACGGCTTTATTATGTTTTCCTTGTTATTGTGCTGTTCAGTGTTTGTTCTCTTATTATATACTCTAAAGGCTCTCATAAACTGGATGTGGGCTGGATTGTTGTGAGTAGCTCAACAAAAATGTGTTACGAGGTAATTGAATGAATTATGCTTTTTGAAAATGCATGTGTGTGTGAGTTAACTTTGAAACATATCGCAGGTCTGTTTGCTTTAAAAGGTTGAAGGATCAGAATATTGGTGAGTGTGAACTCGGGGTTTCTGCACAGCTGTATGCAGTGAATTGATTAAATGCGTGATTAAACACTAGGCGGAGGAGTCTGGCAGCCTAATTCAAGAGCATATGCAAATAACCTTGTTTCGTAGATTATTGCCTTTTATGCACCCTTTTCCACACATACACACAGACGTACGCCCATGCAATCTCACTGATGCATATTCATACGCACAAACATTGAACAAACTAAAGTATACATAAACCATATAGTTTGGAAACATCCCGATGCGCGCGCACACACACACACACACACGCACACACACACACACACACAGACAAAATCAAGCAATTCAGTTTCAACCAGAGAAATGTATCCACACACAGCTAACACGTGCAATTTGAGCAAATCAAGTATTCATATTACCCACACAGTCTCACACAGAAATTACTTTTCAACAGTCCACAGCATATTTTGTTGAGGATTACAGTTTTCAGACTTTCAGAAAGTACACAGCCTCAGGCAGTGTTTCCCTACCTTTTTTTTCCCCTGCCATGGCACACTTTCTAAGTTCAGAAGATAGCACTGAACGCCGTCATCCAAGCATGTAACAGAATATCACACACGTGTGTATGTGGCTTGCAGACATAGTGCTGCTTACCTGAGCTAAGACAAACGTCAGCTCTTTTCTTTGACAAATAAACTTAAAGATTAACACTTGAATAATAACATGTTTATATTTCTAATTATCATATTGAACAAATGAAGTTAACAATTAAAAGTTAATGGATCAGAAGCATTAGCTTTTGCCCTTTACTAAAAGTAAAGTAGTGAAGGTGAAACATGTCTGTTAATGCACTGTGTTTGGGCAACGTGATTTCAGAGTGAAATGCTATTTCTTAATGAATTGCTGAGCAATTGCTACGTTTTTTTTCTTTATTTATTCAATTTCTAAACACATCTTTCAGTTGATCTTACCTACAATGAAATGGAAGCAGTGGGACACTACAAAAGCTTGCCTAAGATTCATAAGTGATGATTAGTCATGCTGTGTCACGTATCACATTTGCCACGTCTCCGTCATTATTGTAGGCAGGATTCCATTTTAAGAAATCACTTTGATATACAGTAAATGGGCACGGATTTAAGCGTGTATCTTTGATTTCCATTATTCCTATTTTCACAGTAAGTGGTCTGATTGGCTGTTTCTTGTCAGCGCTTTGCTTTTCCTTTTTACTTTTAGCTTGCAGCCACCTGCCGTAATGAGCCATACAGCATCACTCGTATGGAGAATCTTTGGAGAGTCATTAGCTTTCATTGTGCCGGCTTAAGCGATTGCATGTAAGGACAAGAAAATGTGATGAGCTCAGCTCCCCCCGGTGCAGGTTAACCAATAGGAAATCCTTTCATTACCTGGATCAATAAGTTCCCCGTGGTCTGTGTGGTCACATGTGTTGTTACCCTTGCTTCATTCTGCGTACGAGTAGATGGCAATTGTTACACCCCTCGTGGATATTGTTTTCTTTTCTTTTTTGCTGTTGTCATTGTTTGATGAAGGCAGCTTTTCTTTCAGATAACATTTTTGAAGGTCTTGTTTGAAGATTGCCACCCACAGCTTACATACATTTTGATTCGTTCTAGCCCCTGGGTAACACATAGTTTGTGTGCCACTGTCATTCACTTTTGTTATTAGTTTTTCTTAGTTTGTAGCATGAAATTATGCATTGTTTAGACGGCATACAAAACGTATCAAGTTATCATTTTTACATTTTCCAGCAGATGTGGAAAGGACTATTTTCTTCACCAAACTAATGATGCATTCAAAGGACACTCTTTTTTCTGATTGGATTTTTTTTCACTCATTTCCTGTATGCTTTGTGTCTCACCACAGGCTTGAGGACAAATGAAAGGATTGTTGAACGTATGGATTATTGGTATACTGTGTACTAGCATGCACCAGGGTCACATTTACCCTGGTGCATGACATGCGGTCCATAGTTTTAATAAATACAGAGACCTGGCTTGTACACCACGATAGATGTGTAGACATTAGGCTTCTCATCAGTTCATTCCATAGATCTCTTGAAACAGGATATGTGTGTAAGCTTGCAAGTTAATGCTGAAATAGATGACGACAAATACCACAGAGACTCACGTGAAATGACATGGTGGTCTCTTAATCAGGCAGGATGACTTGGCTCACTGCAAAAATATGTCCACTGTAGAGGATGATTCAATAAGCTTAGGGGCTGAGTATGAATACTTACCTCCTGATTAACCTTTTAATACATTAGATTTGATTTATTTAATCTTTGTCCATCTTCTTCTGCAGATGTCTTTAAAAATTTTATCTGATGCAATACTGGTGGAAAATAAGAGATAATGTGAATAATCTCAGAATATCTTTGGGCCAAGATGGAGATGGATTTCTCTGAAACACAATGTTTAATGACTCATTATTGCGGTCAGCCACCGAAAATAGATGAGATAGACATTTTATCCTGATTAACGCGCCTAATGGGTTTGCCCATAAAACCAAACTGTTCCTTCAGTGATGCATGCTGAGTCTGTCTCTCTGTCATATTTTCAGGTCGATAATGCATACACTAATCCATCAAGATTGACAGTGATCATTAGAATAATAAGGAGAGCAGATATTTTATATGAACTCTCTTGGTGGCTGTTGCCAGTTGAATAAAATTGTCTGAGACAAGCGGGCAACCTTGACAGCAGAAGCCAATAACTCTGTGAAATTCATCATTCATCCTCCAAAACTTAATCTCTGAGATAAACTTTTTCATTTCCAAATAAACAGATGTGTGTGTGTGGTGTGTGTGTGTGTGTGTGTGTGTGTGTGTGTGTCAGTGTCAGTGTGTGTGTGAGAGTTTTTTTTTTTTTTTTTTTTTACTCTGACACATACAAGAAGACACTATTTGAGAAGTTCCTGCCCTTGTGTCTCAGTGGAGGCATGAGACCCTGTAATCTACTACCCATGAACAATCTATATTTACTGAAGTGTTATCAACCCGGTGCTGAAGGCGTAAACATAATTTGTTATGCAGGCAACAAGGGTAAGGTGTGTGCCCAACTGTGCATGTACTGTATTTGAATGTGTTTGACTGTAGGTTTTCAGGTGTGAACGCTTGTAGAGCAAATATGCAGAAGGGTGTGCTTCAGAGTTGTGTGCCAAAGAGCGTGAGCAAATATTTATATATCCATAAACAAGTTTCATTCTAGCATCTTATTAAATATGAGGGGGGTCTTTGCTTGCAATACAGATGCAATACTTAGCACTGTGCTCCTTAACACAATCCAAAATATCACCATTGATGTGTAATGAAGTGTGTGTGTGTGTGTGTGTGTAATAACGAAACATAACAAACTTAAAAGCTGAGAGGCTGCGCAGAAATTAGGACATGGGAAAAGTCATTAATGGCGCTTTTCCACTACACAGTCACGGCTCTACTCGGCTTGGTTCGGCTCAACTTGACTCGTTTTAGGTCCTTTTCCATTACAACTCTTCTAGTTGACGCTCCAGCCAATCAGTGGAAGACAGCCGGTTGACGTCTTGTTTTATTATCGCCTCGCCTCCCTTGGAACCTGGGCTGAGGCGTTACCAAAATAGGTACCAGGTACTTGAGGCTAGTGGAAAAGTGAGTAGAGCCATGCCGAGCCGTGCCAAGCCAGCTAGTGGAAAAGGGCCATTAGTAGCCATGTTGCAATAGAGTCATCACATCTGTACATGACTAAGGGCAGCAGTAGAGGTGGTAGTACAATGGAACTAATGGAACCAGTGGCCATCCATCTCTCAAGCACTTGTACTTGGATCAGCAAATGATGCTTATCGTGATACAGATTTATTAATGAGCTGGGCTTCAGCACAGTGAAATACTTTTCCAATGGGGTGTTGAAAACAGAAAGGTGAAGGACTCACTTTATGCCAGTTACACAGACAGAATAAAACAGGAATTGAGGCATTTCTTCCTTTTGAGAGAAGATCATTCATTGTGCTGCTGTGTTTGAGCTATTGCACTCAATGAACATGTCACAAATTGCGCTCTTTTCTTGTGACTGCAGTGCTTACAGTGCATTGGAAAGCCTCTCCTCACTGAACTTTTCAGCGGGAAAAAAGCATCTAAAGGACTCTCAGCCTGTGGGGAGCAAGACTCTTTTTGGATGAAACCAGACTTGATATGTAGACTTGGTCTTCCTTTATGAAAGTTTTTCCCATCTCTACACAAGATCTCCGGAGCTTAGCCACAGTGACCAGCAGGTTCTTGGTCAGTGTCCTTGAGGAAGAGTCTTAGTTTTTCCAAACTCCTTCCTTATAAGAAAGGGACGGCACTAAGAAGCTTCAGTTTTTTGCAGCATTCCTCAGATCTGTGCTTCAACATAACTCTGTCTCTTAGCTCTGCAGGCAGTTCCTTCACCTCATAGCTTGGTGTTTGGTTTGATATGTGATACTTTATATAGTTGGGATCAAATCCGAGCTGAATTGACCACAGGTGGGCTCCAATCAAAGTGTAGAAACATCTCAAAGCTGATCAAAAGAAGTGGGAGACACCTAAGCTTCAACTTCAAGTGAAAAGTGTCTGAATACTTATGTCGCTGTGATGAAAACTTTTTCCTTTGTAAAGTCTCTAAATTTCTGTTCTGGCTTTGTTATGATGGGGTATTGAGTGTAGACTGGTGAGGGAAAAGGTTTTCTTTTTCAAGTCATCAAACTCAGAATCTTAATATCCAAGCGATGTGGCTGACTCTAACATACAGGCCGTGGTTATAGTTCATGGCACAGACAGGCAAAGCATGGTGGCATTATGTAGCTACCCATACTCCACAGTATATCCAGACTATCTAGCAAGAACTCATTAAATCATCTATCCCTGGAATTAAACTGTATAATATGCTGAGACTGACTAAGTCATGGTGTAAAATGGAAAACATTATCTGGATGTATTTCAGTTTATGACATCATGTACAAATGTGTATTTCTTTGTGATCAATGGCCTAACAATACCCCTGTAGAACATCAATATCAGTGTGGTGGCTGGAGCTACAAGGCATTCATATTCACAGGACTAGTGTGAACTCTGCCCAAATCAATCAGATGGGCTTCTAGGAGAGGGGAGAATTACACAAAGACAGGAAGAAGAACCAAGTCTCTGTACAGCATTTACATTGAAGTCAATGTGAATTGAGTACAAGTGTGATGCTAGAACATTTTGATGTCGCCATAAGAAAATATGTGACAGAATATTTAGTTTGGTTTAAAGGGACTTGGGGCAGGATTTGTGACAAATTCAACATGCATTTTAAGTTTTAATGCTAATGGGTGATGAAGCATTCAAAACCAAAAAGAATGAGCCCACCCACGTATCTCTCCATGAACTGCAATTCAGAGTCCGAATTTCCTGCGCAGTTCTGCGGACGTGACGTCAGATGATGCTGAATGCGCGTTCTAGACGGCTTTCAGATCCTGCCCCAAGTCCCTTTAAACAAACCTTTTCTTATATTACCTCATCTCAATGCGTGTGTGGTGACCCAAGGATGAAACTCCCTTCTCACCATAAGGCTGCAGGGGCTGTCGTGCATCATTTCAGGGTTAAGTATCTTGTTCAAGGGTACTTCCTCATTTTTAGATCTACAGTGGTCCTGCTCAGCCCACTGAGTTGAAATGTGACCTTACCACACACTCAACTGTGGAGCTTGAAGAGCTAAAACAGTTCATTTACTATAACCAAGTTAAAGTTTATATATAAGACCAAGCAGGCTGGATGGAAGAACCTGCTACAAGGTTATCCACTGTCACCAGCCACATATGGCTTTTGTAAATGGAAGAATCAGGAAACTATTTTCTGAAACAACCTTGAAAATTGCAGGTGTGGAAGAGATTTGAAGATATCTCATTCTCAGTGTACATGTTTTCCGCCAATACACTCCATGTCAGCAAATCATGTATTCATAGTATTTTCTTGTTGCTTTATGTATACATTCTTCCGAATAGATTCTGAATAGGAAGATATGGAAATTGAATAAACACTTTTGTGGCATCTCCTCTCTACAGGCGCTCTTCAAATATACAACACAGTTTCATATAGTTTTACTTTTTGTACAAATTATCAGCCTTGTTGCTGATTCCCCTGTAATAAATTTGCCTTCATCTGTCTGTATAGTTTTTGAGATCTTTTTGTTGCAGCATGTGAATCCTTAGAACAAAGAGAATATGTTACACCGATGTGAGGGGAAAAAAAAAAAGCTGCTAGGGATCATGCTATACTTCTCCTCATGGGTGCTTCTTGGTCTCTTTGTTAAAGAATCACAGAGTGGTAGGTGGATAATGTTACAGGTAAGACAGGAGCGAGACAGCAAACTTAGCCGAAGCAATGTCCATGAACAAAAATGCCAGCATTCAAATCTTCACACTCACACACACGTTGAAACATCACCAAGTTTCCTCTAAACACACTTTCGTACAAATCAATGACAATAACAAATATCAAGCTCTCAAGAATGCCAGAAAAGGCCATGCGTTCCTCAGCAGCAAGTGTCACACACTGTTGTCGAGCTGCCTCATTAGACCATATAAGCGGAGTGGCTGTCATGGTTGACATACGGTATGCATGAAGTGCACACGTGGGCAGAATTTGTGCTTGCGCTGGCATCCTCTTTCCACCGTGACTGGCACCCGTTTTGGACTGCAATGAGGTGCGGCTGGAAAGTGTGACGCCCGCCCTCGGGAATTATCGCATCGTGACTGAGGCTTGTCAGTCACCTCATCGGCCTTCGTTAAGAGGATACAGTCGGATTGATTGGCAGATATTTATGTGTGGTCTTGTATCACTTACTCCCAAAGTGTTCCAGCCTATTAGCTTTAGTTATGAGTGATGTCCTTGGAGACATGGCGAAAAAAGCTGCTTTTTTGGCAAGTGAGCAGGCATGTCAAATGAGTCAATGAATCACTTCTAGTGCCAAATTGACAGCATTTAGAGTATGTTGTTCTGTCATAGCTCTCCTGCTGTTTCTCATCACATTTTCTTTCACACCTTGAGATGCAACTTGAGTTTCAATTATAGGAAGCAGTAATTCTTTGCGTGCACTAAGTGTCCATTATGCTTTGCCAGCAGTAGTCCAGACTTCTCTCAATCCTCACGACATGTTCTCCACCATCAATAAAACCGTTGTTATTTCCAATGAATTCTGAGCAGTCAGTAATGTATTGCATCATTGTTTCCAGCTGAATGCTCTGCAAACATGGAATTCGCAGATGCTATTTTGGATAGTGGCTGTTTGTGAGCTGAGCTTCAATGATCCGCTGTCCCCTGGTTCCATTCATTTGTCCGTTTCAATGTAAACCCCTGCGCACACAAGGGAAGCCCTGATGGCATTTTAAATGTAATGAGCAAAAATGCAAAATTGTCACAATTTCAACCAGAGCCAGGGGTGCATGTTTGAAAGCAAAGGCGCTCAGAAAAAATATGGATTGCAGAGCACATGGTGACATTTGGAACAGGAGACTACACTTGTCGACTGCATTCTGCTATAATATGTTCAGAGTAAGTGTTTTCAAAATCAGCACATCAGTAGATGAGGGAGGAATACAGCTTCTCTTCTTTGCTATTTCTTTGAGTGTTGTTTCTTTCTTTCCTTTTTTTTAACATTTTTCCCTCTAGATTAATGTACCACATAAACAAAACTTAAGGTGTTTATAGATGAATTCAATAATCTTTTGCTGAACTGGCCCACTGTAGCCTATTAGTAATTTTTCACCGTGCAATTATAATACACCATACACTCCTGCTCTAAATGATGATTATTCTATATGAGTCATGAGAAGCACCAGACAGCTTAATCCATCAATGAGCTCAAGCAACCTCTCCCTGCCTGTAGTTTCTCAGCTGGCCTTGATGAATCTATACAACCACCTTTTCCTGGAAGTCTCATAAGTTACTCACTATAATGCTCAGTTCTCACTTGACTGGCCCTTTTTTTTTATTTTCAGAGTCTTTCGTGTAAAAGAATGCAGTCTTAAAGGTGGAGCATTCAACATCAACAGCTTCACAGCTCATGCGAGACAATTACTTTTAGCACTCCATCATTTTTCATGCCAGAATCCCATCCAATCCAACTGTTATGCAATCTGTAAACTTGTGTAATAATCTTGTTTTAAGATAATCATTGTCATGGATGGATGGATGGATGGATGGATAGATAGACACCAATGTTAACTGTTATGTTGCTGTTTTCAGATTCAGTTTCTGCTGCTTCTCTCAACTTTGAAAATATAAAATGTCCAGTTTCAAGGCAGGATATATAGTCTAACTGCACAGGTTGGGTATATCTCAGTCTCGGTCTTACCCTCTTTGTGCAGGATTTGCATGTGTTAATATGGGTTTTCTATCCACATGCTCAAATTTGACCTCAAAGTCCCATCATGTTCAGGTTAGGTTGACATATAGACTCAGTTCAGAAGCTATGGCTGTCCTTGTTCACCCTGCAGTACGCTGGTGAACTGTCCAGAGTGTTTCCCTCATCTTATGCTCAGTGCTTTGAAAAATGGGCTCTGCCCCTGTTCTCTCCCTGCGCAGAGGAAAAAATGGTTTCAGAGAGCAGATGGAGGCATTGACATGAAGAAGAGATGGCACCACAGTACCAGATGAAATGTCGTACCACTCGGAAGTACTGGTAAAAGAAATTCATAAGCGCGGCTGTGGTGTGTTCAACCTTCTTCAAAGTTTGACACTTTACTGAATTATGTAAAAACTTAAATGCACCCTCCGATGGCTACGGGTCCTTTTCAGTATGCCAGCCGAAGAGAAAAGCCTGTCCCGGATACCAGGTATAGTTTTGCAGAGTGACAGGCTTAAATATCACAAGCTGCCACAGGTCTTTTAACCTCTCAATATGATATGCCACTCACAGTGCTCTGGATGAACAATATTGTTCACTGCGTTGCACTACAAAGCTTTGCTAAAATATCTTTGAAACAAAAGTCTGTGTGGCACAAAGAGATAAGATCACTGTTTCATCTCATCGCAGATCTAACCTGTTTGCTCAGCGCGTGCCAATAAATCTGCTCAGAGGCTTTCATTCTAGTCTGGATACCTTTCCTTGAAGTTGCTCCTTTCTCTCCATTGAGGCTTTCACCCAAACTAAATAGCTGTCCATGACAACAGCTTTGTGGATAATTAGCTGAATGATGTAATTAGGGCCTCTTAGGGTGCTTTGGTCCTGAAGGACTCACCAGAAGGCTCCCTCCTATGGAGCACACAGATAGAGACACCGCCCAGCGTCAGGCGGAGGGATGTGAAGTAGCCTCTTGCATCCATTCATCTTGCCCACAACAGAGGCTTTTTCATGCTCATTAGAGCTATACTTATGCTCTAATGAGGAAGCAGGAGGGGTGTTGGCCATGGGGTGGAGACACACAGCGGTCATTTTATTTTTGTTTGAAGGTGACCATGGTATTTAATGGAGGTGCACCACTCACAGTGTGCAATCTGTCTCCCCTGAGTTGTCCAACTGTTAATTTGCTTTGTCTCTTTAGACTTATTGTCTCCTTGTCTCTGACTCAGTCTTGGCTTCCCTCTCTCCTCTCTGTCTCCCTCTTTCCTTCTGTCATTCACTCACTCTCTCTTTTGCTCCTGTGTCTCCTTCACCAGAGTTGAAGTGCATGTTGGAGCTCTTCCTGTCGTGAATAATGCGCATCAACTGCAGAGGTCAAATGGAATGGGTTTCGCGAGATAATGACTGGAGTGATGGTACCTGGGTGCCACCAGATTGTGGAGTGTCTGAGCTTGTCATAAAACGACAGGGAGGAGGACGCTGGGTGCTCAGTGTGTCCTTTAAGCATTATGAATGTCAGAAAAGGCAATGTCAGAATGGTCCAGTTTTCAGCCTAGCTCTCTACTCTCCTGCTCCCTCTACCTCTCCATCAGACACCAACAACTCCTTTGTCATTTCACTCTTCATCCAGGCAAAGGGGAAAAAAAAACATCAGTTCATCCTTAGGTCACATGTCCATGTACAGCATTTACAAACTCAATCTGTGACTGAGCGACAGCCATATCGGACAGCCAGCAACATCACATCTGCTTAAAGCCAATATTTATTGCATCTGTCTACTTGTCATTGAATGACTTTGACGCCTCTCTCCTGCATTCCAAAATTGAGGTTTGCTCCCTCTTTGTGTCAGCCCCCATGGTATCGTCTTGATATTTACAGCTCCATTGACTGTTTCTCTTTCTCTCTGCCTACTGCCATGTTCAAAAGCCAAGGAAATATCACAAGTGAAGGGAATCGGGGGCATCATTCTGCTGTCTTCCTCCACTTTGCCACTCTAAACACTGATTTTCAGCTCAAATTGCATCCTATTAAAAGTCAATGAGCCATTGTCACATTATTATAGGCCCTGGACTTGACAGCTCACAAAATAATCTATTAAAACCCCTGAGTCACTGTGATGTGTTTGTAGCAAGCGGAAAACATTAAAATTGATACTTGGGACACAGGATATCACCTGTCACTGGGAGAGTGGGGCCATCATTGAATAATAATTAGATGAAAAATCAAATGAAATCATTTTTTATTCCGACAGCTGCATGTGAACTGTGACATTGCAGACAAATAGAACAACTTGGGATAGAAACAGGGTGAGAACAAATGCGGCGCATGACAGCACCTCGGCAACTGTCACCAGGCTCTCGCAGCTTCATGCTTCTCATAGAGCATCGCTGTGTTTGTGCAGTGGTCTGTGCCTCTGTCGGGGTTGAAGCATGAGGAGGGGAGATGTGAAGCCACAATGTTTGAAGTTTCCACCTCAGTCTGAGGTTAATAATAACATGCAATGATACGTGTGAGTGCTGATGTACTCACATCAGCTTAAACCTGACTGATAGTCACTTAAACCTGCCATTTGCAGCTTCAAAATGGCAGCCTTTGGTGACTGTTTGAAAACGTCAATACCCCCAAAATGATTTTACTCCGTGTGATCTCAGAAAATTACACACTCTGAAATGTGTACACCAACTTGGCTACAGTGCTGTACTTCTCATACAAAATGATCAAGCCCATCTTTCTCTGTATGGCAGGCTCACTCAGATGTTTAGAAGGCAATTTTAATTCACTGTAGGATGAAAGTTTCCCCAGTCTTCAGGCAGACAAGTGTACACTGCCTTGCCTCATTTGTGCAAATATGTTATATCTTCAGTGACTAAAGAGGAATTGGACAGTGCTCTGTTGGAGATTGTGGCCTGGGCTGGTTGGTGATTTACATAAAATCTTGCTTTTTGCAGCCTCGTGGATTGAACAGCTTTAATAATTTATATTGTCAGATCTTTTCCCTGAAATGATGCACATGGGTTCTTTTCAGAGGGAAGGTCAGCGTTGGATTCACGGAGTTGTGTTTTGAATCAGTTGTAATACATCTGTTCCCTCATTAAGCTCTCGCCCGGCCCAGCTCTCACTGCTTTTCGAGTGTTCAGCACACTCCCTCTGCCTCTGCTGCTGCAGCCTTATAAAAGCGCAGGAGGCCCCCTTAGTGCAAGTGTTCACACCTGATTGCGCCAGTCCCCCATGACGGTAACCCAGGGCCCCGGTGGGATAGCCGACCTTGTGGCCAGGTTCACGGTTCTGCCAAGGATGCCTCCCATGTTCCTTATTTAGACGGCTTTGCTAAAGTGGGAAGCTAAGACAGATGAGCATCCTGCGTGAAAATGCTGCAGGGACCCCGGGTGACAGCAGGGATTTCCATCATTTAGCTTTATGCCTTCACTCCAATAGTCACTGCCTCCCCATCACCCATTCCACACCACCACCCCTACTGGCTTGTGATTAAAAAATCACACTTACTGAAACTGCTTTAGATCTACACTCAAAATAGATTTACATTAAACATACAACAATTAAACACAGTGTCCTGCAGTCTGGGCTATTGTGTTTCCTACAATAAGGCATGAAATAGTTAAAGCGATGCTGTGTGAATTAATAGGCAGCAGTGTTCCATAATATCCCAGGGAAAAAAACCCAGCATACATGCTGCCTGCTTCTGTCCACTTACATTTACAGTAGTGTGTTATGAATGAAGTTATATGAATCATGACTTGAGGATGCTGATGCTGTCGTTGCACATCTGGTGTGCAGGGGCACTGCGTCTGTCTGTCATAGCTGTGAGTGATGGGCACAAGTCCCACTAAAGAGGTACCAATACCGAGCAGGAAGCTGCCATCCTGACCTTCATAGCAATTAGTATAGTGGCAGAATTCCTTGTGTGTATGTCATGTTTATTTAGAGGGACTTGTTTGGATATCTTTCCACCCCCTGGCAGATATATACAGTATGTGTATATATATATATATATATATATATTTTTTTTTTTTTTTTTTTTTTTTAAACAAATTCAATTATTTTTGACACAGGAGAGAAAAAAAGATAAATAATTGCGTGCACAAACACAAGTCAAATAAAATAGTGGGAGAGTACTCACAAAAAGTATCCAAGCGTTTAGCAGCCGCTATCTGTGTGACACATGTACCTGTCTTCTGCAGCTGAAATTCCCTCATCGCACTCGCTACACACAATTATTGCCTTCTCGGAGGCGTGAAAGGAGCTGTCAGAAATAATATTGTCTTTTGAAGTTGTTGTAAAGAAAACTTTTAAGCTATTTTCTATTGACCATTTTATAGCTATATTCACCCAACTATGGGACAGTTGCAGTTTGAGCTGTCCAGACTGTGATGATTTTCATTTTTATCTCACCATCACACAATTATTGGATCCAAATTGCGTTGGCTGAGTCTTGCAGCCAGCAGGCCTTTTTGTATGTTGTGCCTTAAAATTACAGCAATACTAACTTCAGTAAGCCATTGTGAATGTATTGACTGTATGAATTGTGCACATAGATCAGGCTTGTTTTGTGATATGTACAGTGTAGATAAATTATGATTACGATGCAGCATAGCAGCATATAATACAATTTGCTATGTGGCAGCAAATTCAGCTCTTAGAGGCCGGAACAGAAACCATTTCACACCTCACAGTTTGACACTTAGTAGGCAACAGTTTGCTCATCATTTCTGCTCAGCTCCCGAAGGATAACTTGTTTCTTGTACAACATCACTGTACTCGACATGTGGTGCATTGCAAAGCTCAAACCTTTCAGGGGTGGATCTGTATCTTTCAGTTTCAGAGCGAGAGACATGGAGAGAGCTGTCCATGGAGAGCTAAAGCACACATTAAACAGCAATATTACAATCGACAGATTAGTCAATTAATTCATTAATCAATTTAACTGAAATATCATCGACTTTGTCAGGTCCATCGGAGAATGCAGATAAACAGCGAGCAGTTACTAGTTAAGACCGACGCCACCTCTGTTGTGAGAGTTATCAAAAAATTAATTTGATTTGCGCCAATATATTTCTGAGCCTCAGTGCGTGTGCGGGGGAACAGAACACACAAATAATAGTACTGTAATATTACAGCTGTATCTGATGGATGTGTGGCTACAGGGAAAGTAAAGATGTCAGGATGGCTTTCATACGCTCTATTGATCCATCTTCTGTCTTGTGTAGTGGTTGGCAGAGCAATTTACCCTGATTTTTCTGAGAATCAGTTTGCTGTTCTGCTGCATATATATTTATTGGTATACATAATATAGACTTTGATTTTTGATGTGGACATGGGTTGGCTGTTTTTGACAAATATATTGTTTCAGTGAAGTGTTTTCACTGTCAGATTGAACCGGACTGCAGAATGGGTTTGATGTTAGATATCCATTATGTGATCTTTTTGATGGCAAGTCAAACACAACGGAAATGTTGGATTAGTTCCAATAATTGAGCAAAGAGATGGATATGGATGGATGGATTGTTATTTTAAATGGCAGAGCTTACTGCTTTAAGAGCTTCACAATATATGCCACATTCACCCATGCATGTACATTCATCGCACCTATGCACTCGCAGGACAATCATCAGGATCATTTGGAGCTCAGACTTCTTCGCAGTGACACAAACATGCAGTCTGGAGGAGCCAGAGGGACAAACTCCTCTTCCCCCCCAGGTCACCACCACTCCAACTTAAACAATGCAATCTTTTTGTGTATGGTTCCTCACCCTTATAATCTATACGGTTGTGTGGATTTCAACCAACAGGAAGAAGGAAGCCACTAAGGATACTGCTGCTTGTGTGTTTTGCAATATGGATAGTGAATGTAGTGATTATCTTATAGCTGCTTTTCACTTAACACAGCATGTTGCCCAGTTTAGCGATTTTAGATGTGCGTAGGAAATAAAAAGCTAGAGACACATGCGCTGTGCCTTTTTCTTTGATCTCATAAACCTGACAGATGTGATTCATCCATGCCTGTTTACGGCCATGCATTAATTTATTTCCCCTCCCGTCCCTAACACAGTTTAGCCCAATTAACACAGTAGCTCTTTTACTAACAGTGTGAAGGGGAGATGTGCATGTGTCAGAGCTGCAGTTGGCTACAGCCAAGTACCGAACGAGATCCAAAATGGAGGGACTGCTGTGAATACCAATGCTTCCTACTTCCCCTCGCTCAAGACGAGTGATAGGTTGCGCTCCCTCTCACTCTGTCCCTTCCTTTCTTCTCCTCACTCTGCCATGTTTCTTTCACACACACACACACACACACACACACAGTTATTCCTTACACACACACATATGTGTCTGTGTGTGTGTAAGGAATAATTGAGAGGCATAATGGAGGTAGTGGGAATAGATGAATATGTGTAATTTTAAAAATCACTGAAAATCTCACATTCAGCCATGCATACTTCTAGAGAAGATGTCATAGTATTCTTTTTTTCTTCCTGTCTGCAAGCTACTGCTCTTCCTCTTAAGGACCTTACCAGTTCTTGGGGATTGTTGAGTCATTCCAGTTTATTTTTTAGGCATGAGAATTTGAAAAGACTTAATTATCAGAGAGATGTATGCTGCTGGGCCATTCCCAAAACAGCCCCACTTCTCATTGTAATGAATGGACAGAATCACGCTGATCTTCTGTAACTTTTATCATTTCATCCAGAGCCATAAACATCCAAAAATATGTCTAATCTGATCGGTAGATCCTGACATCCTCTCGCTGTCAGTGCTTTCCCCCGCTGACTCTGACTCCACATTTCCAGCGAGATGTGAAAGTGACTAAGGGGATATAGCCGCAGGATAGACAATGTGGCTCCTTTGACTGTCCTACCTGCCACTAGCTAGCAGTGGGAGGGGACATATAGGCAGGTAAATTGACAGCAGAATTATACATGTGGCACTAGAGTTAATGAAGACTGATTAATGCTAGGTGTGACGGTGGCCACAGGGGAACGATGTTGAAAGATGATCAAACCAGTGTCTGTCTAATTAGTGAAATTGCCCTTGGTTCAGTCAAAGATGACAGCGAGCAGCCTTGAAGAGCAACTGACACTGACCTACCGCCCAAAAAACACGGCTTCAAACAGAAAGTAAAGTGGTCTCGTACAGGAGGAGTACAGTGGAGCCCCGCTGAAGTCATTCGTCAGCTTTATGAAGCTCATTTAGGACACAACAGTTTCATACCTTTGCTGTCTGTGCTTCCTGTGGCTCTGTGGCTTTTATTTTACTTTTATTCTGTAAAGCACTTGTTGATGTTATACTGTTGGCATGAAAAGTGCAATAAAAAGTCAGATTGACTTTTTTCTTTACCACGTTAACAGACTAACTGAAATGTTTACCTGACCATGGAAATAATCAGTATCACCAAACAGTTTGGTCTATTTGAGACATAAATGTGACAAATCATCCAGCAGTTATTTTGCACTTTCCCTTCAAAACTCACACATGTGACATTTGGATGCTTGGTTTAATTAAAAGCTCAACACAATAACACAAACAAACTGACTGAGGCAGCAGTAGACCAACAGCTCCTGTCTTCTGTAAGATAAAATGACTATTGTTGTTCATGGAGTCTGGTAGCTGGGATCAGTCTGGTCAAACAAAGAACAAGAAAAGGTCTGTTTTTAGGAATTCACTCCATAACGTTATCAGACCCTTAAAGAAACAGTCTGAACCTGTTGGTTGTAAACAAAACAAAACAAAGCAAGCACTTTCAGTGGATGTACCTCGATGCAGGCAAATACACCATTTAGATATATTACAACAGCAGCTGCTGTGTACGTCTTTATTGAATAACAAAACAAATGTAAAGATGTTTTATCTCTATCAATCTTTTATTTAAAAACATTCCAAAATGTGACCCAGTTTCACAAATCTCTGATTTATCCTCTAAGTGTTTCAGGTAATCAGTGTTGGAGTCATACCTCAGACAAGAAAACTGTAGAGTTTTGTAATGGCCAGATATTGGAATGTTTTCATCTGGGCTGGACCTACCAGACACCTGACCTAAACCTAGATGTGTTATAGGCTGAAACCTGCACTGGAGATAGAAATCCTCCAAAACATGCAAAACAAAGTCAAAGTCATGGTGTCATTTTATTTCAAACCCACTGTGAAGAAGTTCAGAGCAAAAAGTGTGTCAGTGTCCAAGTTGTACATGGAGACATTCTGATTGAAGGTTTAACACATTCACCTGTTTGTTGGGTTGCTTGTGGACTCATTCTGACCCTTCTCCTTCCAGTGCACTTGTGGTGACATTTTTGCTGAATCCATACGATGACCTAAATGTTTGCCGTAGCGCATGTGTACACAGGACAGGAAGTCAGTGTGAAGGTCACCATTTTGGCCAGCAGGACACTCTATTCCCCAGAACAGAGAGGAGAGGAGCTGCAGTGGCAGCCTCTAATCCTCTTTAATTTGTTTTCAGATGGGGTTTTGGAATACCAGCCTGCTCCCTAAGCAGAGATCACATAAGAACGTGGGCTGGGACAGCTGTCTCCTCTTCTGGCAGTTTTTAATACAGGTCTGCTCACCAACCCTACCCCACCCTGTGATGAATAATTATGGTGCTGTGCTGAGTAGTAACTTTATATGGATAAGGATGAAAAAAAAGGGGATGCAATTCCACATTGTACAGGAGCATGGTGTGTTGAGAGAAAAAGAGCAGAAAATGAAAGTGGGTGGTAGTGGAGAGGTGTGTTGTTTTGTTTGTTGTTTGTTCCTCTATCAGCAGTCATGAGACCTCCTCCTCCTCCTCCTCCTCCTCCTCAGTCCTCTACACAAAACAAAGCTTGTAATTGGGTTTGGGTGTGTCCCCTTTGTCCTTTGTTTGACGGTAAAGGTTGAACTGTAAGAGGAGGAGAAAAAAAAGGATGCTTACCTCACCTGCATGCTTGCATACCTTCCTAGAGGTGAATAGCATCAGTGGGTACATGACTGCACCGTCCTCTGTGCTGCACATTTTTTCAGCGGCGTTGGTCGGACAAAGGAATGCTTCTATTGAAGTGATGAAGCACATCTTGAGAGACAGAGGGGGTTTAAAAGCTGCTGAAACAAAGCATGCAGGCAGTAGGTTGGCGATGCAGGCAGGGGGCTGGCAGTCCTTTAATCCTCACCGCAGTGCTGATAAATCGGCATGCGAGTTTCATTTTTATCCCCCTTACCAGGTTGCTTGGCTCTTGAGTGATGAACAAACCCCCACCCGCCTTTGAGGCCTTTTGATGTAATATCCAACCATGGATTACGCCCCCTGCACTGGGCCAGATTGGTGCTGAGGCACTGGGCTAACAGGTGGATGGTCGGAGAGTCCGGTTAGCTTTCATGCAGACAGACAGAGTAGTCAGATCACAGCGGAGAGGACAGCAGTCTAACCCAAAAGCTTGGCAGGCACTATGTATCGGGATAATTCTCCTCTTGTAATTGGCCCACAGTGAATGAATCACCTACGGTATGTAACTTGAAATTGAGCTCCATACATGGTAGAAAAAAAGAGAGGAGGCTAAATGAGCCCAGGGTTTTCCTGCAGTGATCAGTTGGATCACTCTCTGTATCCCATGAACATAGTTCCTTGCTGTGAATCTCCCAACACTATTATGTACTTATGTGCCACACTTTGAACTTCCAGTGATACATACAGGGAAGGATTTCTGTAGCACCTTCAGCTGCGCTGCTCTTAGATCTTCTCACTGCAGTTTTTTGTCACGGTCACACCTTCTACACTACGAGTACCTCCAAAAAGTAACACTTCCTTTTTCAAGAATTTGAAGAATGAGGTCACTCTGTCAATATTCCTAGCTTCTGTGTCAGAAACATAGTATCAAACATTAGTAACATCTTGTGGAAACTTCTTCAAATTTGGCATGAACATTAACTTTGACTCGAGGACAAAGGGATAACCATTTTAATTGGCAAAGGTCAAGGTCACTGTGACCTCCCAAAAAAACACATTTTGCTCACAATTCAGAAATTCATTCAGTAATTATGTCACAGTGTAACACAAGGACAAAACGTTGAAATGATGACATTTTATATCCGAATGGTCGAAGGTGAACTTCACTGTGACACGTTGATGTTCTGCAATAAATGATTTAGTACAGTAATTCAGTAATAGAGACTGTGACCATATTATCTGTAACACAGCTGGTTAGCAGGTGCCAACAAGTGCAAGGCAGTAATTATAGTGTTTTTTTTTCTCTTTGGGGACATCAAGGTAAACTGATCTCTTTTTTGGCCTTCACACTAAAATGATCTGGGCCAAAAAAACAAAAAAAAAGATAAAAAAAAAAACAAAACAAACTCAAACACTCCAAAAAGTGGCCGGGTTGAGATTGGGTTTGTGCAGTGTTAGAAGCAAAGATGTTGTGAAGAGTCCCTGAAACAACGTGAATGGGCTGTCCTCTAACAGAAACAATTCCGCTATGATAAACTGACCCTGCAGTTGATGCCCCCCCCCTCTGCGCTGGATGCGTTCCTCAAGTCTACCCATTTGACATTCAGGCTCGCCATTTCTCCGCCGTGCCCCCGTCTGGTCCCTTGTTTCCTTCCATTGCTCATGACCTGTGGTGATGCAGGGTCCACAGATTGAATGCACGACCAGTGATTGATAACCTAGTGAGCCTGTCTTCATGTTACCAGGACAACTTGCTTCCCTGGTCACAGCTTCATGACTTCTTTGAGACCTTTATTAATATGGCTCCCAGGTCCTGTTTATCTTATTAAAAACAGATTGGAGTAGCTATTCTGAAGGCTCTGTGGCATTTCATTCCTCCGAGCACTAGATTTGTTTGCTGTATTTATTACTAAGTAATGGAAAAATACAAACAAACTGCTTGGTAGCTTTTTTGGAACACTCTCAGATCATTTTGTAGATTGTTTATACAGGCGCTGATGCATTCAATATTACTCTTTTATGATTTTAAATTAACACAAACATCACCCCATTTTCTTTTCCCTTTATGTGATGTCTTTCATATAAGTCGTGATATTAATTTTTGAAAACCAGAACACATGGCTGCAAAGCATTGTTCTCTTCACAGTCTATTCATGGTCTTTTTTTAACTGAATTTTCTGCATGAAACTTCGTACTGAACAAATATTTAAATTATGTCTTACTTATCCGTCTGCGTACATAGTCATCTATTATCGCCTGTATCTGTGTGTGTGCAAGAGTGTGTGTGTGTGTGTATGTGTGTGTCTGTAAAAATTGGACTGTGACTCCTGTTCAGCTCTAAATGTGTTTACTTCATGTAAAACACCCACACTCATTGTACCACAGGCTTTTATGGAAATTGGAATGAAGAACAGTGAATAGAATCGTAAAATGCTATTTGAGAAATTACTTTTATGGAGAGTTGAGGCTGGATTTGGGAGCATGATTTCTGTTTCTCCTGCAGGTATCCACTTCATTTTTCAGGCAAAATAAACACTTGTAAGGGGAGCAGACACTTTGGTCACTTGCCGCCTCAGTTCTTGTCTGCAGCTGATTTACTTCTCCTAGATACACTGAATGGAACATTACAAGTCATTTTCTCATACCACCTTCCTGTTGCATTATGCTCTCTGTGATCCAGGGAACAGTTCATTAAAAAAAAAAAAGAAAAGTTTCTAAGGTTTCTTTAAATTCATACAATCCTCCAAACACACACAGCGGGGTGTCTGTGCAGTTGCCCTTTCACATACAAGAACAGCCTAATAAAAACTAATACAATTTCATTAAAAGTGCAAATCCAAACATTTGATAGGCAGGAATAAAGAGGCTCCTCCGAGGCAGGGTGTTTTGGCAGAAGGCTAATTGTCAGTGGACCTTTTTCTAATACATTCAATATCAGCAAATTTGTGATGTGTCAATGTAAATTAACATCATCTCCCTGTTACATTAATAGAAAATGCAATTTTGGTGGTGATTACGTGTTCGACAGTACAAAGGGTATTTGCTGCTGCTTGGTTGTGTATAGCAGACAGGTTTGCCCTGCAGCCATGTGTGGTGGCTATTAACCACTGAGGTCACTGAGGTCTGGGCCTCGGCATTTCCCCCGCAGGAGGGTGTAATAAAAGTGGTAGAAATAAAAGAACTGCTGCAAAGATCTGACAACATCAAGATCATCAACTCTCGTCTGATCACCGGCATCATTGTTGACGTAGTCGTGGGTGGGAGTGAATGATCTTGTCACGACGAAATCTTTACTCCAAGATGAGGTTCTTTGCTACAGTATGTCAACACACACACAGACACAGACAGGCAGCTGGCTCCACCCAAGCGTGGCACAGGCATCTCGAGGATTGCACCAGCAAACTGCTTGTAATTTAACATCTTTCGTTCTCAGACATCATCTTACCAAAAACACCTGTGCGGTCGCGCTACGTTAAACAGTGCATCATGCTTCGATTGAATTACAGTTGCCTCGCTAGTTAACATTAAATCCATACATCCGTACGCCTGATAGTGAGAGTTAAAACCTGCTTCTGCTCTCAATTCATTTTGTGTTAAGTGCTGAAATGCACATCACAACGACAGCACAGCACACCTACATGTTTCTATTTTAATTCCAAGATCAATTGTCCATGACCTCACTCCATGAGTACTTTGTTCTCTGACACAGATGGAAATGAAAAGATTGCATCAATCGCAACTCAGGTTTGGAACGTGAAAAAGAGAGGAGTTAACTTGAGAGGAAGAGCAGGTACTGCAACACTGTGCCCTGCGATAGGAGGACCGTTGTGTCCCTGCCCTGTCATCGCTTTCAACCAGTGCACATGGATATTTCTGATAATTATAGTGGAAACCATAAAGGCATCTTTAACGACCGCACAAACCTATCCTAATGGAGTCATAATACTAGTACTGTTTGAATAAATTGTCATATATAAGACATCTTTCCTGTTTTTATGGACTGTTGGGGACACATTTTCTTAAGTTACATCCGCACATCATTTGTTGCAACATTTAACATGATCATCACAGGCTGTTGCTCGATGGATAATTTATGCTACTGCCCGCTGACATGTTTTATGTCCAGTTAAAATGCACATAGGTACATAAAGTAAATTTATACATTTACCGCAAACCCCCCCAGAGCTGTGGACATCCTGCTCAACTCATAACCCCCCACCCCAAAACCCCTCTCAGCATACACACGTCCACACACATGCATAAAAGACAATATACATAGACAAGTGCAGTTGTCATGGTGCATCTGATCTGATCTGATCTGATGCAACATTATTATTACCAATGTTATTATTTATTATACAAAAATGACCTGTGATTGATCATGCGGTATATTATGTAGTTCATGTTTTAATATTGTTGAAATGTAACTATTTATTGACCTCTTGGTTCACTTTATGTTTTTAGCTTTTTATTTGTTTTGCTGCCACAGGAGGGAGACTGCCAAATGAAATTTTGTTGTATGCTCTTATGCAATGACAATAAACTTAAACTTAAATGTAAGATGCATTTCAGTGCTTCTAAAACCCTGCATGCTTGGAGGAATCACACATTTATCCCTGGACATACAAGTTCCCAGTTGGATAATCTACTCCACAGACATGCCCATGTGTGTCATTTTTCCTGATGGTGTGGCCATGAGAGCTCTGTTGCTCCAACTCCCCTGGGGTTCAGTTGCATGCTACAGCAGTGGTCACCCTCTGTCTTTATCATGCAAGCCTGCTGTTTTACTAAAACCTCGCAGCTCCCAAAAGTGAGTGTTCACAGGAAGTAGGGAAAAAAAAGCATGTTTCCTTGTCGGCATGTATTTATTTTCTGAAAGTGCATAACTAGTTGAAAAGGATTCGTCGTCTTACGGTCATGGGGTCATAGAACTCACTGACTCAAATGAAAAGCCTCACATAAAATAAGAAAAAAAGCACCATTTCATGTTTAGTCCTTGTATTTGGTGGCTGAAGTGTACACAAATGCGGATATAGAAAAGAAGGTGTAGACTATGAAAGGATCAGAAATTCAGAGGTTTCTTTTTGGCCAGCTAACAGAGGCAATGACATACCCACCACTGCATCTGACTAACTCCATGTGGGAAGGCTGGCTGCATTTCATCTCTGGCTCCAACTCTTCTCACCAATCACATGATAATTCCACATGCCTAAGGCCCTTCAGAATGAGGACCTGCTGATAGGGTTCCTTGTGATTGCTATCCACCATAGCACTACGAGCTCGTGGGAGGGAGGTGGATTACAACGGACGGGTGCTGACACTCTTGAAGCTGAAGCATGTCATTAAACAGTAAATCACTCTGATTGAAAAACGCATCAGCTCCCAGCTCTCTGTTTACAAAGGAAGACCTTCTCCACAGGCACAGATTGTGCCGTCGGCCAGATAAATCAACAAGCAGTCGTCCACATTCTCCTTCCATGTAACGCTTACAAAGCCCCAGCCCACATGTACAGTTACAAATCACTACCTGCGATGTGTTGACTTTGCTGAACTGCATTCATCCATCCACAGTGACTGTCAGTGTGGTTAGTTTACTGAAGGTGATGCATTGCTTTTTAACTTTTTAACACCTTTAATCCAATTAGAGAAGCTGGATTTTTTGAGCACCACAAATATGAATGTAGCAATAAAGTACATAAAAAGAAATATGCAATATCTGGTAAAGTATTTATATGAAAAGATCTGATCATTTATTAATTTATAAGAATCTTTTGGATTGTTGTGTGAATACTTGTGTGTATGGTTGGATTTCTGCATGTTGCCTTAAGGCAGAAATGATAATGCCGATTTATTTTCATCCTTGTTTTAGTAGCTGTGGTTGGTCATCATTTTTGGTTACGACCGTGACATTTCTGAGATGTGAGGACGCAGCAACGCGAGTAAATACAGCTTTACAAAGGAGACCAATAATGGCGACGTAAGCTGTCAAACAAATCGCTGAGCACTCTGCTTGTAAACCTCTGACTGCCACTCTGCGACGTGTCATGGCCACATCTCAGCAATGAAGTAAAATCATGTCAAAACTGAACGGAATGAAGGCTAAAATAAGAAAAACAGAAAACAACCATTGTTGGAAAATAGATCCATTTTACTTTAAATCAAAGGGGTAATTAATTACTGTGTTTATAGCCCCCCACCCCACCCCCCACCCCAAAAAAACACACTTTTAGATAAAGCCAGTGAATGTATTTGATCTTCTGTCACATTTTCAGTTTATTCAGCTTTTGCACGAGTCATGATTGTCATTTATGAGGCAGCTCATTAAAAACATTCACTATTGCTGTGCTTTGCTGCTGCACAGTGATAATGATCCCATTTCTCTGCTCTGCTTTGAAACCCGCAGGTACAGCTGCAAATTTTCTTTAACCATTTAATCAAACCTGAGATTGTAAATTACGAATTTCAGATGTGACTTTTTTCCTAAAAAGTCCCATTATCTTTATTCACCTTTATTCATTTTCTAAGAAATAAGAGAACAAGGCAGTAAAGGCACTTCTGTGATTCCTGTCTGGCTCTGCAGGAGTTTTAATAGCCACTAAATTCCTCACTCAGTGATTTTTTCCCCCTTTTTATTGAGAATAATGTGAAAAAGACATATAATATGAACACTTACATAATCCATACCCCTGTTTGCCGCAGGCTCTTTAACATTTCTCATAGGAGACCTGCAGAACATTGAATAAATGCAAAGATTACAAATGGAGATGTAGTTGTTGCCAAAAAAAAGTAAAACATTAATATGTCAGCCATGTTTTTTTCTTCAAACTAGCCACCTGGCTTTAAAAGTGCAGTTATCAGCTGAATTTATTGAACACCACATGTCCAGACTGCTGGACTTTCATCCACTTGTGAACAAGCCTTTATATTAGGCGTGTTTGAATACAGATGTCATAAACACAGTGACCAAGAGACAAGAGGCAAAACACTGATGCAGCTGCAGCCACGGCATCCTGTCCTTTTTAAAAGACAAGATGGCATCATTATAGTGACAAAGATTCAACACAAAGCTTTACATTTTGCAATCACTCTCTGAAACAAAGAGCATTTTTCCACATGTACTTCGAGAAGTGATAATACTTAAATGCATTTGAGACACTACAAATCAGCTGTGTTTGTTTACACTGCTTAGAGGCACAGATGAGGAGGAGCGCTGAGAAACCCCGCCATCCATTTTTCTCATGCATTTAGTTGCACTGACATCTAAGCAAAGGTAGGCCATAGCCATAAATCACAGAGCACAATAACGGGCACATTTTGGGCCAGTCCATCATTGGCTGTGTTTTGTTTTCTCATTGCATCTTGGCAAATTGCTGTTATTAATGGGAGAAAGCATAGTTTGCACCCCTCATTAGATGTTGTTCCAACAGCGCCTCTGATGGATTAAGACAAGCTGGAGGCCTTGTCTGCCTCTACAACCAGCTAATATGAGCCAATTAAATACCACGCACTCTCTGGCCACTCCACACTTGCTTATGTGCTCTTATAATGATGTCCAAGTATTCTGCTTCATGGCCTAACGAATTTTGGTTTCAAGACAAGTAGATTTATTTGAATTTTTTGCAGAACTGTACTCTTACTCTGAAGTTCCATGATAATGAATTATGTCCCTTTTAAAGCAGCTGCTTTCTCTAAGGATGCTCGACATTTTCCTTTGATCAAGTGGATTTTAAATCTTTACCCACATTTAGTAAATTTCTTCCCTCAGTCATATCTCTTGGTGCTGCCCTCGATGTGTGAGAGGCACAGCTGCGTTTGTGAGCCTTAGATTTGAAGGTAAGGTCAGCCTAGCAGAGTGTCTGATTCATACAGAAGAAGCTTATGGGCAGGTGGCTGTGAGCACTAAGTAAATATACCTGTGGCTTCCTTCAGATGCGGAGCTTATAACACAGGATGGGTCGATATTGTGCAGTGCTAGCATGAAAACAGAGTGTAAGTCTCTCCTGAATTAAGCTTAGCTAAACTGAAGGTCTTCACAGTGCCACACGAAACTTGTTAGGCTTATCCATCCAAGTATTCCCAAGTATCATTGCTTCAAAAGGCTCAAACTGTCATCTGTTGAGATCAGACACCCACAAGCACAAGTTCTTGCAACTTTAACAAATAGTTTTGCACCCTTACGTACCACTGAGCTGAAAACACTGCTGTATAATTACACCAGCATCAATTCAGAGCAGAATCACTCAACCCCTCTCCTTCCTGAGTACAGGGATACTTTGCATAAACATTTTTTTAAAACTGAAGTAAAATAAGAGCTGTAAAAGTGAAGCCTCCGGCTTTCCCTCCAATCTGCACAACACAGTAGATTAAAGGTGTCTGTTTAACTCGGAGCTGCTGTTTGATGGTTTTGTTTGTTTCAATTTCACCGCAGGACTAGGTACAGCTTGCGGCATTAAGCTGCAATGCTGTCCTCTTTAGTTGTGATCAAATTTGAAATATGTCGAGATCATGACATGACAAATCATCATAAAACAGCTGAAGAATTGTGCTTTATGTTTTATGTTCAATTAAAGGAGCATCTCTGTTGGCTGAAGAGAACAATAGCCCACCAGACTCTTGACATGAAGCTGCGCACTAGATTAAATGTAGATTTTTTTTTGTTGTTGTCGTTTTCGGTATTCTGCATTCACATTTGCCAGTATGAGCTTCCTGGTCAGCTCTCTGAACGATCACCAAGTGTTGAGTTCTTGCGAATGGATGGAGATTTACATTAACACTTGCACAGATGTTGATTTTTATGCTCAGAGTTGAATTAACGCCGGGGATCTTGCCATATGAATATGGCCCATATTAGCCTGTGTTTTAACAAGAGCGTCAAGCATAACAAGAGATATTGCTTCATTGGAACGCTTTCAACAGGAAATTGGCAAATAAAATGTGTCTAATTTATGAAGTCATTTGGATGGCATTCGATGGATATTGAATTGCGTGGGAATTATGCCCTCATGTCTTGGTATGTGCAGTCTGCGACTGCTCCAGTTTTCTTGTAGGGATTATTTGAAATGTGAACTTCCATGGCACAAGTGTATAACCCATGTAATTTGCTCTTTTAAAAATTCCTCATCCCTCCCCACACGCTCCAGAGCATTTTTCTGTCATTCGCTATGCTACATTTTCCTCTGTGCCACATAGTCACTGAGTTGTGCACAATTAATCCCTGTGACCACAAAAGGAGACCACCTAGATTCTCATGCAGTTTTCATTGCATTGTCTCAGTAATGAAGCCTAATTGGCTGCCACATTATTATGATTATTCTTAAGGATATGCAGATTTTGTTAAAGTGGATTGAACATCTAGATCTCAGAGGAACATTTTCCTGCTGACTGAATATTCACACAGCCAGTTGACACTTTGTTTTTTCTTGTAATATGCATTTCCCGCACCTCTGTGGAAAACTCACAGAGAGACATTTACAAGGCCAGGCTGCTCCTCTTGTGGGTTCATAGTAAGTGGTTAGGATTTTCTCTAAGAGCATCAGCTCTGTGTTAATGACATGCAGTCTCCGGAAAGGTTTATCCATTCAATTTGACTCTAGAGAGAAGATCTCTTCAGCCTGCTGATTAAATTAAGATTCTTTAATAAGCATATCTAGGTGCACTGACACGGGAGACATGCTGATCTGTGTCTACCAGTGCAGATACCCAAGACAATCTGTTTTAAAGTCAAGTAACACCGAATTTCTGCAGCGCAATGTCTTTTTTTTCTCTCTCAGTTACACAGCACTTTGCTGGTGATTAGTCACTTATTTTCTGTTTGCAATTATGCTGTCTCACACAAATTCACAGCTGTTTTCTGTTGTCACTTTCTAAAATGGAAAAGTTCACTTTGTGCACTTTCTCATTTTCTATGTGCAGCTTCAATAAAGTCTCATTCTATTTGACATTGTCCTAAATATTATGTAAACCCAGGTCATTTTCAAAACAACTGCCTTAGGCAGCATTTCAGATCCATCATACTTTTAATGGGACAGTAGCAAACAACCTAGACGTATAGATTCTTTCACTGAAGGTCTTACTAAGGACATGCAGGCTCTATGTGCACAGCAGTCAAGTGGTAACTGACACACAAAACCAGGCCTGTCACAGTTATTACGTAATTGCCTGATCGCAACTATTTGAGCTGACAGCATTTTTTTTGGCATAATTGTTAAAGTTGTTTCCATTCATCTGTGTAAAAACAAGTGCATGAAACTAACGTTTATCATTGAGGTTTGACTGGTGATAATGACATCATCACATTGTGCCCCCTTCAGCTGTGGTTTAATGACACTTGAGTGGAGCCCCACAAACTGTCTATCTTGAGGCGCTTAATTTCTAATATTCGATGACCAAATTTCGATGAGCATCTATCATGGATTTAGTTGCAAAGCTTAAAGGCAACCAGAAATGCAGTTTTTAATCATATATTCTGATGTTTAATCCAATAAATAGCTCTTCTTCTTCATAAGGTGTGTGTGTATTATTAAACTATGTTTAGACTTATACTATAATAGTGGCATAACATGATCAGAAAAAAGACAATTAAATCATTAATCACAGTTGTCAACTAAAATTTCATGCCTGTGATGAAGATGAGGATGAGGATGATGACGACTGTGTAAAGAATTAAACAATAAGTGACTGTATGTGAGTGAGTTACTTGGATTAAAGTCATTTTTTGAAAGAACATAGCAGAAACTTGAACTCACAGCTGTATTTCTTTAGGTGCACATAGATGTTTTCTTCTTGTACTGCCACGTGGGTGGAGAAGCTCACTAGGGGGTGTATCGCTAACAGTCAAAGAGAGCAGAGCCATTTGTGGTGAAAACTTGCATGGATTTACACCACATCATGATGTGAGCAATTCTGCACTATTTTTACTCTGGGGATGAACAGATCCTTTTCAAACTCTTAACAACCCATATTGCAGCTTGCGTATCATGTAGTTTGCCTTCAATGCAAACCCTGCGAACGTATTTCATTCTGATTACCTATGATTTTATGTGCCAGCTGTAAAAATGAATGTGGATTAACATAATATTTGGTATCCATTGTGAGATTGTTGAGACAGCCTGTTCTTTTTCAGTAGACAGGCTAGTGGAAAAAAGTGTCTGTGGTCCATAACAAGTTCAATAGCTAGGGGTTGAGTGATACAGCCAAAATATCATTTAACAGACTGCTTTTTTTTGGTGTTGTTTTTATTGATGGGATGACTGTATTTAGTTGATGATGCTGTGTCTTTGTGCTGAAGATTTTCAAGAGAAAAACACCACCACTCAAGAACAACCATTTTTCAGATAGATTTTTGGCTGAAAATGGTAAACAAAGGTGTTGTCTCCTTGGAGAAGAGTGTGATGGAGGATGCCATATGTTCAGTCACTGCATTTAAGCACTTCCAGGACAAGGACATCTGATTCTTTTCTTTAAGAGAGGCACTGTGAACCACATAAAGAGAAATAAAACACAGTAGGTTATGTTGTCAGTGGGGCCTGTCAAACTGAATGATATTGATGTTCCTACAAAGTCTTCCACAGTTTCCTTCTCTGTAGTCAAATGTCCTCTACAGACATGTTTTATATGTAAAAATACTCCGCTGTCATTAATATTTTATTGAACATCATGTCCCCGCAAAAAAAGTGAAAAAAGGGAAAACTGGGGCTTGAGTTTACTTCCTCACTGAGGGATTCTGGATGACTCTTTGTATCCCACCCACTCCCGCTGCTTGACTTAGATTGACAGGTGAAAGAGCAGAGAGTATCAAGCTGGTTAGAGCTAGAGAACACAATAGAGAAAGCCAGCCACATGTTTGAGCCTTTGTCAGACCCAGATAGACAACCTAGCAGACATATCAGAATGGTTAGCCCAGGTAGCAGCTGTTAATTGCTTGCACTGTTTGTTAGCTTGTACCTGCCGGCAACTAACACAGTGTTAGTGGCTGCGCAAATGCAAAGACCCACTCTCTCTACTGACTAGGTTTCAGATTTATTTTGCCTGCTACTTGCTCCTGCAAGTTGACAGGATTGGTTCCTTAGGTTATATGATGTATGAAACCGTGGCTGTCTGAACCCATTTTTATGAGACTGTCATTGGTTCACTGCAGCTCCAAGGTAGAAATACAGTCATGGTTTTGACTGCTTATTTTGCTCATGGTATGTCCTGTATCATATATATGGGCATGTTAACAAGGTTAAAAAAAAATGTCTTTAAGCCACATACCCTTCACTCAATTCTGTGTGCAGCCAACACTCACCTATACAAAAAATTCAACTTTTTTCTGAACTGAACATCAAGCTCAGCAGTTCAGCTGATGAGGCACATTGGGCGTCAGTGGATCTAAAGTCAGAGAAACACATAGTGAGGGTGCCCGCTGCAAATGCATTTTTCCTGTATGTAGTTTCTTTTGAAGATACTCTAACACTTTCATGTCCTAATCTTGAGACCCATCTTTCCTCTTTGCCTCTTGTGTTTCTGCCTACTTTTCAATCTCTAGCACAGGATCGCAAACAAACGGTGCATCTCTCTTTGTTGGCAGTCGACACCTGTGGAGTTCTGTGAGACGCCGCTGCCCTCATTCCACTTTACGTCCTTTTATCAACACGATTATTGGTCATAAGGTCCCCTTTTTACTCTGTTTTATATCTTTACTGTGATATCCATCTGTTTTTACAAGATACAGTTCTCTCATTAAATGCTGAATGTGTTGAAACTGCCATTATGTTGGGCAGAGAGTTGCTCGCCTTGAGTGGAAGTCAGCCCACACACCACACTGCTGGCTCGCTCTGCTTTAGCCACATGAAAACAGGTGTCTTGCATTTAGTATTACATATACATTAAGATGTCCTCTAAATTGATGTAATACATTAGTACTCCTTTTCAGGTTTTTAGTTTATGGTGAATCTTGAATGTACATCTTGAATGCGGCCTCCACACAGTGTTTATTTACTTGCCCTCCTCCGGGTCTTGGATGTCTTCACTCTCTCTCAGGTCTTCTCATTAGCACCAGGCAATTACCTTTGTATCCACCAATTGTGATTTGGCAGATAGAATCACAAGTCTAGGCTGATATGCTGCACAATTATCACCTTGTTTGTGTGAGTTTGTGTGTGTGTGTGTGGCATAGTGGGACTACACCTCCAGGTCTATGTGAAGTATGTGTAGACTTATGCATAAAGGCTGACGATCAGACGTAATAAAGCAAGGTCAAGAATCCATCTGGGAAACCAGTTTCTCTCTTTGAGAAGCCAAAATTCAAATCAGTATCCTCCTTCATCACTGCGTATCCTGCCTCTCGGACACTGCTTTTGTTGTTTTGTTTATTGATGGGTGTAGCTGTGTAGCTGTGGTCTATTTGAAAGCCATGGCTAAATCTTAATGAAAATGACACATTTTCAATTAGCAGACAATAGGGACGGTCTAGTCTGTATAATGCAGAACACAATAGATTCAATAGATTCTCTGATTTGTGCAAGAAAAACACATCACAATACAGCACAACACAGATGATAACTGGGTCGGCCTTGTTAAAGCGGTGGTAGTGTTTTCCTTTGAAATACATTGTCTTTATAAACCCAAGACTTT
Source organism: Caranx ignobilis (assembly GCA_021432705.1). Lineage (NCBI taxonomy): Eukaryota > Metazoa > Chordata > Actinopteri > Carangiformes > Carangidae > Caranx > Caranx ignobilis. The sequence goes on from MU269985.1 coordinate 29,148,998, forward strand.
ATTCTGTTGATTCGTTGTCAAGGCGGCACTGTGGTGCAGTGGTTTGCACAGAAGGTTCTGGGTTCGATCCTCAGGCCTGTGTGGGTTCTCCCCAGATTCTCTTGCTGCCTCCAACGATCTAGATAGACTCACATTAGATCAACTGACAGTCCTGAATTGTGAGTGGGTGAGCATTAGTTCGTCTCCCGTGACAGTCGTGACCTGTCCGGGTGTACCCTGCTCTCACCCTATGTCTGGTGGGAACGGCTCCAGCTCCCTGAGACCCTGCCTAGATAATTGGCGTAGCTAATGGATGGATGATTCTGTCTCACTGTGATGTGCCTATGAATGGGAAATTATTCAAAACAATTGTCAAGAGTTGTGACGCCATTCAAAGGCCTTTGCTTTGCTTAGAGGTTTATTGACTGAGCGCGTCTGTTCAAGGCCAAACAGCCTCAGATAAATAACTGATGACTGATAACAGCCGAACATTGCAGGTTGGAAATCGTTTAATGTGCAAAGCAATTATTATGAGTTGCAGTGATGCAGATTTCATGCTCTCTTTTTTTCTGTTTTAATTAAGAGGAATTTTGAAGTTGAGAAAGTGCAATAAATTCACAGCAATAACAGCTACATGGTGAGTGTCACACATCTTAACAGAGATTAGAGGAACAGTTGCTCTGGAACTGAAGTTTGTTTGTTTGACTCACCAGACCAGATGGATAAATTGTGCGAGGTCAATGAAAAATGGATGTTGTTCCCTCCTTAAGTAACTCTTTCTGAAGTGCTGTTTACCAAGATACCCAGCCCACACGTGGGAGAGTGCGAGTTGTGTAATTGCATAAGGATGAATCATGGCATTATTCCAAAAAACAAACCAGCCTCGGTCAATCTTCATCTTTTTTAATAGATTATCCTGTCCAACAGTTAATATAGAAAGAAAGTGTAAAAACCAACACAACACACAAACGTGTTTATTCAGGCAAAGTGATTTTTAATAACAAAATGTTTCCATCCTTTGTTTCTCTTTCAGGTTATTTGACAGTTACCATAGAGCCACTGCCTCCTGTTGTCGTGGGAGAGACCGTTACTCTCAAGTGTAACTTCAAGACTGACGGAAGGCTCAGAGAGATTGTTTGGTACAGGGTGAGTAAACCTGCCTGCACTTTCAATGGCGTTAGGTCTCCAATGCTCCTCTACACCATCCATTTCTCTCATCTCCAGTCATTCAGCATCTGAAGGAGGTCAATGCCACTAGTCATGTCACAGGTTTATGGCTGTGTTAGCGGAATAGCCGTGCGCTGTCAAACCGCAATTGTTAGGAAAGCAGCTATTATTTGGGGCAGCTGTATGGGAGGTGTCGGTGGCTGCTGCTTGGGAATTACATTTCTCAATCTGCTGGTCATCACCATCATTTCTTAATAGTTCACAGCTGGCGACTCAACAGTTATCAGTTATTATAATCCCAGTTGGTGTACTACACTGCCTAAGTGCTGCCAATAATTAAATTGCTGTTGAAGGAGATGAAAAAGGCAGACAAACAAAAGAAAAGGCTTTTTACTATATTTCTAAGAAGGAGAGTTCATTTGGTCCATAAATGTTTTAAAGTTCTGCGTGAAAGTAAAGATCGGTAAAACAAATCTGCAGAACATTACAGTTCACAGAGGAGAAATTTGTGCCACTTCAAGAGAGGCTCTGATAAGCACTTGACTTGGAAAGAAGTAGCAGCTGCCTCTATCACATCCTTGCCTGACCATTTGTTTTTGCCAAAAACTCTCCAATAATTCTTAGGAGCTCTTCAAATTTGCTTTGTAAAAGCAGCTGACTCTTCACCAAATTGTTACAGAAGTCACTGAGTGGTGATTGCATTTGTATAATGTGGTACAGGCGCACGAAGCGCTGAGCCTGAAATGGGATCCACCGCGCCTATGGGCCCTCCATAAAATGCATTCTTGTTCTCTGCCGTGTTGTTGATGTGATGCATTTGACAGGCCGTAATCTCATGAGTAATGGGTTTTCCAAGACAAACAAGTGAGCACCAGTAGGACAAACGTTAGTGCAAGAGTGGCTTTGTCGATGACAATAAGGCAGAAAGTGCAGTTTGGAGTTCCTCCACAGTGGACGTGGGTTTAATGAGCACTGCAGCAACTGTACTCATCGTGAGGAGTACTGTTCAGCCTGTGAAAACACTGATGTCATGGATGTGTTTTTGACTCTGATGGGAATTTTCCAAACTCTAGAAAAAATATATCTTGAAGATGTGGCTGCATTGCATTTTGGGAAACCTAGGGTACAACCTTTCTTAAGCTTGTCCTGTACCAGTCTAAAACATCTCAGCCAGCCCTGCGTTGACTCTGACTCTCCCCTCCATCAGTATGGAAGTGCTAAATATTCTCTTAAGAGGGATGATGGCAAGAGAGAGCAATTTTAAAAGTGCTGCTAGAGACACATTCAGAGCTACATTTTACCATAATGTACTGTATTCAGATACAAAAAAAAAGGATCTGTTCCTGTCCCGTTGTGCAGACGTGTGTTAGATCGCACACAATGTCCCCATAAACTGGTACCTCAGGGTGTAAATTGGCCGTTGTACAATCTCTTCACACTTGGGCTCCTCTTCATAGAGCTAAACTAACTCTCAAAATACACGGTTCTTGCTCTGGGATGTCTGCGTCCTGCTTAACGATTACTTAAACACCATTTGATAATTATGAATATTCGGTTCAACACAGCACTATGGTGGTATTCACCTTGGCTTCACCCTCCACCCTGTGCTGGCCTCTGTTCATTAATGAGTAGAGCAGTGGTTTATCGCTCAGACAGGAACTGTGTCTTTTAGAGCAGCTTCTGCTTTCTCACTTTCATTACTGTGAAATAAAACAGTGTCTCTGGACTAAATTTAGAAAATGCTGACCTTTCCAGGTGGGGCAGAAAGAGATTTATGGCACTTTTGACACTCTAGGCTCATATATCACTTTCAATGCTGTGACAATTTCATTTAATCAGGCAGGGATTGAGGAGCGTTGTTTTGTTAATATTCTGTCAGGTTTTTGTGTTATCTATTGATAGCTGTAGTTTGAATTACCACTTTGAGAACAGAGCGGCCCGTAGTAAGTGTTCTCATGAGGAACGCAAAGAGGTTGGAGCAGAAATCAGCCCCATCTCTCTGGTGGCTGCTGCTCAGCACAACCGTTGATAAATTATAAATCAATTACTGACACTTGGCTGCCAAAGTTTCTTTAATCTCTGTCTTTTATTTGACTAAATACTGTTGACTTCTCATTTTACCTCCTGTTCAAATGGAACTGGGGTTGATACTCACCTGGGGAATCCTTGTATCTAATCGAAACTTGGCCAATCAGACAGAGGGCTGAATGGGCTGAATATTTCAGTGAGTGCTCATTTGTGGTGTTAGATCCTGCTCTATTCTGTTTGAGGATTTTTTAATGCCTAACACACTCAGACTGCAGTCAGAATTAGCACGTCTTAGAATGTATTAAATATAAATCTGATTATTTTAGAGAACCTTTCAAGCCACTCTAACTCAAATTCTCCAATGCATTATATTCAAAACCAGAGATAAAAGTAATGGATTTGATATGCGTTCCCTTATGGTTTCTGTTATATTATAGACTTATGTATTTTATTTTATCCAGCCCTCAAAATTATGAATAAGTTATTTTTCCAGTGACTGTCCAAGTAAAACGGCCACAGAGTTAGGCTGAAGGTCGTGTGTGTTTGGGTGGGGTATGGTGGGGGTCGTGGCATTTTTTTTTCTTTCAAAAGCATTTCATTAAGCTTTTATTTTACGTGTCAAGATAATTTAAAACTTTCAGATTATACCTTCATTCAATCACTGAACTAACCTCATACGAAAACACGACAGGAGCAAGTGTGAGGAGACAGACCCGCCATCCATTGTTATTCAGCCTGTATTAGCTGTAACCTTATTTCTTGAATTGTTAATCACCTCTGAATAAAATAAACTCTTGTGCTTTGTTGACATTAGCTTCATTAGATCTCCCACTGCCGTGTGGAAAATAATATTTTCCAAATAAATTATTTGGATTTCCTTAGTTATTCTTCTGTTTTTTTTCTGGCCATAAAACTAAATGATGAGAGAGGCATGCATCCTATACATTTGCAGGTGTAGGGAAACCAGAGAACAATATTGTTCCAATTATTTAGGGAGTGTTTCCTGTTGTTTGGGAACTGTATGTGAGCCTACCGAGGGATGCTCACACAGACCACACAGAGAGGTGTAAGTCCTGGTTCGACCTCTTCTGAGCAAACTTTTATTAAGTTTCTGTTAGACAAAATATAAATTGACTGATTTGAGCTTTGAGGAGTGTAATTTTCGCATTTGCAAGCAATTCACATTCACAAGGAAAATAGATGCAATATGAAGGTGATAAAACACTGTGAAGTTTTTGCATCTCTCAGACTTCAAACAGGTCATTAGGTTTAATAGTAACCCAGACAGCAACTGGGAAATGTGGTTGATGTGATGATGCGGGTCATTGTGACCAGCATGATGAGTCATTCATCAATTATAATAAAAGGTTTACAAAGTCTGCATCCTGGATGCATTGTGGCTCAAGTGGATGTTTTTCTGATGCATGAATCCTTCATTGATGCCTCTCACTTTAGTTGTTTTTAAGATGACAGTAGATGAGCAGATGCACAGAGACCTAGAGCGAAAACAAGAGAGTGAGAGCTGTCCACAGTAATGGATGCTGTATAGACCCGCAGTTAATGCCTCAAGAGTAAATAAATGAAAGGCTCACAAGTGTGTATGATGTTGCATGACAGGCCACATGAATGTTTTTTAGTGAGTGCTGAATACTGGCAGGCCATGGATTAAGCCCTATGGATATGTAATACCATCAAGCTGTCTTCTGTGCCTTAATAGGACACCACCAAATACTAATGATGGATCATTTGATGGGGCAGTGCTAATGTACTGTCTGTTTGGGAGAAGAATGTCAGCATGACAGTGCTCAGAGATTGCCTCCTCAAACGCACGCACACAAACTCGTGTCACGCTGTGCTCGTTTTAATTCGTGTCATTCTAATGAATATGTACATACAGGATGTCTCCCAGTTGGTGCTCAGGTAGGCCGCGCTGATCTGAGGGCGGTGGAGCAAGCGGTCTCTGTTAGCTTGTCTGATGAGTGCTGCTCTGCACTACACTTAATTTTAATCACTGGATCAACCATCTCTGCTCGCCTGTTCTCCTCCTCACCACCACCAGCACCCCCCCCCAACACAGCCCTCCCCCACTCCGCCCATTACTGAATTCCTCCATCCTCCTCCTGACATAACTCTTCTGGGATCCTCTCCCTCTCACCAACACAGTGCTAAGACACTTCCCTAATTTACCACAAGCTTGCCTGTCTGCTAGCTGAACCACTTCCCTTCATACCCTTCCCATCATTCAGCTGTGTCCACCTCGGTCCATTTCATTATTATGACTCCCAATTCACCTGTATTTATAATCCTGCTCTCTGCTGAATTGAATACTGCTCTCCCCACTCCATGTGCAGTTGGAGCATATCCTAGTTTTTCAAGGTAACATCCAATATCAACAGCTGAAGAGAACAATATTAATTATGTTCTAGGGGTATTTTTTTTTCCTGCTAACAAAATTGCAAGATAATCTGGATGGGTTATTGTGAGAATTAGAAAATACTGGAGTCCAATCTACTCCTGTAAAAACCTCTGAACTTTATTATGGTTGGTCTTGTTTTTTTCTAATGAAATTAAGGTGAGAGAATAATGCTTTTTATTTGGTGTATGTTTTTCCATTGACATCCCCAGACATCCTAGGTAGAAGAAGTTTCTGTCTGTCTTTGGTTCAGGGCAGTGCAGCTGGAAGAGAACTGTCATGATAGAAATGTTCTAGTCAGGACTGGGCTGAGAGCTGCTCTCTGAATTACTCATACATTCTCCACTTGTCTACACATTCACTTCACTGATGTGCTTTTGGTTGCTTTATAGCAGGCTAGGAATCCAGTTAGTATGTGGATCGAGTTGGTTTTCAATGACAATAATTTGAAGCAACAAATCACAGGGAGACTGTAGAGGTGCATTTTAAACATGTCGTTTTGTTTTATTGTCACTTGGTAGTGAACAGATTGATTGTAAACATTTTAAAGTACAGCAAAAATGACAAAGTGGTTTCAAGTATAATTAGCTTCAGAAATACTGTAACATTGCCCCCTGCCTGCCTCTGAATAGCTCACTAACTGCTCCCTGAAAATCATCTTTGTGTTGCACAGTGGCTGAATATACATTTGTTCATACACTCTTAGTGGAATAGGAAATAATGGTTAACTTTTCATTTGAGGGCTTTTATATCAAACTATGTGGACTTCTGCTCCCCTCCCACGTGGGTGGTGTTGGTGGAGCAGCCACAAATCAATAGTTTGTAATGTCGAGAAAGGACAATAACCAAAGACAGTCGTAAATCTTAATCATCAGCTGAATACCACAGAAAGCTTGTCAAGTTTTAATGAAGCCATCTGCCACCATGGAGTCTGTTCTCACCATCACAAGTCAGTTAGCTGTACAACATAATCGACACATGTTCCACAACACTACTATTTCCCCTATATTTATGTGTATTTCCCCTGCAGCAGTACTGTTGTGTCATGTCCATGAGGATGTTTAACATTTATCTGTAGAAATTCATATCAAGAAATGAAATGACATCATACAGAAAATCATTCATACTGTTTATTGAAAATTAAGTGTTAATAGTGTCCGGTGTATTGACATAAACATTTCATTATCTTCATTATCTAGAATTTGCTTTACTAACCCCAGCCCCTCCATGGTCACCACCATCCTCCATCCTCTTCCTAACCAACATACATAAACTCATGTGAAAAATGAAAAACACTATAAATATGACTTTCAAGATGTCTGAGCTTGTTTATTATGCGCTGCCCTATTCCCTAAAGGAGCTACTTTTACTACAGCGTAGCTCATGACCAAGCAGCAGCAGTGCACTGCTAGAATATCAGACTACAGCACAGCATATCCAACACTTCTTTAACCCAAGTTTCTGCTACGAGTACAAGAATTATCCAGAGGCAAAACTAGTTCTGATGAGTGACAGCCAAACATGGCTGCCCCACTGTGACTGTTATATGATTAATTTATTCATGTTGCATCATTTAAGTCCACAGAGAGACCTTCGCTGTTTCCATTGTTGTAATTGGTAATTACTTTATTTTGATTAATTTTTTTTCCCTACCCAACACACTGACCTCTCGGCCCCTTGTCAGACTTTCAGTATTTAGCACAGCTTCAACCTCCAGCATTTGTTGCTGTTGTATGTGTAGTGCTAAATAGGCATCAAAAAATATGAATCCCACAATAAATGAGGCAATGCAAGAACACAGAGGGTCTTTCAATTAATATAAACTGGTAAGATGTAATATCAGAAAGGTATTTAACCCACATTAGGGCTGTGCAGTGAAGCTGCTCGCAGTCTTGGTATGAGACAGCGGTTTAGCATGTTCCTCCCAGAAGCATTACGACTTCAAACCGACCAAACCATGACGTCAATGTTCTGTATCAGACGAAGAACTAGACTTCAACCTGTCCCTAACCACAACTGTGTAGTTTCTGTCGATCAAATGCAGACCATGTGTTATCCATCGTTCAGCAGATCAAGTAATTTTTGGAACAGCCAGTCAGTAATTTTGTAATGGTTTGACAAATAATGTGCTTTTCAAGGAGGAATATTTGTTGCTATGGTTACATGGAGTAGCTCCCATGGGTGTGCCAGTGAATAGAGTTTCTCGCTAAAAGTTTTAAAGCAGGTTCTGAAAATCTGGACTACTGTATTTATTCATTCCACTCTGCTGTATTCACCCATTTTCATTATTTACGGAGAGACAAAATAAGTCTTTGTGTATCTGACTGGATGCAGAGAACAGACAGTGTGATTAAATCTTACGCTCCAAAGTTATGTAGCCTACCAGTGTACACACCTCCTGAACAGACAGCAGTCCTTAGTGACTTTGTGGGAGTTCTCATATCCAAATGCTGCACGCACACTTCTTCCCTCCCGACATATTGCCATTATCTTAACAGCACAGCAGCGCTGTACACGTGTACTTAAGTGTTTGCCAGCTGTGTTTGGACACAAGCCAGCTGCCTGAGTTGCTTTGAGGAGAACATGATGTTTTTATTTGGAAATATGACAATAGCTCTGCAAATAAACCACTGACCTCTCTACAAGTGTACAGTCAACACAGAGCAACAAAACTTATTCTGGGATGAAAAAAAAAAAAAAAAAAAAAAAAAAAAAAAAAAGTGCCCACACAAACTCTGCACCTCCATCATTCTAATACCCTTAACTCTTACAATGCCTCTGGTACTGTTTTTCAGATTTACTTGTGGCCCACATTTTGGCAAATCCCATTAAAGCTGTTGACAGTGTCAAAGCACAATATAACAGCTATGCAAATGACTTTTCTCTTGTCACAGTCTGCCAAGAAATATAGGAGTGTATTACCTGAGGGCAGTGTGTCACAGGATTTACTGTTGTTGTTGTTTCCTGGCCATATGTTACATCCAAATGCAATGGCAAAGATATGTTACCAGATACTCGACTGAAAAAGTGGAGTGTTTTTCCAGCCAGTAATCCTCTTTCTTGACTGTGGAGAGACACAGGAGGCGTCATATGTTAAATCCGAGTTTAAAATCTTCAAGACAGGGTTGCCTGGGCAACTGGAATCTGTGAATACAGAAGAGAGCTTGCTGAGCATGTACACACAGCACACTCCCGTGGGGTTTTTGGGTGTCTAACTTCCTGCTGTTTAATCCACGAATGTAAGTGTGTAGGTTCAAAAAACATCTTTCAAAAAATGATCGTCTCTCTGTCTTGCAGTGTATAGTCATATGACTATACACTGCGATAATTCATATGTGAATAATGTGTGCAAGAGGATGCAATAATGAACTATCTGTCTGTCTATATGTACTGCATACAACATTTTTTGAAAACAGTATTTTTTTTTCCACAATCCCGTCTATGTGTCTGCACTGCACACAATGATGTTTTTTTTTTCCTGTCAATTGTTTCTTTCACTGTTATCTATATCTTTGAATATAGGCCATGTGTTTTTTTAGCCCCTGTTATTATTTTATCCCAGTGAACAGAGAGCATCTGTGGCCGCATGCAGCTTCCTACATATGAGGTGCTGCACCCAGCGACAGGGCATCCTTTTTTTTCTTTCTTTCTGTCTTTTTGTGTGTGTGTGTGCGCGCGTGTGTGCATGTCTGTGTCTCTGTCTGTGTGTGTGTGCAGCTACTTCAAGCAATTCTTGTTGAAAATTCTGAACTTTTCAAAAAGCCATCGGTGTTGTTACTGCAGCTGCTTTTCAGCCAGTCAGTCAGATGGGGTGGGACTTGTCACCTTGGTAACCAAGAAAATGGAGGAAAAACTTGCTCTGCCCATGTCTGTCTATCCTTAGTCCCATGATATGTCTGACAGAAAGTGTAATAGCACCAACAACAGCTCCTGGAGTGGATGAGATTCACCATATTGTTGTCTCCAATGGATCATGTCATGAACCCACATCTCTTTTGCTTTACTGCCATCAGGTTGAACTCCTCTCTACAAAGTATGAGTTCAAGCATCCTTCAGTTTGTGCTGATGGTGGAAAAAAGTCAAATAAATGGTAATAAAAAGGAAATGCGCAATGTTAGTCTGTCATTCAATGGCAGTGGTGATATGTTGTCAAGATATTGTTATCATAAAAACACATCTCTCATGCAGGGTTTTTATGATGTAGCACTCTCCAGCACAACTGCCAGCACTTTTCTGCCAGATAAAAACTGTAAGCATAACTTAACTGTACAAACCGTTACTTCGAAGTAGCACACTGTCATCTATCCTCGATCGGTGTGCAAAATTTTCTGTTTATTAGTAAACTCTTATGTCACAGTGAGCTGAGAAATACAGAAATCCCTGCATGCATTTCCACATCATATTATTAACAAAGAGTAGTACCATGGATGGACAGATCTCTTAGTGCCTCCAGCATGGAGCAGCTATGAGGTCTGTGCCAAAGGGCTTCCCCATCCTCTGAATGCAGCGTGGATCTGGCTCTGGCTCTGATGGCACGCTCCACCATCCCCTGAATCTCCCCACAGGATAAGTCAACACCTGTGAGAATTAACCTTCTTGTTAAACAAAGCTCCCTGATACTTTATGAATCCAACTTTCAGGCTGCATTGACTGGACACAGTGAGAGATACTAATATCCTCTAATTTCAAGTGTGCCTGCTTCAGCTGGTAACATAACTTAAAAAAAAAAGATGGAGAACATTTACTATATGATTATTAGGTTTTCCTTTTATCTGCTGTTAGGGCCTGTGCTCACTGTGTTATTGAGTTAGTGTGCCCGACTTGGCAATTTGTTGCTGTCCTCTGTTGACTACTTGTTTGACTGCAGCGTTATTAAAAAGACAGATCAGGTCTCAGCCTCATGGCCACTGCAGTTGGCATCAACCTCTGGTCATGAGTTCATCTGAAGTAATAACATCACGTTTATGTGCCCTTTGAAAACAGCAACCCCTAAACACTTGAAATTGTCCTATAAAGTGTGGAAGAAACCTTTGCGTGATTAGCCATTCTACACTAGTGATGTGCAAAGCAGTTCTTTTAGAGAATACTGACTACGTTTACATGCAGTTAATATTAGGGTTAAGGTCAATATTCTGGTTTCTGATACATTTGGAATAACCTGTTTACATGCGTGAGCAAACAGGGTTATTCCTGTATACATGGTAATTGCAATCATTTGGCATATCCCGATCAAAACAGCGACGCATGGAAAACGTCATGACACAATGCGTGTCATTCCTGCTTCTTCTTCTTCCTGTATCCAAAAACAACAACAGCACCACGGCAGATAATGAACAGCCCGGGGCCGGTAGCAGTCGCCTTCATTTGCAATTTGGTGCTGGTACTGGTACTGACCCACCACCAGTACTTGACACTATTCTTTGTCATGTTCTTCATTAATGGAAGGCAAGAACATGAAGAAATAGAGAAGATTTGTTTTCTCCACGCTCCAAAAGTGCAATGTTAGCTTGCGTTTCGCCATGTTTACAAGTAGTTCCTGTACTGCGCACTCGCTGCTGAGCTATACTGAACTGAGAAATGTACAGATCAGTTCAGGAAGTGATTCAGTGAAGTTCGTCCACTCAAATAATTTGTTGTTTTGAACAAAACAGAACAGCACTACTCTTCACTCACAGTTTCCAGGATGGACTTTTAGGTTCCTGTTGTGGTCATTGTCTTTCCCTGTTTTATGTCTGTTTTAAATCAAAGTAGAGCAAATATAACTTCAAGTTTAACATTTATTACAAGATAAAATGAAACATTTAGTTCTTTGTATATGTAAAGCACATTGGTTAGTGACACTGTCGTTACATTTTGCTTCAAAGATATTTGTGCTCCCTTTTAAATAGGTTTAAAAAAAAATGTGGCCTGCCCCTTTAAAGAGTGGCACAACCTGTCATCTTTATTAGCCTGCCGCTCCATGCCGAATATGGTGCCCCAAGGGGAATGAGAGATAAGGTGATATGGATCACTGCACTGCAACCTTCCCCTTTGAGGATGTCACTGGGGCAAATACGCAGCCTGTTAAACATGGAATGATAATTACACACTTCATGTCAGCAAACTACTAGATGAGTCCCTTTTTATCCACAAATGCTAATGGAAACAAAGGGACTGATCATTGTTGTGCCTGTCTGGGAGCTTTGGCTGCTAATGGCAGCGACAGTGATGACAATGGGATATTTTGTTTCTGTGCTGCTAAGAATGAATAATGACTCCTAATTGTAAGTATCTCCCAGAGATCCCCAGGTATCTATCAAAAGCATACTCTGTATCTAATTAATTAGGTAATTCAACAAATGATTATATGGAAAAACTCTCCACGAGATCATTTGCTTTTCCCCGACTGACTAATTTTCTCTCCATGACAGAAGGATTAAATATATCTGAATAGTTGCATAGCACTTCTTCATTTTAAGGCTTAATGTGAGCATCAGGGTGCAGTATATCATGCATGCATCACAGAGGTGTTGTATGGTACATTTATTTTTCAATCTCTTCAGTGTTTTAAACCTGAAATTGGTTAGTCAGCAGTATTAGATGTGATAGCAGAACTTATATTGGCCCAGGTTCTCTAAAATAGTTAAACATCTTTGTTAAATGAAAGATGAGAGTTGATATAGATCCCATTAACAATGGCCATCTGGATAAGAAAGATTAAAACTTTGATGGCAAAGTAACTGCTCGTGCTTCACTCTTTTTTTTTTTTTTAAGGCTAACTGCAGCTCTTCAAAATTTCACCCTGTCCTGAAAATTGACGATGTCCCCATCAAAATCATACCAGATTTCTGAAATCTATCCTCACTATCACAGAAGGGTCAAACAAGAAAGTGATTACTTAGCGATTAGGAGTGGATCAGGGCCTCTCTGTGACATTTGCATTAGAGCAGGAAGTCATTTCCATGCCAGAAGAGTCTTAGCAGTGGCCTCTGCTCTGCCTCAACCCGCCACACTGTGAGCTCCTCCAGGAGCACGAAAGAAGGAAAACAATTACTTATTTAGGTCTTTATATATTTATTTACTTGTTTACTTCCTTGCTGGTTTATTTGGATAGACTGTGATGAGATGCACCTCCAAATGAGAAAAACCACCCACATACAAACAAATGACATAATGTGAACCCTTCACTGCTTTGCAAATCTATTCATTAATTTTTTTTTTTAACTTGCTCTTAGTTGCAAAGTCAGAAACAGAAATACAGAGGGCTGTCTTTGATTGCCAGAATGACCATTTGTGTTGTTTGATTTGGTCCCACATGCATTTCTTCCTGCTGCTGCAAATACTCACTAGGACACCAAATGCTTTTTAATCCAGAGGAGGATCGTTTACTGCTACTTCTTTAGAAAAATGATGCAAGCAACCCTCATTTCATTTTCAAATCTCCTATGAACTCAACTATTTCATATATGAAGCTCTTGTGTTTATTTGTATTTCAAGTAGAGTTTTTCCAATTCCAATACTGGTATTGGAAATGCCTCTGATACTGATGAAAATGCCGGCATCAGTATCTGCAAATACAGGAGTCCAGGCCCCGATCCAATACCGCATGTATTAGAAACAGGAATCTGTTTACCAGTTATCTCCGTTAGCTCTGACTAATGCTGCACACCAGGACTCAGTTCTTCTTTGGGATCAGCGGCACTGACAGATTGCCACCCTGAAGGAGTGGTTCGGCTACAGTCAAACTCTGGAGCGGTCCCTGTGACCACGTGAACACAGCTGGACTTTGGTCCGCTCCAGCTGACCGGTGTACGCTACAAGTTTGAGCTAAAAAAAAAAAAAAAAAAGAAAAAAAAAAAGGCTCCAGCAGTTAGCTGGGCAGCCGCGCTTTTATTTTCTGTTATTTTCAGAGGGTGGTAAATACAAACCATATACAACTAAATGATCAGCGCTACAAATTACCTGCATACTTGTGTACTGGGTACCTGTGTCTTAATTGTTAAAATTTGACGTTAGTCCTTGGGAGTCATGTAAACATGACATACCACACGTTTTTTCTGGTCATTCACTCTGCCATGATGCGCCATTTGGACCAGAGGGTGAACACGCTAAAAAATGTAATGTTCAGTGTATCACTGAATACCACACCAGTATGTGTTGGCTGCACTTATTCCTAGATTTATATATGCTATGCTCTTTATCAGTTGTGTCTGACTGTCAAACAATACAAGAAAGTTAACTTGCTTTCTTTTGCTGTATTCATTCATGCCAGGTCTTATAACAATAATAATCATGTCATATCTATGCAGGCATAGTAGTATTACCCACAGTATATGAATAAAATGATATATATTTTTTTATAACATACTGGTATCAGTATTGGTACATGGTATCGGCCACAGCACAAGTATCAGAATCGGAAGGGAAAATGCTATCGGCACATTTCTCTTTCAAGCCAACCCAATCACATTAAGGGAACTCCACATAATAAACCTGATGACATGTGTTTCATAAGTTTTCCTATTAAAACTATAACTACCCTCTCATTTATTTATGCTGCACTGAAGTGACCTTAAAGTTGAGAAACTTCAGCTGTGAACTGTCTGTGATATAAGTTGCAAATGTCTTTAGGAAAGAGGTAATTATATTTCTAACTTTTCTCTGCCCACTGCTACAGTCGGTTTGTGTGACTCCGGCCACACATCTTGTGCCTTAGCATAATGCCATGTGACAGCCATTTAAAATTTTCCACATATACAAGTAGATGTATGTAATATGTGTTTGCCTGGTCCTTCAGTCTGATCACATTTAAATAGAGCGCCATGATGCAACATCTGTGTGGGAGCGGAAACCACTGAACAAGACTTTGGAGTATATAGAAATGGGTCATTACAGCAATATTTGTCAATGTGAGCACTTTCTTATCTGTGTCACGGGAACTGAAAAAAGACAACAACAAACACATCTAATGCCTGACCATGTCCAAATCATTCAGTGGTTGTAACATTCTATCCCATGCCAATCCACCCATCCATCCATCCATCCATCCATCCATCCATCCATCCTTGCTGTATCTATGTTTCCGTGGTCAATTACCTCATCAACCTCAGCACACACTGCACACACTGATCAGGACACCAGTCATCAGCACTTAATAAAGACCAGGAGTTAATAAGTGCTGATTAAGGTCAATACATCAGATGCACACACTCACACACTGAAGTTGTATCAGTGTGCCAGTTTTAGTAGTCGAAGTAGAAAAACGGATACTTTGAAATCTACATTTATTAAGTATGAGAAATAAAATAAATCAAAGTGATATCTTGTTATTGAAACATATTTGTCACAGGTAAATTAAATAGTAAATCAATATGACTAACCATAAAGAAAAGTGTTTCTATGTTGCTTTACCAGAACACAACACCTCAATGAGGCGAACTGCAGGAGGCTTCTCTGCTTTATTGTATCGTTCCAACAAATAATCAGATCAGTCTTTCAATGATTTTTTTTCCCCCCGTTGTTGTTGATCCCTTCAAACAAGGCTTTGACCTCATTGAAAGGTAGCCTGGGGCCAACTGCCCCTCTCCAAAATCAGCCTGTCTAAAATTCACATTCATAATAAATTGTTAACATTGTGAACCACTACTCTGCAAGCTTTAGCATTATGAGTTACACAAAAATGTTGCAATCTGGGATTGAAATCATAGATATCTACATACTGCAGAATCCCACTTGTGTGTGTAAATGGAGCTAAAGCATTTCTCCACTGCTGTTGAGAAATACATTGATAGATTAAACGATGCATTATAACACATCAGAGTGCAGGATATATTATTCCTAAAAGGCCAAAATTAATTCACATTTTAGGTTTTTAAATGACCTTGTCCTGAGGTCTGTGGGGATTTTAATGTGGTTTTTGGTTAGATGACAACAAGTTCTCTGGTTATCACAGTCCCAAGACGTCTCTTCAAAAAGGCTGGTTGCTATCGCAGTGACAGCCTTGTTGTGTTTATGCTTTTGCTTTTGTGAACTATTACTAATACTAGGAAAGAATGTGTAGATGAGGTAAGAGCTAACTCAAACTACAAATTGGAGGATTAGTAGTTGTGATATTGATGTCATGCCATCATGTTGTGGTTTGTGTGGAGTCTAACCTTAAAAAGGCTTAAAAAATGATAGTTTGTGAAAATGATCATGCTTGTTGAAAGTATCTGTTATGGGTGAATGTCATTTCACTGCTATAGTTTTGCCAGATTGTATTATCTTATATTGGTTCCCCTACTCATAGATCCCTGCTGGGCTGTAACAGTGTCTTTTTTCGTTTGTTGCAGAGCTTCTATTCCACAGTAACCCAAAAGCTAGTATGAAAATCCCATTGGCTTTTGTTAAGGAAACCACGGTGACGCTAACATCTGGGATAGCCTATGAAAATATGTTAGCACTGCGGCACTATTGTAAATACCCATGAATCCTGTGTGGCTCTGACTTGTTTGGTGGTGAAACAGGTTGTTTTTCCCTGTCCCATGTTTTTTTCTTTTCTTTTTTTTTTTTTTTTTTTGCATTCAGCAGATTCTTTTATGGACTTGTTAGAGAGCAGAAGCACCCAGCAAAGCAAAAAAAATAAAAATAAAAAATGCCACATATCAGGTTCAAAACATTCTCCCAGAAATTACATTTTATATAAATCTATATATATCTATATATAAATAAATAACTCACATGAGTGACAAATGAGGTTGAGGTCGAGGTCGAGGTCGAGGTCAGCGACAGTTGGTGGTTTCAGATGAACGTTAATTAAGTATGCATGTTGCTCATTGTACTTCAAGTCACAGCAGAACATTTCTGTATCAAACAGAGACCATGATCTTTTCTGAACCTGAACCAAGTGCTGTTTCAGTTGCTACAAGCAGGTATGATGATGCAAGATTTCCTCTTTTGGAAGAAGACAAATGAGTGATCATTTTACGTTCAAGTTCAACAGTCTGCAACTTGCCAGATTCTATTACCCACCAATATGACCACATACATGCTGATAGAAAAAACACAATCCAGACGACTCTACATTTCTAACAAAACACATTTGCAGTTGCAAATTACTTGTGTATGAACAGGGTTAATGGGGTATAACCTGTTGATTAAAGAAAAAAAAACACAACCACCCTTCTGTTGGTAAAATTAATTTGTGTTAATTCTCTGTACTGTGGGATTTCATATTTTGCACATTAGCAAACTCTAGATGTTTGCTAATACAAGTTGCAATTGAATGCATCACTGCCAGCAGTTGCAGATAGTACAGAAAAACATGAATTATTTGTTTAATTGAGATTCATACAGTATTCTCTGCTTACAAAAAAGCTACCAATATCTGCTTCTGTTTCTTCATTGCTGGGTTGAAAGTGACTTGTAATAGACAGCCTTGATTTTTTTACATTAAATGTGTGCATACTGTACAAGTGAGTTAAACACTCGAAACATTGAGCTGTATTCACTTCTTCTTTTGAAACGTGACCTTTCCGTTTAAACTGGTTTCTGCTTCTATTCACTCATCCATCCATTACTTTTTTAGATTTTCTGAGTCTTTCACCAAGACACAGTGGATGGGTCATCAGGCTATCATAAGGTTAATCATTAAGGGGATAGTTTAAATTAAAAGTTAACATGAATATAGTAAGTAAATTCATAGATATGTAGACTGACCTCAGTGTAAGGGTTTGCTAGAAGGGGCTTTGAAGCCCAGTGTGCTCTTTCTATTGGGTCATTAGGTTTGAACATCCCGTATTGTGTAAAGTGAGATTAGTTCTGATTAAAAAGCAGATGTAGGTTCTCTATTAAAGCTTTGAATGTATATCAGGTCCACAGAGAAACATACACAGCCTGTATTCAGTAATTGATCCTTCTTGTGCTCTTCAAATAAAACAGGAAATGTGAAAAATATGGTACTTTTTAAGTCATCATTTGCACTTCAGACATGAGATAGTTGATGGATACTAAGTATAAACGCTGTGTGTGTAAATTTCAGTGTCAGATACATATACACAAAACTCCTACAATGGAAAACTAATGATTGTCTGAGGACCTTGGTCTTTCATCACTAAAATGTTAATGTTTCTGCCAAATTTGAAGGGCTTCCTCTTGAGGACGCAGGAGGTTGTGTTCACAAGGTCAAAATCATGCTTTCATCATGAGGTCACTATGAACTTGACCTTTGGACTTTGACCTTTAGCCACCAAATTCTAAAGGGGTTGTTCCTGAGTTCAGGTGAAAGTTTTACCACATTCCCTCAAGGTGTTATTGTGTTCCCAAGCCCAAACCTGTATTTTTTGAGGTCACCTTTAACTTTTAACAGCCGACATCCAGTCAGCTCACCCTCCGTTCCAAGACATTTATACCTGAAGAAGTTCTGTTTAGTATGGAAGAATGTACAGATGGATGGACAGCCTGAAAACAATATTCCTCTGGCTCTGGCTGTAGCTGACATAGAGGGAGAAAAAGGCCCTTTGAATAATGGCCAAAGTGTGCAAGTGTGAATGATGATCTTAAATAACCCTTTCACCAATCACAGCCATAATATGGACTAGGTTGAGTCATAACCAGGCCAGCTCTGCAGCCAAGAAAAAACAATTAGGGGAAAGAGTCTATTCCCCAGTGGGTTTAATGCAAGTGGAGAGAGATAGGTTTTGAAATAGATTTTTGTCGGTGTAAAATGAGATGCTGACCTCTAGGTCCAAGACACTCAAAGACATCAGAAAGAGCGGGACAGCACACTCCCAGTGGGGCTAAAGGGTATTCATCCAGGACATCATTCTCACGCCTGGTGTGAGTCATATTACCAGCCATGACAGCCACTCCTCATGCTAGTTATCGGTAGAGAGCCTGTTAGGGTATTCAAAGTCAAGATTGCATCTATGCCATCAAATTCTTTTTTTTTTTTTAAATGCCATGAGACCCAGGCAGTTGACACCGGCTGTTCCAGTCTCTGTGGAGCTGTTGAGTTTTTGGTGTTAATCATGTCATCTCGGTGGAGTAATGAAACGGCAGTTTTTAAAGGTGCCTGGCCCTGTTTAAAAAAAGCAAGTAAAATATTTGTGGTTATTTTTATCTGTATTTTCCTGCCCCTTTTGATTGAACTCGCTTGAGAAGAAATGTGTATTCCTCACACATTAGCCTGTAATTTGTCAGAGTAAATAGAAATCCTCTATAATGAGCAGGTAGTGCTTTTATCCAGCTCTTCATCTATATATTCTCACATACACAACTTCCACCACTTTTGATGTTTTGATTAAATCTGGCTACATTTTTCATCCCTCAGATATATTGGATTGTGATATTTATTATTATAAAAAAAGAGCAATCAGAAATCTGAACTGCTGTTTTCTAAGCTGCTGAAATGTGAAATGCTTTCTTTTCATAACAGCTAGCTATGTGTCAGTTTGTGATATTGTTCATTTTAATTTTCTGTCTTCACTTTAACTGCGATCTCTTTGTTCCCTTGAGGCAGTCTCTCACATGGCGTATCTTAATGAACCATTATAATGTCGCCACATGCATATTATATTGTTGCCAAGTTTATCCTCAAACCCAAATGTAATCGGAAATGCTGTCTTTCATTCCATTTCTTCTTCTGAGCTCTTGACAGAAGTTCATTATTGTGACACTTGCCATCTATGCAAACATAGTAAAAGAGCACAGTCAGGGCAGATGTGCCAAGTGGGTTCTGATCCTTTCCATAGAAATGGAAATTCATTATTAGTAGAAAGGTGTTGCATAACCAGCAAACACTGCAAAAAAATGACTTTTAATTGGCATTATATTTAGTACCAATCACCTTTAAGCCCTACCTGCCATCTACATGATCAAAGTCTACAGTGTGATTGACAAACATGACATTAGCGTAATATCCACACCCCTTTCCAATGTGCCGGTGAAGACACAAGGAGGAGATCTTGGACTGTGTTATTTACAGTCAATCTTAATGCTGATGTAGAAACATGCAGATGAAATTGCTTGATGATAACATTGCATTCATCAGTGCTTTATAATACACATTTTTGGGACAAAAGGCCTCGCAGTGGGCCGGCTCAAAATACTCTAACTTAAAGCAGATTAAAGATATTTTACAACAATGTATGGAGAGACAATATGATGTGATGTGAAAAGGCCTGCTCACAGCAACAAACCCACAAAGACATGTCATCCATATCTGCAGCTCCACTCTGCTGGATGGAGCTTATTGTTTGACTGTCTAGGTCGCAACTTTACTATTTTGGGTGCATTTTCTACTCCCCTCACAGCCTCCTTTTCAGCTTTGGCAGGAAGCCATTTTCAGTAACCCCACTGTATGCTACCTGCTTGGCAACAAACAGCAGACAGACTTAAGTTAGCGACAAGCATTATGGAGCCTTCAGCAGCTAAAGAGCTAAAGTTATTTTCCTTGGGAGTTGTTGGAGACATAAATGGAGTTAAAGAGAGTGGATTTTGCTCTGAATGAAGTTACCTATGTGGAGAGTAAAGCTTGAATGATATAATGATGAAGCAATAATCTTTGTATTGTCAGTGAATAAGGTGGATGGCTCGTCTTACCTTGTGATGAATGAAAGCATGCACCCGCTCTGGATCCCCTAAGATTTAGATCTTTAATCACAAAATCTCATGTGTGACGTCTCGCTGCAATAGTGTTGCACAATGCTCTGTCACTTCTTTCTGATCAGCTAACCTTTCTCTTACATGAACACCAGCACAATTCCCCTAGTTTCATCTATATTATGCAAAACTTTAAGCAGAACACTGTTTTTTTCCCCCAGCAAGGTCTCATATAGTTGCAGTGTGGCAGTTTTGTTGAATTGACTGGTCAGTCTCTAATAACTAAGTAGTTATTCACATATGACCTAAAAGAGCAGACTTGTTTAATGATAGATGTCCAATTCAACATATATTTCTATAACTCGGTTGACTCTATCTGCATTAAAGAACCAAATGGAACCCAACACTCAGTAATGGATCTTCTGCAGACTGATGCCCATCTCTAAAATGTGCTTTAATTTAACAGGGTTTTACACTATAATATACCTCAAGTGCAAACAGTAAAAAAAGACTAGTCATTTGTATATATGGTGTGTAAGTCTCTGGGGTCGTAACGTGAAAGTGAGTTTCAGCACGGTGAACACTGGGTATTATACCTAGTAATGCAGCATGTCTGCAGTGATTTTGTGTTTTAACAGCAGCGGAACACTCCAGTGACTTTCAATCCCCCCCACCCTCCTCAGGTTTACATTCACTTTGTGGTCCAGTACCCCTTGATTTTCCCATTAAACATTTTGTTTAATTCCCCGTTTGTCCTGATGTGATCCAACTATTCAGAATCAAAAGCCAACAGAAAAATTCTGTGTAATTTAGGTTTTCATAGTCTCTGTCTCCCCTGCTGATGCAGCACATGTGTCCTGATCGATCAGACACACACGCAAAGTGTTGTCATCAGTCCCAATGAACAAACTGGTATTGACAAAGCTGCTACTCACAGATTCTCACTCTGAAGGCTTATGTTGCTATGGACTGTAACAGTGGCAAACCAATGGCTCCTTTACACTGGATAAACTCAGGGGTCCCATAATGTACACTTTTTATACGCTAAGTGTTGATAGCCATACAGTAAGAAGACATATTTGTGCTTTTGAGTACCAAAAAACATCTTAATGTAGGTTCCATCACCTCTGTAGTAACAATATTTTGGTGAGTGATTTAGTGAAAAAATAGCAGATTTCAAGTAAACACCTCAAGAAAACAAATCCTGCAAAGTTTTATGGTTGGTCAGGGTGGGCGGGGCTTCGTGCGTGGCTGAGAGTGAAGATTGCTTGGTTGTGACATCACAAAGTTACAGGAGTCCTGTATTAATATTAGAGGCTGACACAGGAGTGTTTTTTCAATCCTGTCCTGTCCTGATCCCACAAAAAAATTCCCAGCACGTCCTGGTCCTGTGACAAAGTCCAAAAATAATCCCGTCCTGTCCCAATCCCGAACAAATCACTCCTGATCCTAGAACACACAGTCGTCCTCACAGTCGTCATGTAAACGATTGTGATGACAGACGGATCCTGTCTGCCCCGCGCGCATTGCAGGCTGAATGACAGCTCCACAGAGTTGAATTTCATAATAAGGTGTACTCAGGTCTACTTTGCAAAGTGAATCAGAATTTGGAACAAGCGACATAACGTAGGCTACTGTAATAGGCTAACCAGTCTAACTGTTAGCCAGCTGCCTGCTGGGCGATTGGCAGTCATTGGTTACCAAAACAAAATCCAGATGCAGGCTAACATTCACTCAATTATAGGATAAAAACACCACCAGCTGTCAAATCATCGCTACGAGTTTAGCCTCAACTGAGACCCCTTGCAAATTAAACATGCCTGTACCCCAGCAGTACGAGATTCTCAGCATTAAAACCAGCAGCAGACGTCATATTAACGTTATGTTAACGTACCTTGCTCAGCTGTAGCCTACTAGAACTCCTTTTCTCAGTATGATGACCAAGAGTGCTGTGTGGCCTTTCAACAAGTACTCAGCTTAGACCTCCCGCTCCTGTTCACTCCAGTTTACATTTTTCCTGTCATGTCCCAGTCACGCAACTAATAGGTAAATTGACTTCTGAAGCACGGGGGAATCCTGTGGGAATCCCGTGTCCCGTGGGAATCCCAAGAAAATGTCAGCCTCTAATGCATTATTATCAGAAAATACATGGAAATCTCTCAGTTTGGGAGCTTTTAAGATGTTTAAAATGTGTAATAGTTAATGTGTAGAAAGCTGGACAGAGGATCGATGGACAAAATTTACCCCATTCTCAGGCCATTTCATACCTTCCAGCAACGTTTAGAGTTGGCTTAACTGACATGGTAAGGCAGTCTGATTAAGTGCTGATACAAAAGAAACAAAGGAAAACTTGATACTGAAAAACAACTCACAAAACTGTATCAGGAAAACAATAAGATATCAAATATTGGCAGACCATTAGGCAGACTGGGAAAAATGTCATGGGCCCTGTGTGTTTTACATGTTTGCGTATGTAGAATATGGATTTTCCAGCAAAGTGTAAG
Source organism: Caranx ignobilis (assembly GCA_021432705.1). Lineage (NCBI taxonomy): Eukaryota > Metazoa > Chordata > Actinopteri > Carangiformes > Carangidae > Caranx > Caranx ignobilis. Next base: position 29,171,648 of record MU269985.1, read on the forward strand.
TACAGATGTGTTGTTCTGCCAGTGCATCTACCTGAAAGAAAAGACTCTGCTAGTTTAAGGCATGAAACCGTGCGATGAATATCGACAACAAATCCTGCTGTTCGTATTAAGTAAGGTTCATACCCCATAGAATGAAGCTACTTTAAGGTGTCCTAGTTAAGATAAAAGCTTGTTTCAAGGCCTTAATTTTACATTCACCAAACTGTGGGGAGTTTTTCTTTTCTCCTCTTAGCTTCTTTGTTTTCTTTTTTTATACAACCAGCTCAGCTACAAAAAAAGATCCAAGTCTCTCGACTTTTTCTGCTTGAGATGCAGGTGACACGGGCTGCCTTTCTCTTATCATGCATACATACTTCAATTTTCATTTTACAGCTTGATTTTACAGCTTACAGGTACCATTTTTGGAAATCTGTTAGGCCTAAATTACCAACTATGGACTATTGAAACCAGCTGTCGGAGCAGAGTTGAGTTTGCATTTCAGGCAGCACCACACATGTTCAGCATAACCCTCGAGTCTCCTCGGCATTAAAAAATGTAGACATTTTTTTTTCAAGTTTGCTAATTCACTGCACCAATCATCTGTAAACTACAGTTCCGTTAAATGCCACTACATCCTCTGAGCTTTGGTTTCTTGTGCAGGAGTAAGAAGCTTTAGGACATTGCCAAGCGATGCATTTTATAATGTTAATGAACTTGTCAGAGTGTGGGTGATGCACACGGAGGAAGAAGCCCCTCCACCCTCTCACTGTCTTTCCTTTCCCCACATTGCTCTCTGCAGAACACTTAAATATTAAGCACACAAGGTGACAACTGCTACAGAAACGTGCATTACAGAAATAAGATTGGTTATCACAACAAGTGCTTTCATTAATGGTGACACAGATAATTAGCTGGAGGTGCAGCCACAAAAGCTCCTACATTCTTCTTTATCTTTGTTTTGAGCACTGGGCCATTGTCACAGTTTATCCTTAATAGCAGCCAAGCAAAGGCTTATTTTCCTTTAAATTTCAGAGGTGCTGCCTTTGAAATATGCTAAGAGTCCAAGAGCTCCCTTTCATCTAGGGTCTTCCTCATAATTATTGAGAAAGCTGTGATACTGGACTGCTTTTGGAGGCCTGCATCTCAGCTGGGGTTTTTTGTGGTGTAGGTAAACCGTTTTTCTCACCAAGCTAATGACTGAAGCGTTCTGAGCCGGACTGCCTCATGCAAAATTGAATCCTCCATTTTTTTCCCCCCATTTAAAAAAAACAAACAAAAAAACATTGTCTGCCAAACATATTTAGATTATTTGCATTATGTTTTAGCATAGCTCTAATTTGTTAACAAAAAAGCTTACTGAAGCTCACCCTTGTTGACCAAGTCACAGCAGAGTGAGCACCGCCAGAACTGCAAAGAGTGTCGAAATCACAGCCAAATTAAAAAAAAAAAAAAAAAAACGCCTGGCAGGAACACGGCCTCACTGACCAGTCCCCATATGAGCAATCTGTGAATGTTTGCGCTTCTTAAAAAACTGTATCCTGTTGTGTAATCTAGTCACTTTCTGGAGAGCCAAATTTCTAAGCATTCGGATATGAAACAAGATCCACTGATAAGCATGGCATGTCTGATCAACTGCTTGTTTTACTTTAGATGTATTTTTTTTTTTTTTTTACCTCACTGAGATAATCACTGGAGACACCATGAAGGGTACGCTAGCTTTATGAAAGCAGCTTCCGAGGCATCTGTGAGAACGCCTTTGCGGGAGTGTTCTCAATTAAAAGCTACATGTTCTAATCTTGTTTGACGCAACCCTGACGTAGCCGTCTTGACATGTACACTCGAGCGGTAAATCACTCACAGATAGACTTCCATAGATGGTCGACTCTGTGAACCTTCCTTCAAATTACTTTCGGTACAAGGCAACTTACACAGGAAATACAAAGACAAGACCAAATACTTTCACTGCAGTTATGGCCAAACATGTTGTCTAGCAAGTGGAAAAAGTGAACAGTTTATTTTGTTTGTGTAGTTTGATTTTCACAGATTGGTAGTTTGTCATCCACAGGACGGTATGTGAGGAGAAATAATGTGCGTAAGCCTTCAACACATAAAGTGTATATCACACCTTCACTCATTCCAGCCAAATAAATGCATCATTTTGATTTAAAATTACCAGGTGACAACTTGATTCACATGCAGTGGATTGCCTTGCCAGTGCAGATCAGGTATTTAAAATGTCTCCTTGTTTACTGGTTCAATTACACTGTTCAAATGGGCACATAAAAGGCAGGGATACATAAAAACCAGTTACAATTTATGGCATTGATAAATCTGTCACAGGGTTTCTTTATGCATCTTTTGAAAGCTGTTAAGATATCTCTTAGGCAAGCCATTTTCTCCCAGTATCAGAAACACGCACTGAACGTACAGCTCAAACGAACTCCCTGATAAACTGAGTTGAGAACAGTGACAGAGAGATAAACTGAATTGTAAAGCAGCTGTGATGCATTGATAGAGTGCTCTGATGCTGACAGTCCTTTGCAAACATCTCCACCGGGACAGTTTTTACAAGATAAAAACATATGATTGGATCCATCAGTGTGGCTGAAATGCAGACTCAACCCCCTGCAAGTCTACTCGCTTGACTTGAAACATTTGTGTACATTATAAATGTGTCGACGTGCCAGTTTCACCCCTGCAGTTGATAACACGCATATGCGGAATACTGCGCTGTATGAGATGAACTCCTCCATTCAGTGAAAGTAGGTGACTGTGTGGGCCCTTTCATACACTGGTATCCTGCGGCTCTTTCTTTGTTTCAGATTTTCTCATCAAACCTAAATACTTGGATGGCTGGTAAACGATACAGAAAGCAGTATATTCTTTCTTGTGCTTTCATAGACATCCTAGCAACACACCTAAAGATTTCTGTCTACGTTGACAGAGGTCAGAAATCTTTAATGCCAGGAAAATGCATGACATTGAAAATCTTCCCTTCTTGCATTTTTTTTTTAACTGAGTGTACTCAGGCTGAGAAATGATGACTATGCCCATTCACTAAATGGTTTGATGAGGGTGAAAATGTGAGTTCAGAGAGTCTCAAAATCTATGAAGCTGTCCTGGTGATTTTTTCTTTTCATGAACCTTTTTTTCATTATTCCAAATGTTCACATTAATCGAAATTTCAGAGTATTAATAAGAACGTGAAAAAAACCTCCTCACTTTCAAAATATTACAGACACACGACAGACTTAACATAACTAAATAACTTTAATGTTGCAACATTGTAAATAATCCATATCATTGTTACTGTTTTTTCATTAACACAAGGCCCCTAAACGATGTTTCCTACTTGGATATCAGTGCAAAACGACCATTCTCTGCTTCAACCCTCTGCTTCAACCTATAGGAGAGTTACCCCTGTTGACAATAATAATCATCAGTGGCGTACCTACATTTGTCGCAGTGCTACTATAATAACAGTCATGGTTGGGTCAGGTTGAGGCACAAAAACTACTTTGTTGGGTTAACGAAAAGATCGTTGGAAACAATAATAATAATGAAAAAATACTCCCTCAGTTAGGCATCTTTGTTGTCAAGGTTACATTGTTTCTAGGGTTTTCACTTAAGAATCGTACACCTCTTCTTTGTCATATTCAAGTGTTTTATTAACCCATCCATCCACCACAACCTCCTCTGAACACAGGCTTTGTATCTCTTTATACTATCTCACCACACTTTTCCCTTTGATCATGTCGTAGTTAATATGGCCACTAGATGTTGCCTATCAATGTAACAGTGCGTCATGATAACCTGCAGTCAGACTCAGTTTTAGATCTTTTGTTCTCTTGTCTCTTTTGGCCCATCATTACATATTGGATTTCCCTTTAAAACCCTTACAAGGAACTTTCATTTTGTGTTGATTTGGCGACCCCTGTGGACAGAAGCGGTAAGTTTCTCTTTGCAGATCCCATGCCAATATCAGCCATGACGAAAATATAGCACTGAAATTGAGCTCGGTTTTTACTCACTAACGTAGCAACAACTCGATGCTAATTTGTAGCCTCACTAAATGTGCCGTCTCCTCCGGTCTGAGTGCTGTACATTGTTTCGTCGTCCGGTGGATCGACCCGTCCACTGCCTCATGAAGGTAAAGCGTTACCCTATTTAGACATAGCTTATCTTCCCACCGATGGCCTCATTTGCTGTTGTAGGTCACACATAGGGCTTTCACACCGGCAGGGCTCTGTGCTGGCTCCAGTTCCCGAACCCAATTTTGAACTGACCGGCACATTCAGACCGAAAAAATAACAGGTTCGGAATCTGAAAAGTTGGTTCTCAAGGGAACCAAGAAATAGTTGGTTCTTTCCTGGGAACCATCACATCATCAGTGGGAGTGTCGTATTCTAGGCTGTGAAGGAGGTGAAGGCAGAGACTGACAACCTGGAGAAAAATAGTTTGTTGTGGTCTGCTGAGGAAATTAGCCTAAATGTTTGGTGGCAATTTGGGCGTCGACAGAAGACACCAGAACCGTGTCTGTCTGAAAGTGCCCACAGAGACATCAGCAGAAACAAGAGACTTTTGCATTTCTACTTAAAAGTTCCTTTTAGGGGCTTTAAAGGGGAAATTTTATGGAAATATCACTTTTTGAAGGCTCTTTAACATATGTGTTTGTCTTGCCTTCTGCCCCCAAAATTTGAGAAGTGACAAAAAAATGTGTAATTTGCCCCCTGGGTTGAAATACGTGTGGTTTTATGAGCTGTTTGCTCAGTTGTCAGACAATGATGTCATTAGTTTTTGAATTTGCATCATACCACCCCTACCTGTGGGTACCAGTACCGGTAGAGGGGGCGGGGCTAGCAGTGGTTTATTTGCATTTAAAGGGACATGGCACTGAAACCAGCCGTTCTGAACAGGGCTATTTTGAGCGAATGAAAAGAGCTGTGATGTTTGATCCTTGGGATATTTTGACCAAAGCATGTCACAGACATGTCTTTAAGACACCTGGGAACTATTTTAATTTGTGGAGAAGAGGCATATGTCTCCTTTAATTTGTCACCTGTCTTGTATGTACTCTATCAACAAAAGGCTTTATTTAGCCACCAATTCAACAACATGAAAAAATGTCAAATAAGGCTAGACAGCCATTCTAATTCAATATATTCACTTTCATATATTTCTTATATAGAAATATTTTTTATCTTGTGTTCACATATCTGCACAACAATGTTGTAGGCCCCACTACTGAACAATTGAAGGGAATTATGAGTACTTCTTGCCAGAAATATTTCAAGTGCCTTAGACTAGATTATTCTAATCAAATAGCTTAGATGCTCCAGACAAGATTTGTAGAAAACTGCATAAGTGACTCATAGCATCTCTATCACACAGTTAGCACTGACCTTCATAAAAGGAAAACATTTCAGTTGAACTTGTAGAGTAGGACCTCAGCTAGTATATATATATACACCTATATATTTATAATTTTTGTTTTCCCCTTGTGTCGTGTGTAGTTTTTTGCAGCAGCACTCTCTAATTTCACCGTACATTAGAATATTTTCCCAAGGCCACTCACTAAGGAAACTATGGCTTCTTTCCACACATGCATTTGACAGATCTTGCTTGCAGCACACTTGAAGCGATGCGCACTACACAAGGAAACAAAGTAATGAGAGTAGATTTGTGGAAGGGGGAGAGCAAGAGAAAGAAGAGACAGATTCTTTTCTGCTGCACCACAGCTCCCTCTTTGACGTGTTATTATTGTGTGCTGCTTCATTAGCCTTTGCTGCTTCATCACACAACCTTGAAATCCCTCAGCCCTCACCAGATGACCAAAACCTCCTCTAAAGATGCTTTATACTGCTGTGGTCCCCAGATGGTAACAAGGTCTTGTTGGCACTAACACTCATAGCCCCCCTCACATGGCAAAGCATTGGTTCTTTTTTCATTGCTACAAGCAAGTAAACATTTATGCCTTGACATCCTCACATTGTTTTTTCCAAAGCTTCTTTACTCTAATTGGAAACCGTTGTCTTTTGCAACTCTAAAGACCTGTTTCCTTTCAGATGAACTGCACTAATGAATGCACCTCCTTGGACTGCAGATTTCAGTGGGCAGGGAGTACAATAGCATGAAGGGAGTGAGCCTATGAGGGATACTCTACCTTACAAAGTGCTTTGTAGAGCGCTGCTGAGCTGAGATGTATTCGGTGCTCGTCATTAGGCCAGCTGATGGCTCATTGTGAGGAGAATGTGCCCGGGAGGTAAAGGACAGAGATCAAATGGGCAGCTAGTCTCCCAAGTCTTGTCTGATTAGCCGTTCCGTCCAGATGCCTCACACTGAGGGGCAAGCTGGGTCTGGATTCCATGTCCATCTCAGCATCAAGAATGATGCAAGGCAATGACATACACTTCTGGCACCCATGGGGCATAATTTCCCGAGCTCTTATCATCCAATGAGTATTCAACATCACGAGCCTGATGATCAAGACCAGAGGTGTGTTTGGCCACCTGGTCCAATTGGAAGCCAGCAGTAAGGCAGACCCATTTCAGTCCTGTCAGCCTTTGTTGAGTGTTTGAGTCATGTGGCCATGAAGCACAAGCTAGACACAAGCTAACTGGCCCTTCTCTTCTGGTGAACAACTGCAGAGAGCAAATTTAAAAATGAGGCTTATGTCCAGCTGCATGTTAAAGTTGTACTTTTTGATGTAGTGGGATAAAAGGCCAGGGAATACGAGGAACACATTATATAGCATGAGTAGCTGGGCAGTTAACTGAAAAATGTGTAGGTGCCATCATGCACTGCCCCCTATAAAAAAAGTGCTGTCTCTTTTTCAATCACACACCTGTGCTCAGTCTGCATTCACCTACTGTGGAACTGGCCATATGGAAACACAAACACTGAGCCTCAGGTTATGACCACTATAATTTTGTATTTAAAAAAAGCATAAAATTACATTTATGCCTGGCATCTACATTTTACCAGAATTTTGAAAAGGCAAGGCAAGTCTATTTGTGTAGTCCATTTTTTCAGTTTGTTTCAAAGGGCTTTACACGGCATCGTAACAACATCCTCTGCGTTTGGATCCTCACATCGACTGAGGAAAAGCTCCCAAGAAAACCTTTAACAAGGAAAAAACGGGATCCCTCACCCAGGATGGGCAGATGTGCAATAGATGTTGTGTACAGACAGCGGTGTACAACATGGAATGTGGCATTGTTCAGTCAACAAGAGCTGATGAAGGCAGCTGACACTGCTGTTTTGATTGGACTGTATCGACCTGTCTACCAGACATAGTTGGTGACAAATATTAATACCACCAAATTTTGGGAGAAGCATAATCACTTGGTACACGCATCATGATATCGAGTATGAAAAGTACATCAGTGAAAAATAAAAAGAGAGACCAGAAACACCACAGCAGTTATTTATTAAATCTAATCATGGTTTAAGTTTGAAATAAAATGAATAATTTAAAGTCAAGTTGTGCCAAATCATGTATTGTTCTGCTTTCATCACTGTAATATCTCTGGTTGTGTAAAGCTGTTGCTTTATAACAATATTGGATTCAGAGGATCTTTCATAGATGTGCCTTAATTTGTCAGATGTTTCAATATTAGCCAAAATCATATTATAAATTCTGATATTCTGTGATATCTGTATCACCAGGACCTGTAAACAGATAAAAAATAAGACAGAAAATGAGAGATATTACCTTTTTAAGCCTGTGCCATGTGGTTTAAAGGCAGCATGAGTCACAAAGTGCTTCTGCACAAGAGACTGAACCTCTGACTACCACACTAGCAAACTGCCCATACTAGCAACAAGCCAAATGAGTTTTTTTCTGTCCCACAGGGTTATATATCTCACCCTTGAAGCAACTTATAATCAGACCACTACCTCTTTGGTGTTTGACACCACACCAGGGAAATGTGGAACGAATGTGATGCTTCAGAAGGCAAAGTGTTATCACATTGGAGACTCTTTTATGTCAACAGAGCCGGTGTCAACATCCCCACAGGGGAATAATTTTATATTATAGTTATTACTGCTAATAATATTTTGATATGAGCAGTAACTTTTAATTTAAATGGCTTGAGAGAGATTTATCTCAGGCTCAAGTGTGTGTGTGTGTGTGTGTGTTTGTGTGTGTGTGTGTGTGTGTGTGTGTGTGTGTGTATAGGGGGCTACATGTTGACATATAGCACAGATTCATTTATAACACTTAATTGGCCCCCGCTGTGAATGCATGATGCTCCTGCTAACAGACACATTACATTAAATTTCCTGCACCATTCTCCCATTTGACCTTTTGTTTAAGTTGAGGTAATGTTAAGATTTGGATTTCTTATCTTCCTCCAGTCAGCTTTTCATTATTGTCTCACATAGCAGGTATGTTTACCGTACCCTTTGTATCCCCGTGTTAATGTTGATACAGCTGCATCATATAAAACACAGGAGATTTCACTTCAACCATACTGTACCCAGTAAGATGAGGCGAGTAGCACATTTTGATAAGTGGAAGAGATCAAACAGAAAAAAGCAAATCTTTCTTATTTGGATTTGGCTAAGAAATAATTATCTCTGGGATTTTTTTTTCCTGTGCTCTGACTTCTTCTGCTCATTGCCAGTGTTGCTAATTAGCACCTGATTTAAGACTCATCAGGTCACCATTTGTGAAGTGGAAGACTCTTATCTCCAAGTAAAGACAGTTGGGGGAGCGGGGGCTGTTTTGGCGCTTTTCCCCTCTAGTAGAGTGGACATAAGCTGAAAAGATTAAAGGTTGCGAGAGTATCACAGACAGAGTGGTTTTACTTAATTAAAGATTTTTGAAATATCATAAATCAACATGAGTCACTGGAGGCAGTACAGCAGATGTTTGCAAAGAGGTTTTGTACTCATAATGCTTCAATATTAGCAGTAGTTTGGTACTTAATTAACATTGTGTCATCATGGCCCCGGAGTATTATTTTTAAGTTTGGATGTGAATTCAGTGTGTGGGTACAATGAAGGTATCATCCTACCATCAAATCCTGTCTGCGTTGCACACACATCAAGACAAAAAGATGAAGCAGTGGAACATGAGATTAGTCGTGTCGAGTAAATGAGGAAAATAAAAGCATCTGAAATTAAATTAGAAATTTTTGTTCCTCAGTACTTAGCGTAGTTGAATGAGGAGACAAAATCACCCTGGAAACAAGCATTAGGAATAAATAATATGAGCCACTGTCTGCTTCCTTAGTTCAACTCAAGCATGTCTTATTAAAATTGGAAAAAAAAGGGGCCCATGCCACATTAAGGATTAGAAATTTGTATTTAAGCATGAAATGAGCCCTATGCTGCACTGTACAGACAGATAAATGTTTCCAACCAACTTAAACACATAGTCTGTGGATTTGCACACAGTATTCAAAGGATCAGTTCAAAAATATACATAAATCCCTTGTAGCCTGTTTTAACACATAGATAAACCACCGTTCGACAAAGTTTCTGAAATGCTTTTCCACACAGGCAGTGATGCTGACATTAACTGTGTGGAGCCCCCTGTGTGTCGGTAGATGAAATCAATCATTTGGTGAGATGTTGCTTGAACCTTTTAAATTTGTCCTGCACAGTAATCCCAATGTGAATTTCTGCTTTCAACCAATTTCTGTCAAAGGGCTGCCCTAGTGATAAATTTTCTCACAGTATGAAGACAGAAGAAGCTTTATCATAATAAAGTTGCTCATAAAATTTATGAAGAAAACAAAAACCTTTTGTCTATTTTAGCATTCTGCCAAATTCAGCATTCTGTTGTTTGCTCACGACCTGCTTTATGATTTATGTGTTGAATAACACACCCCATATATCCATCAAGCAGCAGATGCAGATGGTGGCTCCAATAAACTGGAGGATAAGGAATTAAAAAAAAGAAAGGGAAAAAAACAGGCAGGAAGAGAACTGTGAAGCTGCAAACATATGCAGACTTGTTATGTCCACTGTGGCCTTAATGTCTTTTAAGACCATCTGTTTTCCAACTTGTGTGTCCTTGTGAGCCGAAACCCATCTGTGATCTATAGAATAAAATGGGAACAAATGCTGTTGGACATAGGGTTGGTGGAGAAAGGTTCATCACTAGGTGGAGGCGAAAGGAAAGAGAATATTTCTCTCCATTTCTCTAGACTTTCCTTTAACAAGATGGCAACCAGTCACACTTGTGCTGGCATGTTTATTGTTTTGCAATTTCAACAGATCACTCACAGTAACAGCATCATTCTTACAACCAGCTTGTTGATAACACTGATAACACTGTGCAGATATTGCCTGGGGGAGTTACACACACACGATCCCCATGTATTACTGTAGCTGCACACTATTGCTAGAGTTACTGATGTCTACTGACAACTTCCACTCAGCAATTATGTGTTCATATGAGCATAAGTTGATAATACAGAGGACAGTGTTACTCATTCCACTTCTCTAAACCCCCAAATTTACCATCCATAACTCACACATGCAGCCACTTAATTACACACTGCTGCGCAACTTGCCTTTTATGCTTGTAAGTTGTAAAGACTGTGACACAATAGGCCCCTACTGTCGATTTTGAGAGCAGTCATCCTTGTTTGTAATTGCTGTGTGATTTGCATATCAAGCAACATCCACACACAGTGATGGGGACAAAGTGTCTCAGGGTGAAGCAAGGCCTCAGTAGCCTGGAGGTCAGATGGGCAGAACAGTGATTCAGACAGTGAAAACAGCAGCTCTGAGAGTAGAGAAAAGGCCCAGAAGTGTCACAAATGGGGCATAGTACATGAAGAGCAGAATAGTCTTTATAGTCATAGAGGCGCATGTAATGAAAGTTAGATGCCACAGACTTGGACTGAATTGTGGCTTCATTTGTGCGTATTTACTGAGATGCCTGATGAAATGTGATCACGTCTCAGGACCATCTAAAGCCACGACAAGTCCCTGTGCATTTGGGAAGAAACTGGACACACCCAGAGAGGTTTGGAGAAAAAGGCACTCCAAAAAACGATACCACACATCCTCAACACTTGGTTATGACCAGAACATACTATACAGTATATAGAGACTGATATCCCGATTCCTTCAGCAAGACTAGGTCAAAGGCTGTTGCATAGCTGTGCCATGTACGCTCAATGTATGGTCAAAATTAAGGGCTTAGATTAAAACTGAGCCACTGTAAACAACAACTTTCAGTGGAAATATGCAGACCATGAAATGGTGACTGAAATGTGCCACATTAAACACAATAGAGCCAACAGTTACTTTCCTGCCACTGCCAGTCTGCTACTGTGAGAATCCTGATTTTAAAAAAGCAATGCCATCTGACAAAATCACCAAACACATCAGGCAAAGTCTATGGCTGTGTGTATACATTACATTTACATTTTACATTTAAATGATGAGCCTGAGACAGAAAGCTAGAAGCTTTCTCACAGCTGTCAAACTGCAGTGAGGTCAGAATAGGAAGGTCTGTCTGTAGGGTGAGGGAGACCTCACGTTCAGACTAAAAAGTAAAAAGGCCATGAAAGGATCCTGAACAGTCGGCAAATTCAGTGTCATGGACACTTATGTGTCAACACTGCCTGTAAACTCTCTCCTAATAATGCCACAGAAACTGTTCCACATTAATTTCAGAAAGGAACAGCCTTTTATCCAACACTTAGCAAGCTGACCAATGGCACAACTTCATCACTCAGTCGAACAGCTTTGCCTCACAACCGAAGAACACATACATGACAGAAAGAAACAGTTAAATGAAATATTTACTCTCTGTATAATTCATTGTAAAATTTACAACCTGTCAGAGGCTGGAGGAACAGCTTTTTCGTCCTCTATCCGTTTTGTCATCGATGCAACTTCAAGTTTCTCTTCATTTCTTCTTCGGTGCCCAACAGTACCGGCTCAGGTTCTGACAGCTGGCGAGCCGTCTGAATAAAGACACTGTCAAAGGCAGGTGTGAACGTGGACTCACTTAATGCAGATTGATCAAACAGATTAAGAACAAGTGCCCACAATGATGTTCTTCCCCTGCGCTGCATCTCATTACCTGCCTGTCCTTGATGGAACTCTTTGATATGTAGCTGAAGTCACTGTATTACATAATATGCCTCTAATTGCTAAAGTTACGCAATCCTCTATTGCTTTCCTGCCATTTAAACCTTTCAGTGATTGGGCGCTTTACTTAGTTTCAGGTTTAATACCTGCTTTTCTGCAGAGTCATTCTGCTGATTCATTTTTGTTCTGTTCAGTTCAATGGTTTTTTGACAAAACCCTGTTCTAATGAGGAGAAATAGCAAAGTATAACATAATGTGGTTGTTGTGAGAGTCTTCTGCAGGGGGGCAATTCCTATTCATGAACTGTGTCCTTCAGATGTTCCATATTAGCAATCATATGTAGTCCCTGGGACTGACAGGGGCCTATTGATGAATATCAGGAAGGAATATAAACCTGTTGCCATTATTAGGATTTTTAATTTACATTTTATTAATATAACAAAGATCCAGAGAGTCTCTATATTTTAGTTACCTATTTATACCAAAACACTTGTCCAGCCCCTGCCTGGTACTAGGCCCAGATGCAGGCACAGCATCTCTGTCACCCATCCCCGCACTCCTAAAGTGACCAGGCCTGCTCCGAAATGCTGAAGATTATGAGCAACATTGTGTTGAATGACATAATGGCTGGGGGTCTGTGGAAATTTCTTTTTTCATTACTGTGAAAAAAATAAAATTACTAAAATAGCTTCTAACATGCATTACAGAGGGCATCCGTCTTGTATCAAATACTGAATTCCACTATGCAGGATGTTGTGAGCACATCTACACAATATTTTGACATCATTTCATGGGGCCTAAAATCCCTGACCACTCACATGCTCTTTTACAGAGAGCTAACCAGATCAACCACAGTTTTGTATTGTGAGCTAATCAGCTTCACTGAGCTATTTGGTTAGAAGTGCTATGCTTAAGGGTGGCTCAGTGGTACAGTAACTGTTGGGGATAGATGAGTGATCCTCTGCCATGATTTTCCAAGTCCTTTTTGGAGTGTGAAAGAGTGCATGCAAGACTAGCAATATTTATTTTCCAGTGCCATTCACACCTTTCACACTCTTTTTTTTTTGTTTGTTTAAAAATGTTATGTTTTTATTTTTTATTTTTTTCATTTTTACTAATTTAAGTGCACTTAACTGTAGCTCAGGCGATGCTGACCTACTATAAATAGTAACTAACCACCAATGTACTATAGTTCAGCAGTTTCCAACAAGTCTGACCCACTTTGATCTCATCACCTCCTCGCTGTCAGCCCACAGACAGCCTGTCTCCCTCAGAATGACAGCCATAATAACCATCTCTGGATGGCCTTGTCTGAGATAGCTTTAGATAACACGCTTGCATAACACTTAACTGCCTGAATTTATACCCTGGCTGTGCCTGACCCTCACCCTGCTACCTCCAGGGTGCAGCTGAATGCAGCTGGTCTGTTCCTGTTGGTGGCACCGTTTTCATGAAGCCCAGCTCTAATCCCTGAATGTAATCTGGCAGCTCCAGCAGCAGCCAATCACAACCTGTTTGTACTCTGTAATATTGGAATGAAAATGCCTGACAGCAGAGCGAGAGCATGTGACACCAATAACAGGCCAGAAAAAAAAAATAATCTACTGTAATGATGCTGCCCTTCTTAGCTTGTGTGTGTATAGACAATGATACTGATTGAGGACTGTTGGAAGACCCCCACACAGACACACAAAACCTCCTGATTGGTGAGCATCACCACTGAACCTAAAATCGTCATACTGACTGATTCATTTAACATCTCAGCATCAAATACTGTAAGCATAATGATTGCAGTATTCAAACCAGGACTAACAAAAGAAGGAGCACGTTGTTGTGTTGTATCACTCTGATTAATGTCCTGATGTCTTTCATTCTGTCACAAGTTTTGAACCAACTTTCCTCTAAAGGTATCACTCAATTCACTTTTCCTGCAAATTCAGCATCCACTTGAATTAGCATCACGAGTCAGTCTGAGTGTCAAAGTTACCGTAGATGTTTGCATCATCAGTTAGCTTCCAGCCTGTATCACTGAGGTTCCCCACTGAGTCTATAGTGGCGGACAGAGGGGAGGGAAGGATTCTGTCATTTGAAACATGAAGTCCCTTTAACCCAGTTGTCTGTCACTCAGCACTCAGTATAGGAGCACAGCATGCAGAGCCTGTAAAATGCCCAGGTTAAGAGGCAGGGCCACCAGCGCTGCACACAGGCTCAGGTTCCTGAATGAAGATCAGCCTTACATCAACACTACTACAGATGTGGTCATCACTTACGGTATGTGCCTCCTCTGTCAGCTCACCAAGGTATCATATCAACACCTCAGCATTCCACCTAGTTACACTTGGCAGCTCTAAGTGCTGCAGACTAATAAAGTTAATACACGGCGCGCTTTTATCCTGCCGCATCGTATTTTGTTTGTTTATTGCGCTTCTTTAGCTACAACACTTTTGCAACTCTTTGGTCTTTATTGTCACTATATCACACTTTGTGCTCTATAAAAGCAATGACAGGGAATTCCACCTCTTACCTCTCTTGGGCATGGTGTGTTATTGTTCTACCTTAGCACTCCCTTACCTCGACACGTTGCTGTCTACCTGTTTGTTACAGTAGCTCAACAGCACAGAGACAGTCTGTGGTGCCTTTAACAGAAGGGCTCTGTGCTCCGCTTTCTAATATCTGTCATTTTTCTATTCATAGTCCAAATATTTTTGTTTTGTATATTCTATTAGATCATCTATGTATATTAATCCAGATATTAAACTTTATTGTTTACAGGGCCCTTTAGATGCATCATTGGATTTTTCAATATAGCCTTGACAAGACCTTATAATTCTGCACTGTGGAGGAAAATGGAAGAAAGGATATTACAAATGATAAACAGTATTATTGTGATGAAATCCTAGTTATAGTATAGTTCCAAGGCACGAAGAAATTAGAAATGACAGAGACTTGGTTTAAAAACACTTTCTCTTCTACTTGGGAATGTACAGGTCTGGGTTTCTATAAATTTTGCCAGTCATACCACATTTACAAGTAAGACAGTGTCCCCCAGTGATTCTGCACTGCTTCAAAAAGACACTTTGTTAAATAATAATATTAGGCAAATTAGCATGGATATGAAGGAACGTGCCAAGCCGGTTTGTAACAATGCTCTGATCATCTCTTTTGTTGCTGCTCGTCTAAGTCTTTCAATGAGCGACTGAATGGGAATTAATCTCATTAAGACATTATTTGAGAGCCACACTGCTGTCCATCTTATAGAAATGACAGAACAGACTGGTAGATTTTGATCACAAAGAAATGCAAGTAAAATATAAACGAACATTATTTGAAAACCTCTATCATCTACTTATGAGAGGAACATATATCTCAACCCTGTCTTTGCTCAGTGTTAAACTCCAGGAGGTCCTCCATATCTTGGTACAGGGAGATTAGAGCATATTCAGAAATGACATGCATTTAATATTTCATCTCTCGTCTTAACTAGCCGGAAAAATATGACAAAAAGGATTTCTGTGGTGATTTTCTGACTTCCGTCTGAAATTATGAAGCAGAATTCAGGTTGAATCTCTCACAGTTGGCCTGCAGTGTGTTAGCTGAATTTCCTCCAGTGGCTGCTGATGCAGCTGCAGCCTATAAATAGGCCCACCCCAGACAGGCAGCGGGAGGAGAGCTTTGGTTAACCCCTGAGACCCAGTCCTAATCTGACCCTGAACATCATTAGAGAGCCAGCTCATCTGACTGGCCAAGAAGGATACAGGGCACCCTCCGTCTGGAGAGAGCTCGGCATTATCGTATCTCACAAGAGGCACAGCACCCTGTTTTGAGCACCCTCAAACTCAGCCCATTGTCAGCAACCTGTCGTGGACGCTTCTTTTGCCTGCTGGCTATTCCCTCAGCCAATATACACTATCTGCCACAATGCAGACAGGGGAGGGGTATCTGATTCTCTACCACCCATGCCTGTCTTTTCATATCTCCAGATGGCTGAGTGTTGGAGAGGTCTGCCGCCTTTGTGCTTTATATGCATTGCAAGGCCTCAATTTAACAAAACCGTTGTAGCAAGGCTTTGCCTCCCCAATGGTACTTTTTGCAATCAAAGAGTAGTCGTCTCTCTTGCCCTTACTGTTTTTAACAGCCATTTTGGCACAGTTTGACACTCTTTTTCTTTTCACTCTCCTCTTCTCACTCTTCTGTTCCTTGCATAGTCAGTCATTTATACCACAAACAGGTCCCCATGTGGGGATAGTGAGAGTCTTTCAGATTTATTACACAAGGGTTTTACGGGTCAGCCTTAATTAAGAGGTGAAATCATTAAGGAGGCATAGATAAAGAGAGGGTGTCACAGAGATGACCCATCTGAGGCAGAAATCTCCTCTCTGCTCCTCATGGCTTCCAGACAACCAGAAATCTGACACCTGCATTATCCACCAGGTTTTTCAGAGGGAGGATGGAAGCAATTGTAATGCTTGTTGGATTAGATGGACTGTGAAGGAGAAGATGGCTCGAAAATGTCTCCAGCTCACCTTAGTGCTTCAGGGCCAACAGAGAATTCTCACATCAGCTTACGAAGCCTTGTAACTCTAAAGTCAACTCAACTACCATGTGTTTGGATAGAGGGGAGGTGAACTTTCTTGCAGGTATTTATAAGCCTGTGCGTATGCATGTGTAAATAAGCACTCCCGTGTCTTCTTTTTCTCTCCCTTGTTCCGTAAAATGAATGTGAGTTTCCTCTCAATATCACTCATCTAGATGAAAAATAATGATTTTGAAACTCTGATGATGTGAATAGTCACAGGCAATCTAATCAGTAGTCTAATCAGAAGTAATGATTTGACTAATGCATTTAGAAGAAATACAAATATAAAATGCCCTTTGAAGAGAGATTCACACACACTTGGATCTTTGTTCAGATCATTTACATTGCTCTGGTGTTTCCCTCTGCACTTCCACTAGACCATTATTGGCAATTAGACACTGATCTATTTTCCTCCTGATTTGTGGGTAATGGTGTTTGAGTTGAGGTGTCTGAGTGAGTGACTGAATACAATAATGTTTCCTCCTGGAAACTATGAAGCACTATGTCATTTGGTTGTGTTTTTTTCAAAGAGGTGATGTCTGCTCAAGGATCTAAAAGCTAATGAAGAAGTAATTAGATTTAAACAACACAAACACTTACAGCAGGCCGATGCCATGTAAGAGACACATCATGCGGGCATAGAACAACTGCGCTCAGGCCACCATGCTAGTGCCACCTCATTAGCTGCAACAGAAGAACTAGTACAGACCCACAGTGTTGTGTTTGCATACCAGAAGAAATAACCGGACACAATGTTTGTGCATTTGATGTCTGAGCATGTTGTTGAGATGCGCTAACAAGGTGAGGTTAACGTTAGCCGCTAACAAGCTAAAATATTAAGCTGTCAACTCAGAGGTGATTAAACATGTCAGCCCCATATGTAAACACACAATTTCAGTTGTTCACAGCCACTTTTGCCTGAGGGTTGAACACTTCAGTGGGCGCTGTAGGTCACTTGGAGGGCTGCTGATGAATTGCATGTGCATTCTCATGTACAGTACATGCAACATCCCATGTTGGTTGTCCTGCAGCTTTTGTGGTGTTTTTTTCTGTGTGTTTTCCTGACTATCCTAGTGGGATCTGGTTCTCTCTGTTGTTTGTATTTAATGATTAATACAGCTCTTAAAAGCCTGGTATGCTAATGCAAAAATGTGAAAGTTAAAATTTGAACAGCTGCATACATCTTCATGATGCATAAGCCTAAAAACCTATAAGATTACTTGAGGTGACTTTACTAGTGAAGAATTTGGGGCTGCTCAAAACAAGCAACCAGGGAAATGATAAGCATTAATAAAAAAAAAATAATATATATATATTTTCTTGTTGTCTGACTCTAGTTGTTTACTTTTAATGTTAGGTGATTATTCAGAGACTGACAGGGACATAAGCGAATAAGTTTCAAATCAAAACGAGGAAAATCCTTTTGTAGACTAGAAGTCATTTTAATTTTTATTTAATTTGGTGTCACAAGTGTTTGCCTGTGCACTATTCCTGTTTGAAACTGACAAGGATAGAGGCAAGTAACTGGAAGTGAACCATTACGACAGCTTTGTTGCATTATTTGTCCCTTTTTTCCCCCAGTTCTCTACTAATTGGTAACATCGATCACTTCAACTAGTTTCCCATGCAGGAATCATATCATCAAAGAGGGTTTTAAGA
This sequence comes from Caranx ignobilis, assembly GCA_021432705.1. Lineage (NCBI taxonomy): Eukaryota > Metazoa > Chordata > Actinopteri > Carangiformes > Carangidae > Caranx > Caranx ignobilis. Next base: position 29,189,925 of record MU269985.1, read on the forward strand.
TCTGCAAAAGTACTTTCATATGCAGTGTTGTACAGCCATGTCAGACAGAAATGCCTCTTGACTCCCTATGGTGATGTTTTTAAAAGGTCCATTACTGTAACTGCAATGGTGGCACAAGTCTGGGTGGTTGGAAAGTACAATTTTCAAACACAGCTTTGCTTTTAGAGCTTGACCTTTTTCCTGTTGCCTCTCCCTGTCCCGTAGCTCAAAATGAAGCCACATCATCGCTCGATGTCTACACCCCTGAACTGATATTAAAAGTGAGCAGATGGCCACAATACTCTCAGGTCCTTGACAAGGGTGCCAAAACTTTTCTTGGCCAAATGGTGTCAAAAAAAAGTTTCAAATCATATGCTCAAGTGGGGAAGTGCTGGAAAAAAAACATCATGCAAGCAAGCATTTTAACCTTTAATATTTTAAATCTGTAAAAACTCTCTCCCTTTATCACTTGGAGGTGACACATTCACATTTCTGCTTTCCATTGTTTGAGCATTGTCAAGTCCCTGTGCAGCACCACTTAGCAAACTAAGCCTGGGGCACTGTGCTTTCTCTAGAAGCAAGAGGTCACATGAGTTACCCCACATTCACAGGGAACAGTATCGCATCCCCAAGTAAACACAGTTGAGCTTTGTCTCTACAGTACATGATGGCAATGTATGGATTATATGTTATCTATGCAGAATAATCATAAAATGGTTTGACATTGTTTACCTCACTGAGGGGCTTGGATTGGATCAGAAAGATAGAATCTTCACTGGCAAACGGAAGAAGGATCCCTGGCCCACCAGCAATTTCCTTCTTCAAAGCAGCATTAGTGGCTCCATTAAAATCCTGTCACCCTTTTTTCCTTTATGGCTGTCTGTGGCTTCTGAGGAGACGAGAAATCACAGTCACTCAAATGCTAAGTGACTTTAACACTCCTGTGAATATTAGGAAGGAGAGAACTTCAACCATGCCAAGAAAAAAAATAGATGAGACCAGTGTTTTGAATATCCTATCCCCCTACCTCTGCAGTATCTCGTCACAAGCCATTACCTCTGCAGAAAGCAGACTGCTTGACACATACAGAACACCTTCTCGTGTCAGTCTTCATTAAGACTTAACCATGTGCACGAACACATACCGGCAGCTGTCTGAAAGACTGTCTCGCTGATGTTATCATGTCAGCAGGTTTTCAATCCCTCGCTTTCAGACATTATAAGGAATGAGCTTATCATGGCTGCAAATGAATCAATGAGGTAATTGCAGGCCGGAGTACTATCTCCGCCAAGGGCCGCGAGACAACAGTTTATGCGTAGGAGAAGCTCTAGGGGCAGAAAGATAGGCGCTGTCCCATCCATCATTAAAGGAATCATCTTATTAAGGCTCTCTCTTTTTGCTTCACAGGTCACAGATGGAGGAACCATCAAGCAGAAAATCTTCACCTATGATGCTATGTTTAATACCAATTACTCTCACATGGAGGATTACCGCAGACGTGAAGACCTTGTGTACCAATCAACTGTCCGGTGAGCCTCAAAATCAATTAACTTTAATTTCAACCAAGTCTACTTACTTGTTAAACTGTTCTTGCATGTATCACACATTCTGCTTTTGCTCCATTTGTTTTGTAGCATGGGGAATCACAAAACTCTGAACTCACTATACTGTTTAACCCAACTACTTCTTGATGCCTTGATGGTAAATGCACTGAGATGAACTCCCATTCAGGGCTACACAACTTCATTTCCAGCCATCTGTTGTTGGCCAGACCAGGCCAGACTGGAGCGACCGGGCGGAGGGGTCAGTGCGTTATTACATGAGGACAGGAGTCCGTGGCAAATTCTAATCAGCAACTATGCTCAGGATAAAGAGTTCAGTGTTAAAGATTTAGCTAACATCTGGCCAGGCCTGTCCTTATTCCAGCTGCAGTGGTGCATATATCCCAGGTAGCATCAACCAACTCACATTAGCACGGAGGTGAACATGCAGACGTTTACCTCACCCATGGTTCAAGCCTGTGTGATCCAATGCGTACAAAACCCCACAGTGTATGCATTAACAGGTTTTACCGAGAGATAGAACAAGGACTGGAGAAAGTGTAGTAAGAGTGGGGGAGTCATCTGGCTCCTGTTGGCTTAATTACGTGTTTAAGGCGTCCTGGGGGCTGTCTTCTTTTACCCCAGGCCCCAACAATATGGCTGGCAGCTGTCTGCCCCTTCTCCTCATTTCTTTCTCCCTCTGCTCTGGTGCCCCTCCTACTGCAGATATCCCTCTATGAATGTTCAGGAGCACGCAGTGTTCAGCCATACATCCACAACTTCATTTAAAACTGAAATGCTTCACACTTTGCATCCTTTTGTAATGACTCTGCTTTTATCATTCCCTTTCATCTCATCTTTGTCCTGCTATTTTTCTTTGATTCAGCTCATGTACACTCGTACCACTTTGTATTTTTCCCCCCTCTCTTTTTCTCATGTGTGATGTGGCTGCCCAGCTGAGGATGATTTATCTGGACAATCGTACTACCCCTTTGGGGGAGTAGGCATCATCACAATAGAATGGCGTACACACTTACATGCTCACAGACATGGAAACATGAATGCACACACAAACAGAAAACATACACTCCCTGACCCCAACCCCATAAGGACACCCCCCCCCACACACACACACACACACACACACACACACACATACTGTACATATATACGGTATACGGGGGAGTAGAGGTATGAGAAAACACACAAAAGAGAGGGAACATGGGAGGGGGATTTCAAATGAACCAGCATGCCACCTGCACTGACCTGTATCCAGATCTGTATCAGAACGCTTAGCCTGTGTTCGTTAACCAGAGAGAAACATGGACTCCTGCCACAGTCACACCTTTCCTCCAGCCAAGAAAAAAAATCCCTCTGACTGGTTAGAGTCCTGCTTTCATGGTGTAACAGAGAAGCTCAACACTACTAAGAGATGCAAAAAACCTGAATTTTTACTCGCTATAATCTTCTATTTCCACCTGAGAATGCTAAATCTCCTGCACAAAGCCATGGCAGTCTCACAAATCCACTTGTACAACCAAAATGAATGCCTCAATATTTTGTATCTTTTATAAACTCTGAGCATTTTGTAGAAAACTATATCTTTTGCTTTTCTCTTTTCTTCCTTTTCGGAAAACACTTTTTTCTCACAGCAATACGTGGTTATTGTGCTATAATAGAGTGATAATAATAGAGGTGATTTTTCTCCATACATGCCATCTTTCAATTATAAGACAGTCTCAGAAGTGACACTGATATTGACTTCCTCTAAGACTGCCTAGTCTTGTCTGGCTTTGACAGCTATTAGTCATAATCTTTCAAAAAATGGAAGCAGCTGTTACTTTTTCTATATTCATGTGTCAGTGCATAGATTAGCCTTGTGAGACAAATGACAGATCTTGCATGTGGCTGATGACACTTGAAGTTTAAGAACCTTCAGTTTTCAAGATCAAATCACAAGAGCAGAAATTTAGCATTTGCTTCCATCAAATGATCCTCTAATTTGTCACAAAAGAAAAAAAGTAGCATATCAAGGTCATATGGGGGCTTAGTTTTACCAGTTGTATCCAATTTTTGGTTCTTGGTCTTAACAAGGCTACTGTCTCACATGCACATTCAAACTCAGCCTTGGAGTCAAATGTAAAATGACCCACATTAGTTACATTTCCTTAAAAACAACATGTTGCTCTGCAAATTATGACTAATGTCTCAAAGAGGGTTATAGTGGATGGTGAGGCATAATATATTTCTGATGTCATTGAAATAGCCAATCAGCAGTTAAACATGCCATTAGAAGTAACCTGAGACCCTGCTCCACCTGCCTGCAGCTGCTGTCACTGCAATATTTGCTGATAAATATTTTTCCTCTCAATACCATTCATAGATGAATCTGTGTGCTACTTTGGCCAATTCTCCATGTTAAAGATGTTTTAAACCCTCTTACAATGTTGACTGATAAGTTTTTAAGTCTTAAGTCTTAAATCCTCCTTGCCAGTGATATTCTTGGTCAGACACATTATGTTTTTAGGTTGTTTGTGCCATTTGCCATTCTAGTGAACATGATATCTCAGTAATTCCTGAGAATGTCTTCAAATTTGGCACAAATGCTCCCTTGGACTCAAAGGTTTTGTTGGTCAAGGGCCAAGGTGAGTGTGAATTCATAAAACAGTGAAGAGGAGGTTAGAGAAGGCATTCAACCATGAGCCAGAAAATTATTCTTTGAAATAAGCTACAAAAAATATCTTAATATGGGAAGATGCTGTCAGAGGCTTCTGTGACCCAGACTCATTGAACCGCCTGGCAGTGCAGAGATATCCCCCCCCTAAAGTATCTGAGCAAGCTTCGTACCTCCAACCAGTCAGAGAAGTCCAAGGTCAGGGGTGGGAGCTCTTAGCTATCTGTCAATATGTGAACATACTTTTCACCTACTTCTCTGATGAATTTGAATGATGCACTGACAGAATTGCAGCAAGTCCTCGTGGCTTGTTTGCAGTGGGTTAGTATGTTGTTTCAGTTTTTCCTCCTGTTGGTTTATTCTGTGTTGTTATTTCAACTGATGATGAAGAAAACTGCGTATGCAAGGGAGGACCTTCTTGCTCCAAACCATGCCAGACATGGAGTTAAACATCCTATCCTGGCTGAACTGAAGAAGTGGTCTCACAGATGCACAGCTCTGTATAAGCTAAACGCTCAGTGATGGAGATCTAAGGCTTTTCTACTGTACCATAGATCATCACTGAAAATGTCAGCCTCTTGACTAACAAATATGATGAACTGCAGCCACTTGAAGAACCAGTGAGTATATGGGGGCTGAGGTCTAATGTGTTAAACGACAACAATCTAGACTGCAGTATGAGTGAACAGAGATGCCAGAGCAAGTGGAAAGAAGAAAGACGGAGGAGTGGTTCTGCTTGTACCAGTAGTGCAAATCCAGTCATATCGCAGGAAGGAAAAGATGTGCTGCTAGGATACTGAATGGTTTGCAGTTGGTCTTAGACCTTGCTGTTGTACGTCTCAAGAATGATATCTCTCATTGTCACCATTGTTGATTACTTTTAGCCACAAACAGAGCCTGTGTGAAACAGACCTAGTGATAATGTTACAAATATCAACTGAACATTGGTCTTTCAGTGTGACCACAATAGTTTTTAATTCATAACTACATGTATTACCGTCACCCTGACAACAAAGCTACTGTAGGCATCTAAACCCAAGCTAGCTCTGTAACCTTAAGGAGCTATTTGTAACTTTTGCTATTACTGTACTACAATGCTAAGTACATCTATACTGAAGTACATGGTGATAGTAGCCCTTGCACATCTCGTTACCTTCCAATAGCAACTCACTCTAGCCTCCAGTCTGCCTTGAAGACATACCACTGAGCAGAGAGCATGTTATGACCCCTTGTATTAATTTTAGTCAAGTGTTGATCACTCCCAGCCATAGTCATACTGAATGACAAGACACTTTACAAATACAAATATCTGTTTAACAAAAAAATGTCATATAACCCAATCTATCTTTCCCTAAACTAAACCACCCCCCTTTTGTACCTAAGCTTACTCAAACCCTAACCATAGTGTTATCACCTCCTTTAATAAAACTTATTTAAAAGAGCTTTTTAGCGGTTTCGTGAGGCACTGACAAATGAAACTAACCTGCCAATAGTAGCATCAGATCAGAAAACACTATATGTCATTCTGGAGGGCAGAGACAAACAACATATTAATCACTGTCTCTCTGTCTCAACTCCATCCCTCAGCTACAAAGAAAAAACACCCAGAAAACACAAATTAAAATGACACCAGCCATTTAAGATGGAGTTTTAAAAAAAATAACAAATATAACACTGAGGAAAACTCAGTCGTTTCTTGACACTGGAAAGGACATGTCCCAAATGTCCTACTCCTAATTGTTTATTGACTTGCCTGCATTACCGAGGGAGTCTGACTGCTTGAAGGTGATCAAAAAAAAAAAAACAAAAAAAAATTCCCCATCTTAATATTTCATAAGAGAAAGGCTCTTGGACCAGTCTTTCACCCTTCACACTAAATCTGAAGGACGAGTCTTGTTTGTTGTGCTGGTTGCATCAGGAAGCGGCACAGCCCAGACTTTCAGTAACTGATAAATATTTCCTACAGGAAGTTGTGTCTAGAATCTTCTTTGATCATTACTGTTGCAAATTAATTTGTGATATCTTCCCGCTCTTACACTAAAGGTGAATGTTGTTGCCTACATGAAACAAGAGAGAACTGGCGTCGGTGGGTGGAAGTGCTGCTGCAGTATTATGGTTGTTTTTGGCAAAATTTGGTGGCAAATTGTTTCCAGTGAAAACAAAATCATGCCAAATCATTTTTTTAAGGATTAGAGGAGGATTTTGTCACTTCATTTATTTTGGTGGTGTGAAAGAAAAATATATGAGGATGTTTTCTAATAAATATTCCTACACAGTGATGAGTAACTTCCGTTTCTCTTAAATTAGTAATGAATAATAAGTAACACAAAACCTATTTAATGCAAATTGAACTTGGCTTTAGAAAAACTTGAATCAAGAAGAAGTCTTTCTTTGTGTGTTTTTAGGAAAACCTCTCTGCTTTCTGTCTTTTTATTACTGAGCTCTCCTTTCCTCTGCATTTGTATGGATTTAAATCCATGGCTGCAGTACCTCGAATACAGACAACAGAACCACAGTTCTGTGGATAAAAACATTAAGATAGCTCTTACTTTAATGTAAGCAGCTAGCACAATGCCAATCACACCTCACTTGGCACTCGGAGAGTCACGGCATTATCCTCAGCATTTTCTTTCAAGCTCATTCCTTAAGAAAACCTCTCTTTGCATCCCAGCCTCTAGGCAGTTTGTCTTTTCTTCCCATTGAGTACTGGTCTACAGTATCCTGACCCATTCACCCATAATGTTTCAGGCTGGAAAAAGTATCTGACAATGTGCTAGTTAATTTGATGCAGAGATTGACTGGATGAGCTATCAGACACTGCTCTGTCGAGACTGCTCTTTTTCACTCTCCATCCTGGCAGTTGCATTTGCTTGCATTTGTAGGCAGGAGGAGTTCTGCAGGAAGGCCTACATAACAGGAAAGAGCTTTCAGATGCAACTCCTGGGGGACAATCGATCTCTCTTTGCGGTGTGCTGTTTTCGCTGTTCCTCCATGGGGGCCCATTGCTATTGAGCTGCACCGTGCATGTGCGTTTTTTTTTTTTGTTTGTTTGTTTTGTTTTTTTTTTGCTATACAGGGGAAATTTTGTACTGTGCTCAAGGTCTGACTATTTATTCACTCACCTATTCACTCGGTTGCTTATGTACCATATTACATTGTGCTGGTACCAGTTGGCTAGGCTGTGCAAAATTAAAATTTAAATAAATAAAAAAAATAAAATAAAAAAAAATATATATGTTATTGTTGTTCTTTTGTCCTGTCATCCACTTTGTGTCATTGTTAATCAGCTTTGTGTAACTCAGTAATTAATGAGGTCCATCATTTCACAAACAAAGTAAGGGACAGAAGCATTCAGAAATGACAGAAAACAATACAATGAGACATAGAAGCAAGACTAAAGGAAAAGCCAAGAGGAGAAGACTAATTAACAGGAAGAGATGGAAGATACAGTGGATACTGTCTTGTAAAATGTGAACTGTAAAGAGGAGGCACTCTTCACAATCATGTACTTAGACTCCAGCGATAAATCCAGTGATGTGAAACTTTAGTTACAACTGATAGGACTCAAAACACTCATATAATGTTTGCTAAGCCATTTGTTTAAGTGCTCTCAAAACTGCTATTTACTAAGGTGAAATTACATTGCAGAGCTACTTATAGCTAGACAGCATGCTGATGTGAGTTCAGACTTAAAGAGGTAATCATAGCCAAAAAAAGACAGAAAAAAAATCTTCCCACTTAAAAAATGTACTAGTAATTGTAATTTTAGAATGAGAATTTTAAGCATTAACTGACGAGCTGATTACTAGCAAACAGAAGCAGTAAAAAAACAGAGTCACATGTTCCCTTTGTGTGATCGGATTCTCAATGGACCAGCACTCCGACATCAAAGATTAGAGGCGGTGCTGAAAAATTAATTCTGCCGGTCTTAATATTTAACGGAAACCTCAATGTTAAGAGTACAACCTTTCCTCTTTTCCTCCTCCTAATTCTGATGGACGTGTCTTGCTGTCAAACTTGTGGAGGCTTCAGAAGCAGGCAGCCTCTCAGAAATGCTGTAGTTGGGGGTTTCTTTGTGGCCTTCTCACCCTTCTTCTCCTGGCAGCACTTCCATGCCTTGAATTATCTTATCTCTGGCTTCTTTTCTCTTGCACTCGTCTTAGTGTGAATCCATGAATGCAGCAGTCAGGATTGTGGGTAACAGCACTAAGGCTTTGTTTGTAAAAACAAAGCAATGGGCTACATCAGCGTTTACTATATAATGTAGCCAGGCAAGACAAAGCCAATTTACCTCCCCGCTACCACCACAGATAGATTCACAGTGCTGTTCTCATCATTTTACTCTGGCGGGAAAAAAAAAAGACTTTACTTGTTTTATGCTTATCCCTCGAGGAAGAGCTTGTGGAGACAAGCTCACTTTATATCTCGAGGTGCTCACTCTTTTTCATATATACTTAGCTTTGTCAAACATTTGTTTTTAATTGGTTCATTCAGCAAAACTTCACTTTCTTTCTACAAGTTGAGCATGATAATTTTCGTCTAGAATCTCAGTTGTCCTGGTGAGTCAGGGTGGCAACTCCATTTGTCACTTTTCATTTGGGTTTGTGACAGATTTCACCATTTCAAATAAGTGCAGACAACTAAGAAAATATGCTTTACATTCATGTCTATGGTTAACCTTCCCAGCACAAGCAAGGTTCAAAGATAAGACAAACCAAACCAAAAGTACATTAGAGGTGGAAAGTGCATGTGTGGATTTAAACTCCTCATAGGCAGTGCTAGAAATAGGAATAAGCTAAATTTACTCCCAAAGCTCTCCTTTAAGCTTTTCAGCGGAGGTTAAAGTCCCTTGCTCAAGGGTACCTCAAAGGTAGTTGTTGAGCAAGGAAGGAAGATATATATATATTCCTTCCTTGCTCAGTTCCTGCACAGATTTGACTGCTCTCCAAAAGAGTGATCTCCTCTCCTCTCTTTCCTCAACAACACACACACACACACACACACACACACACACATAGCTGAACTCATTAAAGCCAGGGTGCTGTGAGCGCCCTGCTGCTGTTCCAACAGAGGTCCCCGTCTGAAACACCCGGGTGGCAAGGACAATTGTTCCTGTTTTGTGGGAATAAATCACAGGGGCTAAATGTGACCAGTAGTGTCTCACTTTGATTATCACTGTTGACATATTAGGCGAGCGCGGAATACAGATTGTGCTCCCAAGCTCTTTAAAAAAAAATCCATCTGCTATCACTGACTGAATAATTGCTGCCTGCTGTTTCTGTAGGCAAAAGTTTAAAGAAGAAAAAATATCTAACATTACATCCTTAATGTATTCAGAGGCTCAATAGTATACTCACATTGTCAAGTTTCAACACTTAAGCAATCAAACCAGAGGTTGTTTTGGTTGTACACCTGTCATCTAAAAATGTTTCATAAACAACTGTTAACTGCAGCTTCTAATTATCCAGAATAGGCAGGTTATACTCAGTGCTTTGTTATAAATGATTTCTGTCCACAGTATGCTCGCTGACATCTCATGCAGAGGATCAGTGGTCTTCATGGACCTTGGGAAGTTTGACAAGTACAATCAATCAATCAATCAATCAATCAGACTTTATTTATAGAGCACTTTTCATACAAATGAAATGTAGCACAAAGCGCTTTACACCATAAAACAACACTGCAACCCACTCTTTATTAACTACCATCATTAACAGTGATGTCCAAATTAGGGTGTGATTGCTAAATCATTGATAATAATGAGTTTTTCATAAATTTCACACAAGTTTATAATTAATTCATCACGAACTCCTTGTTTCAAGGGGTTTATGAAAATTCAACAGTTTACCAGAGTAGTTAAGCATCTTTTGATGCATAACGTCAAAGCATTAAGCAGCATTTTTATCATTTATACACAGGCAGGCTAAACAAATGTGTATTATGAAATATACTGTAGTACATGAGATGGTTTTTAAAATGAGTGAGAAAAACTGTAATTATAATCTTATGAACTGTAACTGTATCCTCAGAAATACTTCAGTTATGTCCTGTCATAGTGAGAATTTATCTTTGTAAGCAAGTTAGCAATGGACAACAATACAGTAGTACAATAGTACGTAACTTTTTCATGTCGGTTAAATGTACGTTGTACTCAGTAGATAACTAGATGAGATAACAACACTGATTGAGCCGATCAGCTCTGTAAGTCTCTTGTGGTATTCTTCAGTATTTGTTGTTTTGAATCTTGTGTCGACAGGCGCACAGGAAATGACTTATTTTACCCTACAGCAGGACAGAAGGGGGAACAGAAGCAGTGTGTCTGCAGGCAACAGGTACAAACAAGTGCCCAGGACATGGTTCAGAAGTGGATTGTACAGTGATACACAGGAAAAGCCTGGTCGCTCAGCAGAAGGAATACAATCAAAGAAAGAAAGTGACCAACAGAGACAACATTTACATTGGTGTTATTCCTCAGTGGAGAGGCCTGACAGCAGAAATCAGGCTGAGGGCAGACATGGATGTCGCTTTACTGCCAATATGAGTAGGATGCGTTGCTATTACTTGTGTGTAATGTAATGTTGAAAATTGCGTTGTGACCGATGTTTGCAGCGGCTTTTCTCAGTGAAAATTCAGTGCTTTCATGTGTTAGTGGAATGACTGAAAAGTGTGCTGATGGAAAGTGCGTGAATGTGCCACAGTGCCCCCGTGGTTGCACCTGGAGCACCACCGCTGAGGGGTTACTGCAGGTGCATCACATAAGCAGGGCGAGCCAGGAGGTGTCTATGCCGGGCTACATGCTAATCCACACAAGCTAGCAGTGCCTACACTCATGGTAGCAAACGATCGCTCCCTTGTCAACAACATGGATTACATCAGAGAATCGCAAGCACTTCGATCCAGCTGGAGGAGCTAATAATACGAACCGACAGACTCCGTTAGCCAGTAAGCTAAGGCAAGGACGCCATGCTAGTTTCCACTCACTGCTACCTACCTGTAGAGCTACTGACCGAAGTGCACTGCATGCAGACTGTCGGCTGAGTCCACATGAAGCCAAGATGCGGATTTGCAGGAATATTCACCACTGTTATTCGTGTGTGTGACCGCAGCCTTAGCCACAGTCACGTTCACTGACGCCTGACAGTTATCCCCTGCTGGTCGATGCTCGCATTTGCATCTGTGTCAAGCAGCCTCAGCCACGTTCAGCTGCAGCATATGATTATTCATCGCCTGCCAGTGCCTGCTGTGTATGAACTATCTTTTGGTGTGGAGTTATACCCCTCACTTGTGCCTTACACTGCATTCTTGTTTACATGCGTACGGTGAGATGTGTGCTGTGCGTTCTGTAACCACTGGCAACCATTGGTCCTGCAGTAAAACATCTGTGAATCAGTGGATGTGCTTGTGTGACCACAGCCTGACCACAAGTGCCTACACTGCACAGAGGCACTTCGCGAACCTGGAAGTGCCGGTAGGGTTCTTGTAATCACATGGAATTTCTCTAGGGGTCGACAGAAGTTAGGTACTATAGCTTTAACAACTGTAGTATCTCACTTTGACTATGCAGTTCTACATTACACTTTGAATCTATGAATTTCCTTGCTTCTTGCTTCTTACCTGCTCACTTCCTAACCATATGTTTTCCCTGTTAATCACTGTCATCATGTCAAAAATGTAAAGACTAGCCTGAGCTCATAGAATAACTCTTCTGTTTTTTATTGTTATTATCGTTATACAGGCTGCCGGAGGTACGGATCTCAGACAACGGGCCTTACGAATGCCACGTGGGCATCTACGACCGGGCAACGAGGGAGAAGGTTGTCCTGGCTTCAGGGAATGTTTTTCTTACCGTTATGTGTAAGTATCAACTCTGCACTGTGTCTCTACATTTTCATACCAAGCAAACATTTTTTTGTTTTTTGGGTTTTTTTTTTCCATTTCGCTCACAGCCTTCAATGTATTTGTGGTTAAATCTGGATGCTGGGGTGGGACATGGGTTACATGGAGAGGGACTGTTCAAAGTCAGCAGGTTGGACAGTATGACAAAGATGGGAAAACAGGATGTGGTTCAGGCCTGCAGGCAGGAGGCAAAGCCTTCTTGATCACAAGTGTGAGGTTTCAAGTTTACGTGTGGTGCCTGAGGGGAGATGTTTTAAAACTGGCACTGTTTGTTGAACATATTGTCCAATGGTATGTAAGAAGGGATTTTGGTGGAAGAAAATATTATAATAATAATGTTGTGTCACTAATTCTAATGTTATCTTGCTATAGTTTCGATGTTTAGCAACTTTTGATTTTGCACTATGCTCACATTTATAGTGAACAGGTGGAGATTTACAAATCGGGACAGCAGTTGTTTATAAAGGCCTGTTTTGGAACTAAATATGCAACATTTGCCACTGTGCGGAGAAAAGAGAAAAAAACACATATTTTTACCTGCACACTCACAATCATCTATGCTCTGTTCTGTCATCTCTCCCAATTGTTGTATTGAAGTAGGAAAGCCTCTAACACACTTGTGATGGGATGAAAACCAGTGTTTAGTTAATACCAGTGATCAACTGTCTCAGATTCACACCAGTCTGGTAGATGAGAGAACGCCTACTTGCTTTGTCCACCGCATTCTGTCAAAAACAATGGGAAAATGTGGTGCCACTCAGGTGGATGTTGACTCACAAAGGAGAACAAGTGCTCTTGATGCAACAAGTGGATTCATCAACCTCACTGGTGAATTCCAAAGGTATTTTTACACTGTGGTACCGTACTAGGTATTATTATTATTATTATTATTATTATTATGCCCTCTTTACTTTCGATACAGTTTTTTCCTCCTGCTGCTGTGACTGACATCAGAAGTTAATCAACACATCTCCTTGAAAATTTCTGGACAGATAGGCCTTGAGCTATGGAACAATTGATTAAATTTCAGCAGTGATCTGGTTCTAGAATGTCTGCCATTAGAAGGTTATTGCTTCCTCCAACTAAAAACCTGACAGAAAAAGACCTGATTCCAATTCATCTTAGTATTTTAACTGGGGTCAAGAAATTGATCTGACTGAAAATGCACATTGATAGAAAAGAAGTGCTGATGAGTGGCCATCACTGATGGAGCCAACCCACCAACTTGACGCTTCTCTGTAATTTACATTTTCAGCAAAAGACTTATTTTTACATTCTTGTGTCTGTCTACACTGGAGATCATATTGATTTAATGCTGATGGACCTTTGCTTCATTTTCATCTAGGGCTCTGGCAAATGCAATTTACAACTGTTACCATTTGATTATCGTGGCCAAAAGAATTCATAATAATTATGATTATTGATGATTATTGTGACCTCTATAGGATTTTTTTGATAATGGTGATAATAATTCTATGTGTAAAATCTTCATCACCTTTAACTTTGTGTATTGTGTATTCTCTCTCTTTTTTTGACAAATGAATTAGACCCAAATACGAGTGTAGTGAAATGGAGAGAGAGTCTGCACAACATCATAAAAATGAACAATTACACAAAAGTTCCACAGTGCCTAACATTTGCCATCATATAATGAGCACCATATCAATATTTACTTTTTTTTTTATTATTATTTTTTTTGCATGTCAGCATCATTTTGGATACTGGTGCACTGCAGCACCCTTACTTCAAACCTATTTGCCTCTTACTCGTGATTGAATGAAACAATAGATCACAGCAGAAGATATGTGCCTGAGGCCTACAGTCCATCTGTGCTGTAATTATTATATTTTTGTCCATCTAAGTTTCAGCAGCACAGAAAGTCGCTCTTTGTGTGGTCCTATGGCTAATTAGCAATGGTGACATTTTTCACTGGCGCACCAAAGAGAAACACCATGTGACAATATTGCTCCATTATCATATTCTGTGCCTCTGAGGGCTGCCTTTGGTTTTCCTGTTCCTCTCTGTCTTTCAACATTTCTTTCTAAGCCCTTGACCCTCCATTCTGTTCTTTTTGACGACCAATCTAATGCTTCTGTGTGAGCGCTCCCCCACGCTGACGTCAGTGAAAGACTTCATCAATGGGAGGGCATTACCCAGTAAACTGTTTCTTGTTTCAGCCCTGGGTGGGAAGAGGTGAATGATGTAGTCGTGGGATAGCTGGAGCACCCTAACTCAGCTGGGTCTTAAATCACCACTCCACAAGAGAGGGAGAAGAATGGCCTCTGGCATTGTGGCTAATTGCCGTCTAAACTGAAACAGAATTATTCATAACCTATTAGTGTGTCAAGTTCAGTGGGAAGTAAAGAAAAAAAAGTAGAGAAGAGAAAGAAAGAAAATGAGAGGAAAAAAGTTAATTAATAGGAAGCAGTACACGGAGAGTATTTTAATTTTTTAAAGGGCTTCATAAATAAGAATTATCATTTTAATGAATCCCCTGCCAAGAAATTCAATCATCCACTTTGAAAAGGCTAAACCCTGAACTCTACTGTCCTTCACTCTCTTGAAAGTTTAAAGACTCTTTGTTTTGTTCTTTTTCTTTCAGTGCATATACATATGTTTACTTTATTAAAGTTAAGGTGATGAATGATCCCTCACCCAAACAACTGTCATTATCGTACCACAATGATGATTTAGTTTGATTTACATCCAGTAATGAATTTGATAAATCAGTGTCTGTTGCTGATATCTGGAGCATATTTACAGTGTTTATGACATTAGAAGCTTGTTATCGCAGTCATAATAATTGGAAGCAATATGTTGTGTTTGTTTAGTTATTTATTTTTATTTCTACCTACGCTATACCGTATACTGTATCCCCTGGACTACTGCGCCAACAAGCTTTTATACTGATAATGAGGTACATGAATAAGACACACAAGCAAGACAAACTAGGGCAATTTATAATGTACTGTGTTAGCTAAATCTTACCCCTTAACCTGAATGAGTGGTTATGGTGCTCTGTGTCTGTAAATGTAATTACTGAGGCATTACCGTATCATAATTTATGATAGGGCACTCTGCTGTCAAAGTTCAAAATCAGCATCTGAACCGAAAGGTTATGGACGACAAGTTCAGTGTGAGGAAAATGCCGAAATAAACGGATGGACAGAATCCTTATTAGGCTATTGAATTTACTGTCAAATAATTCTCAGTCTTAGTGGGCAAAGGGAACATCCAACAAGATGTAAATACACAGTGAGGAGAAAATTGACAGTGTAATAGAGTTTGGCCTTTTGACCTCCATCTGCAGTGTTATGGTTCCATTGAAAAGGACTCAACTCAAGAACATCAAAGGACAAAACAGTTCAGCTTTTTGATGCAAAGCCTGGAAACTTTAATGCTATTCTCATGTTTCCAACAAAATACTTAAGAAATCATAAAGACCTTTGAGCAGCACTTTATTCAGAAAGCCTTAGCACACATCATATTAATCGCAATCACCGCCTATTGTTGTTGGCTGTGGGGCAGCCTGGACATGAGAAACATAATACCAGAGTATTTCTCACACACCGACACACACACACACTGAGAAATATGTATAGAAAATTGCAAAGCACAGGGTTTTTCTTATTCTGTACACTTGAGGCAGTGTTACCCAGGGACACAATACACACAACTTCATGGTCAAGTTCATACAAATTTATTTTTACATGCAAACTTGCAAACACAATCAGTTTGCTGAGAGCAACACTGGTGCATGGTGGAGGGCTGCAGAGGTTTTTAGTTATAAAGAGGTCCAACAGACTAACTGTGAAACCAGGTTGAAGCAATTTTTCAGTGCATTGGCACAGGGCACCACAGAAATCAAAATATTGAAATAAATTTGAAGCGCTCACATGATTTTCCAATAAAAAGCTTTGTCAAAAATAAAAGAACAATGACAGCTGACCTGTATTTCCACCATACATTTATAATTTTTTAACTTGATGGGCTTTTGAATGAGCTAATTTCAGCCAATTATGAAAACAAGAGCTGCATTTAAAATGTCATTCAACATTATGGGGCATTCATATCTAGCCTTTTATACATCACTATGACATGTTTTGTTGAACATGTAATTTCTATGCTAGCTGTATGTGAAGTAGCGCAGTAGTAGACATTTTAGCCAGCTGTCATCATAGAACACAAAGTATATGATTTTATTACAGTATAATACATTCAGTGTATTAGATTTCAACACATTAGGGGATAGACTTCTGACCCATCACCGATCACTTAAAGTAGATATTTCATTCTGCAAACAGTGACATATCCATCCCTGTAAAGCTAAGGTCATAATTTCAGGCTTTGGTGGGTAAAAGAAATCAATACCTCTTTTCCCAATGGTAGAGATAGGGTCATTATTTGTTATTACCCAAAGTGATTCCTACGCGACATTCCAAAGATTACAAGGAAAGGTTATTTGTCTCTTCAGAGCAGAGCCTGACCTTGGGAAGCCAGCCCTTGGTTGATCTGTGCATAGTGTCCGAGAAGGTTATTGTGTTGTTGTCTGTATCAGATGACCGTAGGGTTGCGGCTTCTCTGCCAGATGAAGTACATCTTAATAGCCCCGTGTTTAAACGTCACGTCACGTAATTCCAGAAATCCTTTCTTCTAACCTTTCGTAAAGCGTAAGAATATAATTTAAAGGATACCCTTCATGAGGCAGCAGAGCTGGTATTTATAACCCCTAGAAACAGAGATGAGCGCTAAGGTGTAGAGGGACTAATTACCTTCTCATCCCATAAAACTGGGATTCGCTTCAATAATGGATGCCCAACTTTAATTAAGCACTGTGTATATTTAGGCTCTCGTTTATAAATGGGTGGGATTAATGGCGTACAAGCCAAGCCCAAAGACAGCAACGCCTGCAGACACAGCAGTTCTGTAGTAGTAGGAGTTTAGAGACTATGTGCGACTGCATGCATGCAAGTTTTTGGACGCTTGTGTGTGGAGAGGCTTGTTTGGGTGGCAGGATTTGATAGATTGCTAGGGAGTGGCTGTTCTCGCTATGTCTTGTACTTGTTCAGGAAGTGAAGAGAACATCTTGGCCAGAATCAACACACACTGACTCAAACACAGTGGCCTAGTTCTGAGCTCTCAGAGAGGATGCCAATTTCATCAGATTCATCAGTTGTATTCTGAAGTGTTTGCCATGTCGTCTTTTAGCATGCATCGGGTCACCATGGGGGATTGTTCAAGAGTCCTTGATATGATTTCTCCATTACTCTCTCATTTATCCTCTGTGTCACCTTCATGCTCATCATACTTATTGCCCTGCAGTCTGCTAGCACCATCATAACCTGCTCAATTGATTTTGCACAGGACTGTTTCATGCAGGAGGCAACGATATTCTCTTTCATTTTGTGACATTTTGTGAAGTTAGTGAATCAACCCTTGCCCGCATGGATTAGAGTCGTGGACAAAATTATCACCCACCCCCCCCCTCCGAGTTTCAAGTATGTCATTCAGAATAAATGCAAATGATCCAGTTTTGTAAAACCAGACTATTTTAACTAAAAGGTTATTTTCCTACTGAAAAAGGAAAAAAGGCAAGGCAAATTTTATTTGTATAGCCTGTTTTTACAAACAGTTTGTCTCAAAGGGCTTCACACAGCGTCATGACAACATCCTATGCCCTTAGACCCTCACACTGACTGAGGAAAAACTCCCAAGAAAACCCTTTTAACAGGGAGAAAATTAGGGGAAACCTCAGGGTGAGCAACAGAGGAGGATCCCTCACCCAGGACAGGCAGACGTGCAACAGACACAAGGAAACAGTTTACAACATGGAATATGGAAAACATGGAAATGGAATCAGTCAGTTAACGAAGAATGATGAAGGCAGCTCCTGGTGGGCAGGGAGTGAAGGCCAGCTTAATGGGACTACTGGATGGCAGACAGGGTGGTGAGCAGGGAGTGCAGGCCGGTTTAACAGCAGGAGAAGGGAGGTGATGGAGGCAGCGTTTGGTGCAGGGGGATGGAGCTCTGGAGAGATCTGTGGAAACAGAGAGAGAGTGCGAGACACCAAGGCCAGACTACAAGGTGCAACAAATAATGACAGTTCAAGCAAAGCTATAGTTAAAATCACAAACAAAATGTATTTGCTCTGAAATCATTCATTCATTGCAGAGATGAACAATGATTTCCTCTAGCCTTGAAGTCTCTGGTATTTTCTGGTATTTTCTCTTTCCATTGTGGTTTTCAAGTGCTTCAGTTTTAATGTGTTTTTTTTTTTTTTTGGCAGTGGTTCATTACACTTCTCCAATGGTTTGCAATGGGATTTAGGTCAGGATTCATTGCTGGCCAAAACAGCCCATCAACAATCCTTTGGTCAATGGATCTGTGCTTTGGGTTGTTCTTCCAAGATCTTCATGGTGTATTTTCTGCAGTCCATACCAACCCTTGCAGACTTTCATTGAGTTTCTCTTTAGTGCTACATCCTGGAGGCATATTAATAGTTTTATGACTATAAAATTTCTTGATAATATTACAAAGTGTTGAAACATGGGTTTGAAGATCCTTTTGGGACTGACTTGTAGCCTGTGGAGTTGCTCTGTTTTTTTTGATAACAGCATTTCTGATACCCTCCTTGCCTTTGTGAAAATGAATCTAGAGACAGTCATCCCCATCCCTCATTGCTTAGATCATATAAACTCTGAAAATAAAATGCAGGTGAGTCTTCTTTTTTTTTCTTGCTTCTTTTTTGAGGGGCTAATTTAAATTCATAACCATAGTGCCAGTAATCGTGTCCATTGTGCATTTGTATTATTTCACTGTTATACAAGTTGTTGACTTTTTCCCCCCCTTGTTCTGTAACCTTGGACATTTTCTTCAAATATTGTGGTTCTACACAATTGGTTCATTTGCATGTATTGCTGAAGATACTCTGAATTATGTCGCCGAAATTCAGGACTGCCAATAATTTTGACAAGGACTGTATCCTGTTTCTAATTAACAGGACAGACTTTCCTAATTCTGTGTGGAAATGAACAAGTTGGTTCTTTTTAAAGCATTTGTGTGACCCCTCCCCTCTTCGTCCCACCACTGCCATTCTGTTTTCCTGATTAGGAGCAGCAGCAACTTGTTGGCTTGGAGCCCATTGAAGGAACAAAAAAATAATAATAATTCAAAGAGCAGATGAATTATTAAATGTCTGTCTTTGAGCTAAGCCCTGGAGTGATAATTGAGGCAAAAATAAACAACCCATGGGCTTCCTCAAGGATTTTTCTGCTCAGCATCGAACTGTTGGTCTGTGCATCACTTAGTCTATGCCAAAGTATTTCTGTCAGTTAGGGTTAGGGTTTCTGACTTACTTCCAAGCCATCACTGTTTTCTCAGAAAAATGTTTTCCCTTTGATTGATGTTACTTTTTTTTTGTGGGATCCTTCATTAATTAAGTAGCCAAATTTCAAACCTTTATCACACAAACTAAGAAATCCACTGCTGCCATCTTGCTACCAATTAGCCTTGAATGGGTTGCGGCATAAACTTGAAATCATATTTGCATCCGTATTGTATCTCATTTGAGGCTGCATTAACGACAAGCCATTTTTACCCTCTAGCTCATTCAGTGCCTCATTCAGTTGACATTCACCAGACGCACATCAGCGGGGCAGTCGATCCGTGCCAAGGCTGTAGCCCCATGAGGAAGCCAGTTCTCATACCCAGAGATTTCACACAACAAACAAAAAAGCAAACAAACAAGCATCTGATCATTGCATCACATCATCTGCTCATATTCCATCCACTAAAAGACTCCAGGAGACAACAGTCTGGCCAGAGATATTGTTTACCACCAAAGACCTGGATTCACTGTATGCAGGCTATTTCAGTACACAGATTAATTTGCATTTGCCATTTGCACGCATGGTGCCACATACAAGTAAAGATTAGCAAAGTAGCAGCCATCAAGAATCCCCAGTGTTCAGCTTTGGTCCTGCCAAAGCAGAACACTGCAACATATCCATTTTTCCTCTCCTTACTACGCCCACTTAATGGCAAGAGACCCTGCAGGCACATTAAAAGTTTGGCTCCTCATTTTCAATGTAGGCATGTCCTGAGCAGACCCTGCTGCTTCCACCGCCATATGGCACAATTGTTAAAGAGCACAAATTAGGGCTGTGTTGAGTGTACAAGGCTGCTGCAATGAGAAAATACCATTTTGCTCCACATGACATCAAGGGATGTTTATTAAACCCCGGAAGACACGGCATCTCCTGCCTGTCATGCATTAATCATTTAGGAATGCTCCTCCCCCGATACATAATCCCAGTCATGGCGGAGCAGCGACAGTGGAGGGCATCATGCAGAGATCACTGCGCAGTGCTGTATTTCTCTTCAGTATGTACTGTTATGCCTGATGGAGAGTAACATATCAGCTCCAGTCAATGAGTCACATCAAATAATGGAAGAGTCAAGGTTGTTATATGCATAAGCTCAAAGTTGTAGAGTTGTCAGCTGCATGGAGACTGTTTTTGATAAGAAGAAACTTTCAGCAAATCAGCATTTTTTTTCAAAGCACCACACTAAAACACAGAAGTATACATCTTCAAATAGTTCCAAGAGTCTTTAAACCATCACTTTAGAATAACCTTGTGATGTCTTTCATGATGCAGCCCTTTGTTGTTTCCTTGGGTAGCGTTCCTTCCTTCATCCTGAGACGTGCATGTCTGATACTGAACACAGTGCCTTCCCTGATGTCTCACTGTGGTTGTCTGTATATGCTGTGAAGTGTAGGTTTCATTCCTTGTGGCGCAATCTCCCTCATTCCCTTCACTCCCCCTCACTAAGGATGTCTTCATCACTTGCTGCGCTCTGCACTCCACCAAGGTCCCTCCTTTTGAGCGTGGATGACTGAGGAGGCGACAGAGGAGAAACAGCTTTGCCTCCCCAGAGACACGCTGCTGATTGTACCAAAGGATGAGAAAACCTCTTTGTCTCTGCCTTTTACTGCAATATCACCTTGCTTGATAAGTCTCCTTTCCAACGAAGTGATCTGCCTAAAAATAGTTTCTGGCTTCACAGGACTTTTTTTTTTTTTTTTTAAGGAAGTTAAGCAAAACTTTTGAGACAATGTTATCATTTCCTTCTCTAAAGGAATCAATTCATTCACTTAAGATGTGTTAGCTATCCACTGTATTTTAACTTTAATTAATTTCTCAAGAGATTAACCCAAGGGCATCCCTTCCTTGAAAAAGGTCAACTAAAAAGAACCAGACAGGAAGTGAAGAGCTGAACGGCTCCCTCATCTGTAATGTAGCCACAGCCCTGGATGACTTGATTCATTTTTAGCTTCCACCAACATGACAGTAACAATTTTATATCTACAGAGGGTACAGTATATATTAGTGTTAGTTATGGGCTTTTTTCTTTTCTCTCATAATATTTTTGTTGTTATTAACTTTCTTGAAGTCTTTGTGCCCACTGTCTCCTTCATGCTGTCTATCAAAATCTTTCACTTTGCCAACTCCAATGGCTTGATGCATAGCTCGCCAGAAGGGACCTTTCATGATATAAAAAAAAATAAAAAAAACAGGGAAGATAAAGATCATTTTTTCCTTTTCTCTTAGACCTTCATAACAACATATTGACAAAAAAAGATAATGATGACATTTTCCTTTCTCCAAGACCACGTTTAAGGTATTTGGAAGACAAATTCAATGCACAGTGAGGCTGAAAGCCTTCAAAGACAATATCCATTTTGATGAGTGTAGTGTGACAACGGCTATGATTTTTTCTTTACACATTGTCTTGTCTTGCTGTTTGTGCAGGAGTCAGACTGAACGCTTTTTCCTTTTCTCTTTTGAATTACACTGACTTAAATTACTGCCTTTACTTACCATGTTATTTACAGTTATTAATATGTGTACACTCTTGTGGTATTAAATACATATTAATAAACTTTTTACATGATCATGTAATGTAAAAATCTTCCACACAGATGAGGCTAGTAAATGTCATTTAGTTTAGTTGATCCTGGATGGAAAGGGACTGATATTTCAACAAAAAAAAAAAAAAAGTGGTATTGAGCACCTAACACTGTGGTCTTAGCTCTTTCAGATTTGACACTCATCTTTGCTGCTGCACAAAGGAGTGTGAGACAGGCGATAAATTCATGGGGAAAGGAGAAATACAGGTTTAGGAGCCCCTGAAAGCTGCCCGTGGGCATGGATCAAATGGATTTCTTCTCAGTGTGCCCATTTTTCTAAACTTGAATAGGAAACAAGAGAAGGGGGAGAGGAAGGGAAAATTGAAATAGGGAATTCATATTATATTGGAACTCTCTTAGTCTGTTCTGTCAAAATCCATTATATTTAGGGTAGGCAGGGTGGCCTACATTGATTGTGTAAACATCTGATGTGAAACAGAGCGGCTGTGGTCCACATATTCATAATGGTACCTATTGGAGTAACTCAACAATGTACTGTACAGTAGCTTTGAGATTTCCACTCCCAATAATAATTAGAAAAGAAGCCTGTGCATCGGAACCTATCACCTGCATAGATGCTTGGGTGAGTTTGTCCAAAATAGACCTGATTTTGTTGTTTGAAATAATGCTGTTTTTGGCTTAATTACTAATTTACAAAAGCATTCTAAAAATAATTTAATTGAGGTTGAGAAACCTCAACATATTCAGGTATTTCAAAGGGCAGAAAGCAGAACTCAGGCTGATAAATATAGAAATGAAAGTGAATGCTTATGAAAGGTGACAGCTTTAGAGGAGCCAAATGTCAGTCTCATGATTTTGCTTATTTTAAGAATCATCCACTAATTGGCACACTCTTGTTAAAGTCACTTTATTTCTGTGTTTTTCTGCTTCATGTTATTTTAGTAGCAGTAATTATAATATTGGGATCTCTTCTGATGCTTGTGTATATATATATATATATATATATATATATATATATATATATATATATATATATATATATATATATATATATATATATATATATATATATATATATATATATATATATATATATATATATATATATATATATATATATATATATATATATATATATATATATATATATATATATATATATATATATATATATATATATATATATATATATATATATATATATATATATATATATATATATATGTGTGTGTGTGTGTGTGTAGAGATATATATAAATAACACGTTCCATTGATAGACATTTCATCACACAAAAAGAAAAAAATCTGTTTATGCTGTAGTGTTTTATTATGCTATGTTCACCTTGACACCACAGCTGATTTACATCCCCAGTGCACAAGTGAATATTAATGTCCTATATGATATGACGAGCTATAGATATATATCTCATACTGTAGATATATGCTTTGTTAGAAAGATGACTGGTTATTGGTATTCTATTAAAAATGAAAGCATAATATTTAGTGTCACAATGAAGTAGTACCCAATTTACACAATAAAATGTTAATAATAAGGCATACAATAAGGTATATATTCTCTAGAGGGCTCGAAGATGCTTAATTTTTTACAAAATAACCAACCATTTTTATTTCTTATCACCATATTAAACAACATCAAACACATCTCAGCTGAACAGCCCACTCTTTACTGTTCAACATCTCACTTTCTTTGTCTCTTTCCCACCTTACCAGATTATTTCTCCCCAACTTGAGTTGCAATAATCAGCTGTGTAGTATCACATGACCAGAGCTAAAAAAAAAAAAAAAAAAAAGTGCCGGTTATATAGAAGTACCCTACGAGAAGTGAACTTTCTTCAACTATATTGGCTGTTTGTCCATTCCCTCTCAAAATAGTGGTGCCTACAGGCATACCAGGTCTTTATTGTCACAGAGTAATAAAACATGAAATAATATATCAGCAGCAGTGTACTGGACCTTCATTGTCATGATTATAATAAACATACAGTTAATCTTACTTTGTGTTCACAGTTGGGTAAGATTTAGCCATAAACACTATTTAGTAAAATGGTCTACTAGGTCAAAGTCCTGTTGACCCATCCATCCACCCTGGAGTCTGCCTGTTCCACACTTTTCTTCTGTTTATGATGATGACTATTTTTACCTACCTTCCTCCTTTGCTCCATTTATACAGTAACTGTAAAAGCCATTGGGGGTCACTGAACAATAAAATGTAACTATGGGTCATTTCAAGCTGCTAGCACAGATGACTCATGGGCTCATTTTTTACAGGACAGTCTCTAGTTGACTGCTGTCTCGGCCTATCATGCCCTTACAGTCACAGCACACCAGGGAGGAAGCAAATCAATAGTCAATTAAAAAAATGTATATTTTGTAATGTAAGAAAGTGAGCCAGAGGACACAAAAGTCAAAGCCTCAGTGTCAAAAAAGCTTAATGTTCATACAGAACCAAGATCAAAAACGCTCACCTGCCAAAGTGACCAGTAGAAATGACACAGGTCCTGCCAATTTTCAGGCCATATTTGGCAGGTTGGTGAATGTTAATTTCAGGCCCTTGGTGATACGACATGTGGCACTGGCATAGGCTATAGTCAGCAGGTGTTGGGTCTGTGTGGAAGCATAAATATCTAAAAATATAGACCCAAAATTAGATCTCCAACCACTGAGTGATACCTAAATTCTTGAAATTATCACTCAAATTATGAAAATTACTGCACTTAAGAAAATGGCAGAAGGATATGAACAGGGACCTTGTGATGCAGTGCTCATTTGATATATAGGTGCTTTTTCAGCACTGTGAAAAATTTTAACAGCAGTCATATTAACTTATCTACTTCACACATTATTGATATTTTATTGATGTTACTACCCTCTATAGTAATGTAAGCTTCACAGCACATCTGTAGGAGGCACTGTATCTGGGGACCTCACTCTGTCTTGTCTGCACAAGTGATACAATCAGGGGTAATCCATGCATGGATTAATAGACAAAAGTATTAACGTTCTTAAAAATCTATGCTAAGACTAATTGAAAGGGAGTGTTAAGACTTAGAGCAGGAGCAACATGAGCTCTTTCCTTTGTTCCACTTAAAACCTTAGCAACAGCAGTGCAAATGAGCAGTAATTATATTATAGACAATTAAGGAAATCTTGAGAAAAATTCAAACCCACTTGAAAGTACTAGTTTACCATATCTTGGACCCCGACCTTTATACCTTTTCTAAAATGATAAAACTGATATTCTTAAAGGGACCTGCAACATCAAATCCAAATCAGTGGTTTGTTCAAGATGTTTTTCAGGCATAAATAATTCATTAAGGGCAGATGCGTATTATACAGTGATATACAGGGGCAATAACCACTGGGATCTACAGCTATTTACAGTTGGATGGTGTCAACATAAACCTTGGAGTGCAGATGATGACCCCCATTCAAATCAGTCCTTATTTGTTGTGTTTTCAGCTCAGGTTCTAAATGTCAGCTCTGATGTTGTTACCGTTGGTGATATCCAATTTGCAGTGTGTAAAGCTGTGCACCAGTATATCTGGTGCGAGGGGCCACAAGCTGACTAGCCAACAAGTCTCCATACCTAAATAACAAGATAGGCTGTTTGTTAATGCACTCCAGACAAATGGATGGTTGTTTGCATGTATAAAAAATGATGTACTTTGTCAGAGGCATCAGGCAGGGTTTAAGGTACACATACAAAGAGACCAGTCCTTGACTTGACACTGATGAGCTTCATGCAAATAAGAAGGACCTTCTCTGGAATATTTGATGAGTTTCTGGACTGGAGGGAGTGTATTTTTGCATATTTCAGTCCATTACAACTTCCACATTTTCTGAAGCATATCATAATTCAGCTGTTTTTTTGTTTTGTTTTGTTTTTTTTAAGTTGAGCCTCAGATCTTCCCTCTTCACTATGAAAATAAACCTGCAGGAAGTTAAAACCTGATGCCCAAGGGAATCCATCACATTGACGGATATTTGTCAATCTTACATTTTTGTCAATGTTACAAGAACTTTGTGTGGTAATGCAATTGAAAATGTAGATTGATTTCAAAAAACCTGCACTGCATTGCTACATGGCAGTATCATGTATTTGAACTGGAGGATAATTTCATATGTCTATAAGCTGATTGTCAGTGCACTGAAATGAACTGAAACCAACTGCTGCCTGAGGGAAATTAATCTGAAAACATGCTTTGGAAGATGATTAGCAGTTAAGTATGCAGTGTTTGAACAGAAAAGTATTTGACAGTTTTGGAGGAACAGTCTCACCCAATACTCTCAGCAAGCTGTTAAACCTTTATTAAACCGTCCATATGAATTCCCAAAGCAGCTTCTACACATTGAGACCCACAACAGTAGCAGGTAGGCAGTCCAGTGTTTTGCTCATCTGATAACAGGATGTGCATTTCTTAACATGCTTCTGTCCAGGCATCAGTAGTCATTGAATATCAGTTGAATGTGACTTCATAAACATGAAATGTTAAGGTAGAAGGTGAAGTAACAGTGCAAGCGGGTCTTACATAGCGTACAAGTCCACAAAATATAATTGTTTCATGGATGCAAACTGTTTGCAAGTTAGTAAGATTGATCTTATGTCTGCACTGTTGTCACAAGTAAACACGAGGGTGAATAAACATGGACACTGTCCTGACTGACTCTTCAATGCTTGTGCTCATCAATGAGAAAAGCTTTGTGTGATTATATTTTCCATTGCTCAGTGCTTAACTGTAGCCCCACAGACATGTGGTCAGGTCTCACTCACTTTAAATTACTTAGAACTCAGAGGCAAATACACTGACAGGTCTACAATAGCTTTAGTTGAACTTGAACTGATTGAGCCAGGCTGCCTCAGAAAGAGAGGCCAGCTGTACATTTTTGAAGTTGCTTGGAGTTTGCTTGCTAGCCTGGAGCTATGTCTTAACAAATGGGTGCTGTATTATTTTGCAATGGATATGCTGGTTATTCTGAACATTGTTGCCATGGTGGACTCGCAGATTGATGGATGTGTGCTGCTTTTGGCTAAGGAATTAGTAGAGATTTAAGATCTTGACGTAGCCTCAATCTCTGTTCTGATCTTGAATAATTCAATCTGTTAGTGGCCATGGGCCAAAGACAGATTTGAGCTGGAAACTGATATAAAATCTTGATGTGGGTTGGTCGATGGTGGGAAAGCTGTCTCTCAAACCAAACAGACAAACCAGGCTGTGATTTTTCACTGAAGTAGCTTGACTGCCAGCTGAGGCAGTTTTTTGGAATAATGTATTATTGTGGATCTCATTATATGAACAGTTTGAATAAATGATGTATGTTAAAGAATAATGTATATAACACTTCACATTTCTTGGAGATGTATGATGTATGATGTATGATTTTTTTTTTTTTTTTTTTTTTTTAATGAAGATATAAAGTACATCTCTCTAATTGTACCAGGTCCAGCACTTTATGATGTGCCAAAGTTTGCTACAGGGCTCCACCTAAATCAAATTATGCCATAATGGAAAGTAGGTGCAGAGATATCTGCAGCCTCGTGTGTGCCAAAGTCAATATGTTTGTCAGATTGCCCCTGAACAGAGCAACAGTGCTCCATAAATGATTCCTTGTTCCATATAATGAAGACTCTTTCAGCTGGCTCTTGCTGCTGGCTGTGACTTTGCCCGAGAGCATATTCTCACTTGTTCTATCCTATTGTGACTGAATGACTGTGGAATAGAAACAGGCTCACAACCTGACTTACAATTATAGCTGGGCTATTTCTGTCAGGACAGAAGAGGTTGTCTGTGCCCCCATGTTTCTGCTCTACTGATATAAAGACAAACTCAGCCAGATTTGTTAACTCCCTTAAAATAAAGCTTTTTTCCCTCTAAAATGATTGTGTGGGGTCAGTAAAAAAATAAAAAAAAAACGCTCTCCTCTTATCTCTGTTCCAGTGAAGAGTAAGCTTCAATTGTAAATCAACACTGAATCATTTTGGATAGAAAACAGCTCTTACACAGCTCAGTGTGGGTTCCATTTTAGGACGCTATAGAGCGTATGCATTGACGTCACATTTGTGGTACAATCCATTTTAACCAAACAAAAGTCTGCATGACTGCTGTGATGAAAAGAACTGTGATGTCATGACACAATCAAATATTCCTGCTTGGAATATGATATGATCTGATCGTATCCAACATTCAATGGTGTTTCACACTGACTCTCTGTTAGAGGGATAGTTCAACATTTGTATATAGGTGATATTTTGGCAAATTTGCCAGCCATAATCCCTATACTCAGGTTCATTACCTTTAATTATCGGTGCATGTTGCTCAGCGAACACAATGCAGGTGAATGGTACAAGGTCTCCCTGTCCCTCAAAACTCATCAAATACACAATCCAACAACTCTAAAACGCTCTCATGGAGAAGTTGTGACCTGGTTGTAATGACCCGTAGTTACATCTGATTGTTATGCTATCTCTAGCAGCCAGCCATAGTACTATTGAAAGTGTGAAGGACAAAGTTTGTTGACGTAGTCAATGCATTGGTGTATCTTAACCTAACCTAATCATCCTTAGCTACATGTGTGTGTTATTGTTACCATTGGCAACAATGATCCATTACGCCTGTAATGGAGGGTAGGGAGAAGCAGTGGATATGGTTGTGTAGCTTGGAGACTGTATGCACTAATGTTGAGATTATGTACAGTATGCACCTTATTTTGCTGGACCAAGCTACCGTAGATACCTGTTACTGTTTTATTTCAGTGGAAACAACAGCAGGATATCCATTGTCTCATCAGATCACCTAATCCATTTGCTCCTGTTTCTGCCGAGCCTTCAGCAATCTGAAGAAAACGTATTTCTGAATTGTCTCAGCGTGTCCAGGTAAATTAATCACCCAATATATGAAAAGATCATATGGGCTGTGACTCACTGACTGGGTTGTGGCCACATATGCATGATGTTTGAAGCTTGAAGCAGTTTAATGTCTTATGTGATTCCATTTCCATGAGCAGTGTAATTCCTTGTTTTTAATATTCACACAAAGAACCATGAAACCACTGTCATCATTTTGACAACTAATTATGTAATACATTGCCCTTGAATTTTTCAGGCTCTTTCAAGAGCCACATTATTAATGCGCTGACTACAGTTATACATGTGACATCAACATGATAATACTGTAAGCCAGAAGGAAATCAGAGCTTGCACAGCACTAATCTCAAACATTCGGGGCTCTAATGAATCAGCGTCAGTCTCTGTATAACATGAGATTTGTTCTTGGAGCAAGCAACCCATGAAGACATCATTGTTTTGTGTAGCTGTTTTTGACAATGCCATATTAGGGTGTAAAATATGAAATCCCAGATTATTCAGCAGTCAATAACAGCAGTTGATTGTGTATATTACACTGGGGCAGCCACTGGGGATGTGTTGATGGACTTGTCAGTCTTTCAATCATCTATCATTGCAAATGCACTCTGCCTTCTGAAAGTACTTAATTTGGCAGTTTCCCTCATCAAAGCAGCGTAATGTTGTTCTTTTGAAAGAAGAGATATGGATGGCTGTGCATCACTTTTGTAGTTGAGTGACTTTAGCAAATGTTGTGCCTCCTCAGCACCGAGTAGAATTGCAAATAAATCACCTCAGTATTAACGAAACACTTTTTTTTTTACACTGACAGACATAATATGAATGCGAGTGGGTTGACTATGCACATCTGTCAAATAAATTGTGAATTGTGCTTGAGTTTTCCCAGTGAGATATTACATCGTCTATTGTGGTGTTATAGTGGACACCTTTTTTGCATACATTAGCACATGTCAATGCAGACTCCATAAGCTTCACTTAGGTTTGAACAAAAATCCCCACTAAATCCAACAATTTCTAAATAGCTCATTTAAAAGCCCCTGAGTAGAAATATGGATTATTTTGTCAGTAGCAGGAAGGTTTCCTCATTTAAGCATGATTAAAGAATGGTAGCCCACCAACCATTTGTAATTCTGCCATCGTAGAAAGTGCTGCTACCTGCTTTTTATATCCACTGTTGTTCTGAGACAGTGAGATTGTATTCCCAAATGTTACATCTGCGTGTGTCCTGATTTGTGGGAGCATCTCCACTACTGTATGTGATGATGACCTTGTCCAGTTTCCAGTGTCCAGTTTCAGTCAGAAACTTTGCAACATCTTCAAAGTTACATGCACAACAATAACATTTCACAAATGCTAAGCTTATCTCGTTATTTAACTTTTAATCAGAATCAGAATCCTTGTTAATCCTAAACCATTTTGTCGTTATTCAAAACTGAATGTACAATGAAAATGCTAAATGCAGAACAATTATAAATAATGACAATGAGATGGGGAGATATTTGTTGACTGTAATATACAGATCATTGGGCTGATTGTGGCACACTTTCATAAAGCGTGCTAATGAAAATTACTTTCCGCACATTTCTCTTCATAACAAGGTCGTGACAGTGAATTTGGTTGTTCATCTTGCACTCACACTGATGTGCATCGGAGAGCTGGAACACACACGGTTCCATTAATTATTTGTGTGTACAAAAAATGATAATTGAAATGATGCTTTTATGAGCTGGGAGGATTTCGTCTGGTTCATTAATATGAATTTCCAACTACAAGCTCCTCCTGATTACATTACTTAAATATTTATATTATTATATTGAGTTTTTGGAACATGAAATAGACATTTGTCACTGATTGTCAAATTATTTAAATGAGAATCAGATGTTTTGGGGACTCTACCCTCTGATGGATGTATTTTATTTTCCCTGGCTTGAAATGACCAAATGTGTTACTTCGTAGTCGTTCGCACTATTCATAATTTTTTGGCATGTTTTTCACTCTGCCCAGCAGTCCTGCACCTTTACATACAAGAGCATACTGACAGATACTTCTTTGCATCTTGCATATTCATGAAAATGCAGGTGTACATACAAAGG
The DNA here is from genome assembly GCA_021432705.1 of Caranx ignobilis. NCBI lineage: Eukaryota > Metazoa > Chordata > Actinopteri > Carangiformes > Carangidae > Caranx > Caranx ignobilis. The sequence goes on from MU269985.1 coordinate 29,220,918, forward strand.
CACACATTGATACACACACCACCCACAGCTGCAAACACAGTTGTGCAGCCCAAACTCCAGGGTGAATCAGAGCAATCCGGTCATCTTAATTGCAGTGTGCTGTGCGGGGAACTAGTGAGGTACTTGAGAAAAACTGTAATCAAAACCTCACACGGCAGGGTGCTGTGATGAAGCATTCTACATGTGCTGTTCGATGTGAGGACATAAAAACTGCAAATTCATGACCCCTGAAGTGCGCACCCACCGTGAGGTTAGTCCTGGTCTTTTTCTCTGTCTGGCGACTTTGCATATTGAGAGGAACATTGCAGAGGTCTGTTCCTGCAGGAGAACATTGGGAATATGATCATTATACAAAAGAATCTCAAACAGCAGGTGTAGCACAGCATGGCACAGTTGCTTAACCTGCTTTTAACAAGGGCCACAACACATAAGTCAAACAGCAGACCACAACTTTATAGTTCATCCCATTTTTTATCCTCATTCTAATTCTCTTCTGCGACATAATATAAAGCTGAATGGAATATTACATCGAAATGCCCTATTCCTACAGATGAACCATGCAGGCACAAAACAGGGCAAGCATCAATTTTTAACGAGGCTTTTATTTTGGCATTGTCACTTTCACACATTTCATAGCCTGAACTTATACTGTTTCAGAGCTGGTCAATTCAATGACTGTCATCACCCTGAATGTCAATTAAATTTCTAACTAGTTTAGTAATTAATGGCATCCTTGAAAAAAACCCCACCATGTCCTGAAGCAAAAGCTTCAGATTTAATTGAGAATGTTTGCCAATCTGCTGAGTATGAAATAACTCAAGTAGAAAATGGGATTTTTGGCTGCAGTACTATGACAGAATTAGCAGCCAGGGGATGTTATGACAAATTCTCTGAACTGCCATGTTCAAAGATTCAATTGTCAAAATAGAAAATGGGAAATTGGTAGAGAGCAGTTCTTAAGCATAGTGAAAAGCGCCACAGTATGTATTATGGTGCACATGTGAGGCACTGGTTATTTTAATTTTCCTGTAGATTGAGATGGTGATCAAAAGTTAAAAAGTAAGAAAGTAAAAGCAAGGTTTTTTTTTTTAATGAAACAGGGGAGGCCAGGATGTTAGTCATCATTCCCAGTTTGAAAAGAGCCGCTCTGCCACAAGAGTTCAATTTATTTTGAAAATGAAAATGTGTTTTCCGCCCCAACGTAAATCTAATATTTTTCTACGGCCGAAACCAGCACCATTGCATTCATGAATATTGAGGAATTGGGAGATGTAATATGTCACCATGAAGTAATCAAATGTCATTTCCATGCTAATGGTGGATTTCCATTTGTGTTGCATGTAGAAACTGGTCAGAGATGTCCAGTGTGTCTTTCATTCATGCATTTTTTAAAAGTCTTTTTTAAGAGCAACCCTGAAATTACTCTTTTGATGACTGGAACTGGGGATCATGTTTGAAATGTTTCTGACACATGTGAAAGAAATGCAAACGGTTTTTTTTTTAATCGTCTGATTCAAAGGAAAGAAAAGATTTCAACTAGTTATACAAACCAATCAATCATTCATCTTGTTTGACAGAGTCATTTTTGTCAAACCTTTCCGGAGTTCAATACACTGTGAATAACGTGCATTTATCTCGAGCTTCCAATTCAAATTGTCTTATTGTAATGTATGTAATTACCCACAACAAACATGAATAGATAAGATAAACAAAACTATTGTATGACAAGACAAAGGAGAGGAAAGTGCTTGGATCAACGGGCTAGGCCGAAGTCCTTTGAGAAATTAAATCAACTTTGGTTTGTGGATTTTATCTTTTACTCAGGAGAAGTGTGAATACCATTCATAATATTTGCTGCGCCCAGTAAATATTGAGAGATGCACCACAGTAATGAAGTCGAGAAAATGCAGGTGCACCAAGTACAGGGTAGTTCTCCACCAGTGTTTGTGAGAGAACATAAACAGTGCACACAGCAGGGTGGAATCTGCGTCTCACCAGAACTACATTTTCTTTAAACAAGCTGTGAAGAAAATGTTTAAATGAGCTTTCTGAGAGTTTGAAAGTTTTGTCTTTGCTATATAGCTAAACATTAGCATTGGCAGCTAGTCTAAAAGAGGCATAACAAGTTCAACATCAGCCTTTTTTTTAACACATCAATGCTGCTATTTACTAGTCACTGCTGCTCTTTTTATATGACAGTGCTGCTTTCATACAGATGACTGGTGCTGCTTCATTTGTTAAAGGGATATTCTGGGGACAATGTAACCCATGGTCTAACACACCGTGACACTGAGTAGAACACCCCCTTGAGAGATAAAGTTTGCCGACCGCAAACTTCTCTAGTTGTAGTGACTTCAGCAAGGCCGCACAATATACTGTTGTCTATTTCTCCATGAGCTAACCGCTATCAAAAAAGCCACTCATAGCCACAAATAATGCTCAGAACAGCACCAAACTTCATCAACAGTACAAATAGGGTCTCAGCACATAAAACGAGGTATCAAACATTTGCTAGCTTTGCCTGGTTTCTTTTTAAAAGAGAAGTGCAGTAGAAAAGTAAGGGGTCCAGAGATGTTTCGTTCCAAAAATCCACACACGCTTTGCTGACTGTGATAGTTAGAGCAACTCAACTCCGTTCATTTCCCTGTCAACACTCGCTAGTTATTGTTAGAAACAGATAGGGAAGACAGACAGGAACACTGTTGCATTCAGTAATGGACTCGTCAGGGCTTTCCCCACAACTAGCAAGTGGCTGGATGCGAGTGGGTGAGTTCTCTTTTCGTCTCTTGGCAAACTTCATTTCTCGAGGGGGTGTTCTACTTACTGTCACAGCATGTTAGACCATGGGTTAAACTTACGCCAGAATATCCCTTTAATTTTAATTAGTTTTAATTTACTTTAGAATATATTTTTCTAAGATTCTGTTATTTAACTTTCTATTCTATTTATTTTTTTCTGTCTTTTACCTTGGGAAGAAGCCACACCGAATTTCATTGAACAGTTTCTGTAATGATAATAAAGGTTACTCATTTTTCATTTATTCATCAAGGGATGTTTTGAGCAGTGTAAAACAATACCAGTGTTAATGCTTGACTTGACGTGACTGTCACGCTTTTTCTTAAGTTAGCACAGTAACCAGCTAGCCCTGGCCTGCCTCATCACTTTGCCATGGTGACTCCCTGCAACCTCCAATCTGAACTCAGGATGTAGCGCTGCTCATAGGGCTTATTATTAGCTCTTACATTATGAAACACAGTGATGGCTGAAGGCTTTGTCAAGTGATAATCACCACCCACTTTCAGCAAGAGACTACGTTTGGCAGTGGAGAAAACTTACAATTAGGCCTTTTAAATGAGAGAGAGAGTAGATTTTAACAGAGTGAAAGTGAAGCATTGTCTAAATTTAGCTTTTTGACCGTAATGAAAGAATCTGGCAATCATGAATAATGTCTGATTATCTGAAGCTGTTAAAGCCCCTGTGAACTTCATTCATCAGTTTCTCTGTAACATATGCAACTTATTCATGACTATGCCAAGATCAATCAAAGGGGAAAAAAATCTTAGATGGCATTTATTGAGAGCCTAACACTCAAAAACGGAATTAATTTGCATCAGTGGAACTGTGTGGGGTATTTGATCAGATTTGAGCGACAGTGGTCTGGCAAGATGTGCAAACAACCTCACATCTGTCTTCCCTTTTTGGTTCAAGTGTTGCAAAACATTTATCAACGCAAGGAAATGTGACTCTTTTTTGAATGTCTTTTTTGTGATGTCCTGCTGACTTCAAACCTGCAAGAAGAGCACAGATAAAACATGTTACATGTTAAATACCCAACATAGTTTGAACTTCGACAGAAAACTGTTTTCATGTAGGAGCCCATCACGCACAGTAAGAAGCTAAATGAGAAATTTTGTTTCTGGGGCTGTTGAGGCTTCTAAAGTATAAAACCTCCAAGACATAAATCTGGTATCCACAATGTTTTTTGATTAATGAATCACTTGTAATTTTGGAAGAAAACACAAAATGCACCATGTTTTATTTACAACCCTGCAAAATGTGATTTTAATAAAGAAAAAAATGCAATTTAAGGTTTATCAAACATCAATACGTTAATGAGAGACAGAGATATATATATATGAAATATGTATACATGTGTACACTATATTCAAAATTATTCCCCATATTAATATATAGGTTTCTGTATGTGTGCTTATGTATGTTACATGTATCCAGTCCAAAGCCTGACAGTATATGCTAATATATTCAGGCAGGTCCAAAGGTCGAAGGCAGTATTCTTAAAATAGGAAGATGGGTGTGTTTAAAATGAATGAGAACTTAATAAGGAAACATATAGGCATATTTTTGTTGTTTTGATAAACTCAAGACTGGAGACTGTTCCATAATTCAGCTTTGACAGTATACATTTTAAAAGACTTGTCCTTAAGTGCAGTTTAACACAGTACAAAGCTACCACATGACTACTGCAGTACTCTATATATCATTATGTTCTATAGTGCTCACTGAATTTAGATATATATTGCAACTGTGCAAGAAAAGTCCAGGGCATCAATAGATTTTTCTGTACACTGTAGTGAACATTGTTGAAACATGCCATCAACTATATGTTCCCATCCGTTTCAAAGAGGATTAGTCACCATAAAGAACCCATCAATCAAAAGCAACACAAGGGATATTATTCACACATGATGAAGCTTTTTATCTTGGTAATATGTGAAGTTAGACACTTCAGACATCTGCTTCTGTCCACGTCCCTTAGGAACTGACTGACACTGGAGGACACTCTGCACTCAGCCACTTTGCATATTTTTTTCTCTTCATCAAATATATTTCAGCGAGGGAACTCATTGTTCACCAAGCTGTGACCCAGGTTTAACTCCTTTTTTATACTGAGCTGTCTTTCCTTGTGGTCAGCACAGAATATAGTGGATATAAAACATACTGCAACAATGGCAGAACAAGAGATTGAGGCTGACGTGATGTGAATGGTGTGAACAGCTCTGAGAAATGGAAACCTGGGAGTGAAAACTTGGCATCTAAACTAGGCATGTATGTGGTGGTGTAGATGGCTCTTCATGGCAATACAAGTGTGTTGTTAATTGACATTTTGACATGAATTTCTGTAATGTCATTGATTAAAAAAGGGTTGTTTCAATTCCTGGTTTAATTTTAGGAACCAAATGATTTCTCTCAGGCTTCTTCTCTTCTTCAAGTTTTTAGGAAGACAAAGACACAACCAAACTTGTCCATCACCACAAGTGACTAAACGACTTTGTCACATGTCAGCGCCTCATCCACATTTTTCATGTTACTTCCACCTGCCAACTGTTCAATAGAGGCAAAAATGCCACAAACACTTTGAAAGAATCACTGGTAGACTGTTTGAAAAGTGCTCATTAAAGCACAGTCAGGTCAAAATTTGGCAGAACCAAAAAAGTGATGGAAAACATGAAAGATACAAAACACTTTCTCTTTTATAGGTGTGATTGCATGGAGTGTCTCTGTAACGATGTGACATGACTCAGTGGGTGATTGGTGCAGTATGGCTCCTGGGCACTTTTTCAACGAATAGAGCATTTCTTTGGCATATTTTAGTGCCAGAAACAGTGGGGAATGAATGCTCAAGCCCAGATGGAGCATGTTTGAGTTTGTTAAGTTTGTTAAGTATTGGCTGCTAAACCAGGGGAAATAAAACACACGACAAAAGCGAGAAAGTCACAACAGAATGCTGTTTGGCATTACCAAGAAGTCCGCGGTCTAATTTACACCCTCTCCAAAATCCCTTACAAGGACAGTTTAACATGACCACCGCTCTTCTCTTTTATGTGTTAAATAAAACATTTGGCAGTCTGCGTGTGTGTGATGTGAGACAGAGTAGGTACATACAAATGCAGCAGGGGCCGCCAAATGAGTTTTTTTGAGTTCTATTTTAACAGTTGTGAAGCAGTGTTTAATTACACAAACACACCATTAATGCAGGTAAATTGTCTCCCGCACCAACAGTTGTCTCAAAGACAGCAGCCAGCTTGAGGGAACTTTGAAATATTCAATTTGTGAACATGTGAAACAAAACACTGCTCTGTTGCTGAACACCCTTGGAGCCTAAATCAGTATGTGAAGCTGCCCACGTTCAATCCCCAGGTTACAAACTTTTCATGGAGTATACGTTTACTATCTGGTAGAAAAATCACCTTGAAAACATAGCCATCACAATTGCAAAAGCTCCATATATTTACTACCTGTATTTTAGTAAAGTGAACCTACCACACTGTAATTACATATCAATGCCACGATGAGTGATACGGATGTGTGTTTGCTGCCTATAATGAGCAGTGTGAGTTCATGGAACTGCAGTATTATGTGTAAAATATAGTATGTTTCCCTCTGTATTGAAATCTGTTGTTTTTCAGTTATATTTGGTTCTTCTTAGACATCCAGCCCACTTTATTTCAGACAGAAAAACTAAGAAGAGAAAGAGTCTAAAATAGTATCACTTCAATTAATGACGGCTCTCAGATGTGTTTCGTAGATGGGAAAATGGTGAGGTTTTGTGCTGTGTGCCAGAGTGATGGCAATTTTGTTATTTGTCACAGATTTTCTGAATTGCAAGAGGTTTAGGAGTGTGTTTGCTAAAAAAGATGTTGCAGATGTCGCACTGGATCAAATGCATTTCCATCATGACTGGGTCAAAATGCAGGGGGGGTGAGTAAATGCACAGATGCTTTACAGCAGGGGTATTCCACTAAAATGCAAAGAGGTCCAGTCAGAGAAAATTTATTCAAGTAAAGGTCCAGAACATCAAGTCCAACTTGCGTTAGTATGCTATATGTTTAAGTACCGGTAGTTGTATCAACATCTGCAAGTAATCAATCACTATCTATCTATAATAGCTCTGGAAAAATTAAAATAAAGTTCTTAACTTGAGAGAAATAAAGTTTTGCAACAGCTTTTAAAATTTTTTTTTTTTAACTGACCCACATCTTGACTGAACAATCTCAACCACTTTTACAATAAAAATCGTAACAAATCCTAACAGTTGAACACTTTTTCAGTTTCTCTGTCTTTCCCTCTTATATTCCACTCCCCTTCTTTCTGTTGCTCAGTGAGAGGGTTGAGTTGTAGCTTTCCCTGCCAGGGTTTTAAATCTGGGCCTAAATGGTGTAAGGGCCATTCTCATGCATCCGTCCATTCCGGATTGAAAGCGCTATTTTCACTATCAACTTTTCTTTTTTTAGATTTCTTAGTGCTATTTGTGTTTGTTTTTTTCATTGTCTCCAACTCACTCGTCTGATCTCCCTGTCTCCAAATCAGATCGTCTCTCTCTCTATATTGCTTTCTTTATCACTGTCTTTCTGTCTCTCTGTTGTCCTTTCATCTGTCATTTGCCAATTAGCTTTTGACTGTGCTGCTGTTTACTGCCTGGAATGCAGAGACTTGATTGGCTGAGTAGCAACACGTAGGATGGCTTAACTCGTATGCGATTGGTCAGTTCATTTCCTGATCTTAGTGTTTACAGCATTGGTTGTAAACACTAGAAAAGCTGCGCTGGTTAAAATAGAAGTATCCCATCAAAATTATCTAATAATTAATGGACTATAGATCTGGGTCCATACACGATTGCCTCCGGGTCCGGACTCGGACCATGGTCCGCCAGTTAGTGAACGATGCTTTAGAGCTTTGGAGTTATATCAAAGATATTATAATATTTCATCAGGATGCCATATTTCACACCATGATCTGCAAAATAGGTATTATTCATATATTTCCTTATTTTGAGCTGAAGCAGTTTGGATTTTGATGAAAAATAAACCACAGTGTCGCGAACAGATGAATTGAATTAAAAGGCATTCTGCTGTACTTTTTGCCCACCTTTTAAAAAGAGAAACCCTTGGTGCATGGTCACCCATTTGTCTTGGTCATAACTGCTCCATCAACAACCCTTGCATGTCAGCGTGAAATATGAATTCCCCTCCCTGTCCCTGAATGCTGTGTATACTATATCGACATCTGTGGAGCTAGTGGCCATCTTGCCACGGGCATTTGATGTAGATTTTCTCAAAGACTTCTTTGGGGATTGTTCATATGGTCTAGGGCCAGAAGTGAGAATTGAATGATGGATACTTCACTGCTTCAAGTGACTCTCTTTGGCCTCGTATATATTGGTCTGTGCCACACTGATCAAGAAATTTGTCTGCAATGCCCAAGGCTCTGGGGACCTTAAAGGTGCGTCTGTGTCAGTGCCTTGTGAATTACCAAGCTGCCAAAAGGGGGGTGGGTGAGGCGGGAGAGGGCTGGAGGTAAAGGGGCCAAATTGTAACAGATTGCCAACCCTAAGCCCCTGCCCTTAAGCAAAAAATGGACTTTAGGGATGAGGGTGCCAGTCACAGCATAATTGATGCTGGGCTGTGTACAGGGTAAGTCCCATCTGCCACTGTCTGCTATTTGGGAGACAAAAAAAAGAGCTTTCCCTTTTGTCCTGTCTCGACTGAGCCTTCAAACTGTGCTGGCAAAATCCTCTCTTCTGTCCCCCTTGTCCTCATTATAAACACAAAGCTGTAAGTCCAAGCCTGGTTTACCCTCAGAGAGCGGCAGCCTGGGGAGAGACTGGGGAAAGCCATATACGGCTATGACATATCATATTTCCTATCATATGGGAATAGAGCAGCAGGAAAAAAGCACAACCCTCTCTAAGTTCCCAAATCAGTGTCTTCAGAGGAGTATGTCTCTGTGTGATTTTCCCTCTATTTCTCAGTGAGTGGTATGTGAACATGAGATGAATCAATGTGGATGTTTCTGAACGGCTGTGTATATTAGGTTATTGTGGGTGGTCCTTATCTTTCACAGGTAGACTGCAATATTATGTTCATTTTAGAGTAGGCCACTCGCTAGACAGCTGCCATCGCTCAGCGAAGCGTCAGTGAAACCGTCTGTTTTCACAGACAAGAACGCTGCAACATGTTTCTCACTCTCCCTCCCAACAACACACACAAGTGTCCAAGCATGCAGGCATGTAGCATATGTGCTCACTGCATTTTCAGCAACATTGGTATGATTAATGCACTTCAGAACTAGGGAACTTGTTCAATGTGACACAAGCTTTTGTCTCTGTATCATCCACTTCCTCTTCCTGACAGCCACCTGAGAGTCTCTCTCTCTCTCTCTCTCTCTCTCTCTCTCTCTCTCTCTCTCTCTCTGCCTCTTTCTCTCTCTCTCTCTCCTACCAGCTACCGCTCACTGGTTGGCTGCATGGGGCAGGAGGATGCGATATGAGCTGACAGCACAGTAATAATCCATGCAAATTAACAGGGTGGGGTGTAAATGCAAATGCTAAAAGCACAATAGAAAAGTGATTAAAAAGCATTTCAGTGTCTTTTATCTCACCGTGCTGCTCATGCTGGGGAATATGGGCTTTTGAAAAGCAGCAGACTTAGGTATGGGGGACTTTTTCCAGTGCATATTTCAACGTGTCTTTTTTTTTCTCCCCTCTTGAGAGGACTTAACTTTGATTGTTTTTTCCAGCTGTCTTTTATCTACCCCACTGCCACAATCATAGCCCATTCAACTGTGAGACTTCTCAAAATAAGGGATATAAGCTGTTTGGCAGTGTTTTATGTTTCACTCAGCTTAACTCACTCTGAAATGCATGTATGTCTCTCCCACTCACAAGAAATAACCACATATATATACTGCTCCACATGCATATGTATGTGAATGTGTTTACACAAATATGAATTTACATATACCTCTGTGAGTAGGAACCTTTGAGTCTTTGAGCACAAATAAAGTATCAGTGGGTAGGGCATATGTTGTGCATTAGCAAAATCTTTTTGGGGGGTCCAAATCATATCCTAAAGCCTACATGCAAAGTTGAGATCATAGGATTGACTCATTAACTTCCACCCAAGACTCCACTGGGATGGATAATAGGTGAAAGAGTCAATTAACAATTTCCATTTGCTGAACTTGAAGTGTTTCTATTTACACTCATCATGCCTAACCTGGTTGGGGCCAATCACAGTGGTAGGAGCAGCCAAGATATGTGCAGCCTTACATTTCCAATGTCACTCTGAAAGAAGAATGTTTTTTCCTTGAGCACATAATTGAGTTGTACACTAAACATACATGAATTAGTTTTGGTGGCATTGGTGGAGAACCGTATTGACAAGTGAATGAGTCATGGAAACGGAAAAGGACAACACATATCACATGGTAGTGCTGTCTGCAAGGTGAGGTGAGTGGTGAAGTGAGGATGTTCCTCAGCTACTGTAAAGTAAGAGGGTTGAAGCTAATTTGTCAGCTAGCAGTGGCTCCTGTTAACTAAGTGTCTCTGTGCAAGTGAGCATATCCTTGGCAGCCCTGACCTCTGACCTCTCTGCAGAGGGGGAATTGAACTGAAAAGTGTCTGTAAGCCTTAACAAAAATATGTAACTTCAAGGGGCACTGGGTTGAATCTTACAAATGTGCTACATCACCTTAACGCATCGGTGTTGGTTCCCTCTCTATTCCAGGTGTGTGTGTTTCAGACATGAAATCAAAGTGATATTTTCTGTGTCGCCAAATATTTGTTGTTGTTGTTTTGGGTCCACTTGTGTCTTTTCCTGTCTGCAGTATAATTTCAAACTTCATCTTTAAAGAACCTCTTCAAAATCAGACATAAAATTGTTTTGCATATTGATGACATTGTGTCACCTCAAGGTCCTCCTTCAACGCACTGAAATATACGATCACATATCTAGGATGCATGGAGGACATACAAGGGCACGGCACTTGATTCATTTACTGTACCTGCCTCAGAGAAGTCGAGGTCAGTGGTGCATTTTTTGTAATTGTGAAAATGAATCTACAGTAAATAAACAGCTATTCTTACAGAAAATTAGTTAATGAAAATTAGACTTTGAACACTTTATTGGAGGCTAATGTCTGCAGTGGAGCATTCACAATCAATGTACTTTTGTGACTAAATGGCACACGTCCACACAAGACACTTGGTGACTCAAGCACAAGTCATGCAAAAAAGCTAATATGCAGTAAACAAAGAAGAAAAAAAAGCAGCAGTAGCAGGCAGTCATGAGCTGTCTGAAATTGAAAACTTTGGCTAAATGACTGTACTAATGTTCCCTTTGTGATTGCTATTTAAATTGACTTCTAGTTTAATTTTGGGCCAAAGATTAGCTGCTGCTTACGTATACAAGTCTTTACCTGTAGGAATCAGGTCATTTGAAACTAAATCTACATTGTCATTTATGAGATTACTGCAGAACAATTAAGCTATATTTTGGGGGTCAACTTTTTTCTTTACCCACTTATTCAACTGAGAGTTGCACGGGGGACTGGAGCCTATTCCCCATCATGCATTGGATGAGAGGCAGGGAAGACCATAGGGAAATGTGGAAATCTCCAGTCAGGAGACACTAACACAAACCAAATATCTATCAGCACTTTAGACGTTCAGATGTTATCTTTGTTTCCTGTTAAGCACATGCACTCATTCAAGACCATTTTTTCAAGGAAGTGATCCACCCAATTCACCCGATGATGTGTTAATAGCGCACACGTGAAATGGTTTGGTCTATCGTGTATCTTGGTGAAACCATTCTAAATTCATGCTGATTACTTTGGGACCCGAGGCAAAAAAGCACAGCTTCATCAAATACTTACTACTGAATTACTGTCAGTGGAAGTAAGCTGAGGATGACCTTGGTGCCTTCTCGTTGCTGCTCTCCCCACACACACACCACCTTCCCCCACTATAAATAAACCCCCAGAGATGTGGACTCGAGGCCAGGTTGCTTAGTACAAGGGGATGTTGGGAGTGTTTCTTGTGAGTCCAGCTGTCTCCAGAGCTCTAAATCCCTTAATTATGAGGCCTGGGAAAGCAGTCTCTCGGGAGCATTAAACATGCTCCTGTTCTGCACATTCACCAATCCCATTTGCAGATTTTTCGTCTTTGAAAAGATAGCAGGGTAATGGTGCTTGAGGATATAGAAGAAAAAGTAGGTGGTAAACGAGAGATGGAGAGAGAGAGATCATTATTGATGTAACTGGCACAGTAGTGTTACTAGGGACAAGTAAATGCTGCTTTTAATGCCGCGGTGTGCAAGTGTGCTCTGAACATTGGAAAAAGAAAGAAAGGCTCATGGGACCACTGAGCTCACACTTTTACATATTTGCAGTGTCCTGCTTTTAAAAAATATATTGGAGCATAGCCAGCAGTTCATACTGTGCATGTTTGGCAAAGGTATCTGAGGATTTTCATCTTTAGACCAAATTATATTACTGCCAGGTGAAAACCCAAGAAGATTCAGGAAGGTCTAGCTTGATAAATTGTTGTAAATTGTTGTAACCTTCCAAAAGAGAGCATGATCTCATAAGGTTAGAGAAATTACTCAAATTAGAGATGTGCAGAGATGTAGAGATGTAGCCCCTTAAAGAGGAACAATGCAAGACTTGCACCTTAATTAAACGGCTAAATAGTAGAAATGGCAGAAATGGTTAAATGACTTGTTAAGGGGAGAATGGAGGCTCTCTGCCATCCACCCAGCATCTCTTGGCTGAAAACCAACCTTGCAAGACCAGCACTTCCGACCCGGTGTCCCAGATCTTGTCTCGCGAGAAACGTGCTGTGTCTCAATTCGAATACTTCCATACTTAGGCTAACTGTTTTGAGTATGTAAGTGCGTTCACACTGACAAGTATATTGAAATGCAGTGTACTGTAATTGCCTGGATGGTGCACTGATAAGTCATGATGGTCAAAAATTTGAGCGTGGAACGATGGACACTTCCCACCTCAATGATCACCGTATTGGCTTCGTAGCAGAATATGTCAACATACTGGAAGGCTGATGTTTTCTGCCAGTAAGAGGAGGCGGCTGACACAACGGCGTAATCTCCACCTTGCGTTAAACAGATGGCGCACACAAGCAAAAAACAAACCAAAAAAAAGGATGAGTAAGGCGTTTATTATCGCTAATTGAAATTACAAACAAAACAAGCCGGTCAGTTTGAGACAACACTGTTGAAATTTGCACACTACAGAAGTAAGTACATAGTATACGTAGTATACTACATGACAGTGTACTCATGGAAGTATTCGAATTGAGTTGACTGCTTTACCGCACTACGACACAAACACGCTTGGTAATCTGTAATGACTTGTTAACGTTACCCACCATGTTAGACATGTTCCCAAACAAATGAACATGGTCGGGGGGGAGGGAGGAGGGTTAGCGCTGAGTTTTTACAACAGTGAAAATATGCACTCTGTAGGGGGAGCTTGGAAAAAAGAAGAGAAAAGAAGAGAGACAAAAGTAACAGCAAAAAAGCAACCACACATAATTCTCCTTTAAAACACATAGTGGGATGTATAAATGTCTTGTTTCTTTCTAACAAGACGCAAAGAGAAAACAGTGGCCGAAAGATTTCAGTCAGCTCTGAAGATGGGGAAAAAAATGTGTGCTAACCAGAATGCCAGGAACACAGTACTGAAAGACATTGGCCTGTACACAGTGTAGCTGCACAGTTTTCATTATGTAAAGGAAAGAGAGAGGCTGCAGAGAGGATTTGAATTTTATATCTGTACTTGAATCTTTTGACTCCTTAAAGAAACTACCAGAGGAATGTCAACGATATTGACATTTCTACCCCCCCCCAAAGTCTCTTTGCTTGTCATTGTTTTTCTTTTTTTTATATTTGCATCACACATTCAAATAATGCTTAGCAAAACTTGACTGCGGTGACATTTCCATTCATAACTTTCTCTGCTGCTGTTTGGTATTAGCACTTTCAACATCAACATACAAGACAAGTAACCTTGTCAAGTGAGAAATTTAATTATGTATGTGCTGTTTTCAGATGATTGGTATGCAGGCCTTATAGTAACTGTTTGCTCCAAGAGGCAGACGCCCACATTTAACACACCCAGCAGACAGCTTTAAAATCACCAACTGCAACCAACAACAAAACAAAAAAGAAATAAATAAACAACGGCAAAAATTTCAGCTCAACTTTTAACAAGTGGGCGAAGAGAGAGCTACTATTAAATGAGGTATGAAAGGCTTAGACTCTATCACCATCATCACAGACAAGCATCTTAATCCAGCACAGCTCTATTGTGTTGCTGTGCACACTGTAGGTCCTGGTTTTAATCATGTCAGATACTTCACCAAGGCTCACTTCTGTCTTTTGCCTTGACTCCTTTGAGGTGCTTCCACCCCCGACCCCCACCCCACCATCCCACAGGGTAGAAAACACTAGAGCATCAGAATCAATATACCGCTATCCAGAACTAACTTGACTGTGTTGAATTCTTTATCTCTGCATTTACAAGGTTGCGTTAGTGATTTTATTCAAACTAAACAAAGCATCTTGTTACTACCACTTTGAAGAAGTACTTGTCTGGGGGATTATCAATACTTATCAGTCAAGTGGAAACTTTGCAATTTGACAGTAATTATTTTTAATCTAATGAGATTGGATTTTGTGAGCTTAGCTTTGTCTAAATTGAGTGAGTGTGTGTGTGTGTGTGTGTGTGCGCCTGCGTGCGTGGATCGGTGGTTCAGAAACTGCCGATTGCTGCAGTGGTCCTTTTCTCTCTGTGCTCACGGTTGCTAATGTTGTGAAAATGAATCATAACATTTAACTGCGCTGTATAGCAGTACTCGAAGCACTTTAGAAACTGACAGTGGTATTAGGAATATATGTACTGGACTCCAGCAAACTTTTACAAAGTACTGTATAATGCTGCTTTATTGAACACAGCAATCAATACCATCCATAAAGTCAGATAGTTTTTTTTCATTTATTGTCTCTGATTTTAGAGCAGCTTCACCGCTCCGGAGGTGTTTCACCACTTGACACAGCCTCTGTAACGAGCACTCGAGCGTGATTGGTCAGGAACAGGGCACCTCTGGCAGCTTGTCATGTGCCAGGTTGAGACAGGCTTGTCAGTAAGATAATGGAATGTTCTAAGGTTAATTTACAACCATATGAATCCCATCAATAAGCAATTAAGAGGTGTGGAAACACGGAGGCGCCCAGGCCAGCAGCTAAAACCCCCACCAGTCCCCGCCTGCTTTTAATCAATTAATTGCTGTGACATGTCTGTTTAAAACGGCTTGATGGATTTACACATAAAAGTGAAGCATGGACCTTTCTTATTGCCGTACCTCACTTAAAGCACGGCTTGTGGATTCAGATGAGGTAACTTTGCTTCTCTCGCCTCACGCAGTCGTTGACAGATTTCACAAAATGCTCTTTATTCTGATTAGTGTTAGAGGCCCTGAAATGCTCTTTAAAACACTGCACCGCCAAATCTGGAGAGAAATAATATGTCACACAATCATTCAATGCCTGCGCACGCTGGTGCATGAAAAGCCTCACAGAGAGTCGACATGTAGATATGCAGAGTATATAAAAAACTCATCTGCATCTTAAACCCTCCCGAGCCAGTGTGGTGACGAAGTGCCTCATCTAAATTCATCTGGTCCTCGTGCAGCTGGCCATCACCTGCTGCAGTGTCGTCGCTTAGAATTTGCTTGTTGATATTTTCCTCAGAACCAGGTCTGTGAAGTATTCACGTTCATGTTTAAGCCAACCATACAAAGACTAGAGCCACTGCATGTTGAACAGCTGATTTTCCAAGGGATATTGGGAGATTTCCATTCATCACTTCCTCCTCCTCATCCCACTGCTGCTCTATAATGCTGTGAAGTCTCGCTCGCATGTTTTCCCTTTACACTACCATGACATACTTGGTGGGATCCCTGGAGAGATTCAGACAGAGGGTTAGTGATAAGATATGTATGAGATTTTCTACCTTATCAGCCTCATCCGACTCACATGAGCCCTGGGGAGTTTGAACACACTGTCCCAACCATTCAGTTACCATTTTAAGTGGAGATTCTCGCAGCGGGTGCTTTCTTTTGAAAATAGATAATGTGGATAAGACAAAGCAGTTCTGAGGATTTGTTTTAGTCAGTTTTTATTTTAAACATCTGTGCACAACAACATTTCTCTTCTTTTTGCTCTGCACTTCCTTGTTCTTGGTGGTTCTTGGTCTCTGTCGCCAGTGCTCCATCCATACATACAACCTGAAGATGACACTTCATCTCAGAATAACTCCTTGAATGCACAGAGCAAGGGAAAGCGGCTTCTGGGGTTGTATTTTGTGTCTGTCAAATGTGTAGAGGGATGTCAATTCACAGAGTTTTTGTCCTGTCCTCCACAGCACCTCCAAACAACATTTCGGTGGTGGCAGAGAACACTCCAGCCCCATTCAGCCGATACCAAGCCCAGAATTTCACTCTCGTCTGCACCGCAAAGGGAGGGAAGCCGGCCCCATCTGTGAGTTTTGATTCCTAAACCGTGCTGTGTGTTTTTGATATTCCAGTAAAATGCTCTGACAGTGGCACAACCCTCAACCTAAAGGTATCCACCTCAAGTCCTACTCAGATAATGTATTCCTGCAGTCATTTAAAGTAGCTGTCACCAGTGCGACTGCTGCCTTCATTACAGATTGACCTGTGATTGATTACCAGCACTAATTTAGTCATGCAATGTAGTCATTAAAAAGGTAGATCAGATTTAGGAAACAGACACATTAGTGTTATTGATGGTCACATTCTGGGTGATTAATCTAATCATCGTGACATGAGGGTAATGATTGCTCACTGGAGTGTTACTGTACACCGACATACATGAACATGCAGAGACACACCAGCGTGCACATGCAAGCAAGCCACACACGTGTGTTGTTCACAACTTTGTGAAGTAAAGGCAGAAATCTGCAGCACATGCTCCTGTGTTTGGTGGCATATGGGCTTATGGACGCTGTTTGAGAGCAGTCACTCGCTGTTTGTTCCCACCGGGTCATTAATCATTGTCCATGGGTGTATGATAATAGACTCGAGACCCTGAGCACACCTATCTCCTGCAATTATGAGCCCAGTGAGAGGTGAAAACAAGGTGAATATGATTTCCGCCTCTCAGGTACTTCCTGGTTGATAGTGTGAAGAGTGAGGTTCCCTCCTGTTGCGATTTCACAGGGAGCCTTAAGCCATTAAAGCTCAGCACTGCTGGATCCTTTTTCCAAGGCTTAATGGAGGAGGGGAGATCTGAGAGGTTTCAGCTGGTCAGTAAGCCCCGGACCGCCTCTGTGTCACCAGCCTAGTCACATTCCCGATAATTAACTTTGTCATTGACTCAGCAAGGAAATGATCCAAATCACTAACTTGTCATAATAACAAAAATTGTAGTTGCAGAATCTGAAAATAACTGCTTTTGGTCGAAGACATATTAATGATTTTCGGACGCAGGGAAACATTTCTCTGCAAAGACAGATTAAGGTCATTTCAATGCAGCAGCTTTACCACTCAAGATGGTTCTTTACGCATCAATGCAACCCAAAGAAGCAATCAATTTCACATACTATACAAGGTCCTCTCATTGTTAAATAGAAACTTTTGTTAAAAAAAATTCCAAGGAATGCATCAAACACCATGTATCATTCAAGCCACGAATGCAAAACAGAATAATGCAGATATAGTGTTATAAATTAAACATTTAGCTTCTTAGTATGAAGGTGCCATGCTGTATCTTAAGAGAAAGGAATATAACCGAGAATATGAAAACAGAAAAGCTGTTACAGCTCCAGGATCGTTGAAAGTGGCAGTAATGGAGAAAAAGCCCAGAATTAATTAAAAATAATGAGCTATGTGGGCTGTCTGTGGATCAGACAGGAGAGTATAGGTATTTTGAACTTTTATCACAGTGATTTTTCACTTCGCCACTGAGGTTCAGCTCTGGGACAAATCCATTTGGAAACAAAATATATTTACTGGAGTTTTCTGGACAGTAATCTTGAGGGAAACACTGAATCCTCTATCTTCCTAAATATAACAAGACATGTCCCCCACATCTTCAGATTGGCTTGTTTTGTTCCTAAAGTGGTTTTTGGAACCAGTTGTATTTTATCAGAGAAACAGAGACAACACTTTTATAAAGTCCTGCGCATTCACACAGGTGTTGTCTGTTTTGGGTGGAGCTCCACACTCTGCTGAAAGTTAGCCAAAGTCAGCAAACTCCAAAAATTGTTTCTGTTTCTGTTTTTTTCAAAGTTGTTCTACCCTGGCAGAATGAAAACTAACAGGAGAGCCAGAAGTTAGTCAAGCTCAGTTTGCTCACTCCCACACAGTCCTGAGAAGAGGTTTAATCAGCCAATGTAAGAAAACAGCTGCGTGTGAAGGGCCTGTAATGTTCCCAGTGCTCTCACAGCATGGAAATGATTTGAAAAAATTATTTCCATGATTCACTGTGTGAGTGGGAAAACTATTGGAGGAAAATTGACTTCTGCATCTTGCACCTTAGTGGTTGGATGAAAACTAATTTCAGCCTCATGCTACATCCTATAGGCAAACAGACGGCGTGTTTACACCGAAATGATGCAAGATCTGAAGTGGAGTCTGCCGACACAGAAAGCTGAGAAAGAAAGCGTTTCCAACTTGGAATCTGCGGGGAGTTGATCATGGCCTGTCAAATTTGCCTTATACAGTTGGACTGAATCAAAACCCAGTAAACAAACTCTGACAGGTTTCATGGATAGATTTTCAGAAGTATATTCTCACCAGACGCCGCAGTCCTGCAAACTTTCAACTCTTTAATCTCCTTTGAGATCTTACACCGTGGTCCATACAGTCAGCCGCGGGAAATATTCATTTGTAAATGACAAGGAAAAAAAAAAAAGTTCAGCCCTTGGAGAAGTCGAGCTTGCTTTCATATTTTTTGTTTGGTAAACTCTTCATGCTCTAAGTTGTTGCTCATATATCAGAGCAGATTATCTCTGCAGCAAACTGTGTTCAGTATTTAAATGTGGTCAAATGATTTGCAGGGAGGTGTTAGCTATTTTGAAATTGTAAAAGCAAAACTTTTACTGTTAAAGTCATAACAGTTTTCAAAAGGGATGACAGCAAATTAAAATAACGTACTGCTGTTGTGATGTTATTCTTAATTATCACATATTATTACAGTTGAGTTCATCCCCATTCAGTTTTAAAGAGGAGCACAGATATTACATTTAAACTGTGACCATTTGTTCTATTTATGCCGTTGTCCATGGTCACGCTGCATAACAAAACCTCATTATTAGGTTTGTAAGTATTTGCTTGAATGTTGCCGCTTTGGCCCAGTTATGTGACTGCAACTTCAAACAGCTCCCTTTCCTTTTTGATGAAACTCATTTAGTTTTTGTCGGTGCTGCTGCCCGGGGGCTTGTTGCAAAATGAGCTGTTGTCAGCTCTATTTTCAATGTCATATCATTGCAAGCCTGCTCTCAATAGTGGCTCACTACTTACAAAGAATTTGGCTGATTTATTGAGCCACTGTTGAACTGCTACTAAATATGGCCATTGTGTGGTATTTCTCATGCTAAATTGTCTTTGTTTCTGGTGTAGTGTAGTGAGTATGTCACTAGACTGAGTGTAAAGAGTATCCTGCATGTAACATGGGTTTATGTTAGGGTTGAAGAAATTCTCCAGCTACCTTATTTTCAGTCCTAGTGATTGTGTTTCATAACATCAACCACTATTTATCAAAATGAGGTTTAAATGAGATACAGAATAATATTTCGAAGCTGACGTTAGTTTATAGAAAGGTGAAGTTTTATTTTGGGTATTTTTATATTCTTATGACTTCATTTGACATGGATACTAAAGACAGAGAAACGTGGGGGAAAACTATGGGACTTAACTTATGAACAAGATGTTCAAGAGCTGAATTATCCACAGAAGCCTCCTCCTCTCTGTAACAAACAGACCAGGAGTTTTAAACCAGTACAAACAACCAAACAGTTTATCTTTAAAGATGAGTAAAACACCAGATGATCTTTGCCAGACACAGGCCTCTTATGAAAAATGTTCTCAAATCTTTGTGTATTAGGTCATTTCATTCACTTTGCTATTATTTCATTTCTGTAGCCTGATGTTAGAGAAGCAGCCGCGGCCAGCCTTGTCATTGTGAGCTGTGCTCAGAACATGGCTGCTGTTCTAACAGAGATAGAGAGCAGAGAAATAGGTAGAAAAGACAAAGAGCTGCTTATAATGCAGCAGATCAGCCAGAACCCCCGCAAGTAATTAAAACAAAACAGCCGCCGAGGCTACACAATGTTTGTGCTGTAAATGTTATTTTTATCATCACATTTTTTAAATTGTCTTATATTTTTAATGTTTAAAAATAAGTGATGCTAAATTAACAGATAAAAAAATACAAACAAACAAAAAGATAAAAAAAAAAAGTAATAATGAGCCAACATCAAAAAAAAGGGGGAGGTTGCAGGAGAAAGTGGAGAGAGGAATGAGAAGAGGGAGAAAACTCAGCATCAGCATGTAAGACTCTCACAGCTACTTTCCTCTCATTAACTCATCTCTACCTGAGCGTTATGGACAGAACAAATGAGTCTCACCTCTTCCACTATTCCTTGAGCTCATAAACATGCTCCACACTTACATTTTGGCTCTGCCCTGATATAACACACTGTCATAGATCACTACAGCCTTGACTTCATCTTTGTGTATGGAGCAGTGAATGCTTTCATACAACATTAAATGTAACATTTCTTTCACCGTAAACAGAGACATAAGCTTTGTGTTTGTTTAGATAAATTTGCTTTGGCCCTCCACAAAGACTAAGAGAAGATGATGTTGCTATGCAACATCCTTTTGCATCCGTCTGGTATCCAGTATAATGTCTGACACTTCATTCTGGCTTATGTGGATGTTCTAAAGCACTGAAGTTCATACAACACTGCTGCTGCTGCACGTCTACTTACACTCATATTAAAAGGAGTTTTAGAAGTCGTCTGCTGTGCCTTGTTCAGACTCATTTTGTTCTTTTTATTGGTTCTTCAAATGTCACAACAGGATTGAATTAAGGAAAATTAACATGTAGGAAGCACAGCTAGTGATGTTAAATGGTTTGGATGTTTTTCTTTGCTTTCCTAACAAAAGAGGACGCTTAAACAGGTGACAGTGTTTGAAATTTGTTTCAGCATTTAATTAAAGCAGTAGCCTGGGTCCAGACCTCTGCCTCACACATATCTTTTATGTGGTCCAAATACATCTGCTCTTGTCCTCAATGGCACCCAGTAGCCCATATGAAACTAGCTGCATACAGTAGCTACACAGCTAGCAACAAATAATAAATCTGATAACTGTCATTAAATAATCGGAGGCTTATATTTGATAGCAGCTCCCATTTCAGCATCATTATAACTTGTAATGGCTTCATGATGGAAGGGTTGTGGCAATTTGTAAAAGATGGTAAGATCACAAAAGGTTTCTTGTGTAGCACTGAAAAGCAACAATGCATATTGTTGCCATGGTTACTCCCTGGACTTCCATTCACTTTGATTTGAGGTGTTGTGATGTATGATGTTGAGAAACATGCATTTCATGTGGCCCAGCATTATTTAAACAGGCCCCCAAATTATCTGTCCTCTGCTCACGTCACTTAAATATTCCAGCATTCATGCGTCATAACATGTGACGTTAGTCCAATGTCACTGGTTGCACAACAGTAGAGTAGCATCGCTGTATATACAGTAGGCTACACTAGATTCACCGTATTCACACATGATCATGCTTTGTGAAGTTCTGGCAGCTTGTATTACATCACTGCACACATTTTGTAAATTCATAAATTCTTCAGCACTCTTTGGAGGTACCAAACACACTAAATTCCTTCAGTGCGGCTTTGACAGAACTGGATATAATGGACTGCATGTGTTAAAAGTGTCTGGTATTATGTTTCAAGATCTGTCAGTATCTGATGCCACTGAAGCAAGCCGGTGACGTATCAATAATAGCTCCCCAGTGCCACTCATTAGAGCATCCTCAGAGTACAAGCAAGCACTGATTGAAAAGAGGAAAGATAATGACAGTTAATAATAAGAGGGAAAGCTGATTAAGTCATGGCCAGGATCCTTCTCTCTGCGTCTCTCCTTTTTCTGTCCCCTTTTCTCTTGCTTCTTCTCTTTTACTGAATCATTCTGTCACCATGAAAATTACTGCCTTGTCCTTTTGACACTGCCATGATTAATTGCAGCAGCACAAAGGTGTATATGGACCAATGCATGATTGTTCCGTTTTCAAAAAAGGTTTCGGATTTAAGATGTTGGAGAGGTGGGGGAGGCTTGGCAGCGTGCAGAGTGCAGGTGCTTTCATCCCTGTCTATTCACAGGGAAAATGCAAAAACCCTTCTCATGCCATCCCAGCTTAATTTCACCACTGCCATGGCATTGTGTATGGGCTACTGCTTAGAATTACATCTCTGTCTTTTTTTTCTCCGCTAATTCATTTCAGAATGAAGTAAGTGGTTTGTGTCTGGTTTCATTGTCTGCACATATTGGACTATGAAGTATTTGGGGATTTATAACAGAGGCGTGATTGATAATCACTTTATTCCATGCAGTAACACAGTCTGTAAGAGAACAATACAACAGCAATGCCAAAAACACTCAGAAATCCCCTTTTACATGAGAGCGAGCACGTCTTTCCAAGTCCGACAGCAGCACAATGTATTACCTCACAAGCCAATTAGTTGATTAAAGACAATAGTCATTTTGAACCTTCCTCTCGCTAAACTACAAATACGTTGTCTACAGTTTCCCAAGAGGATACATAAAGAACAGGTTATCTCACAAGACAAAGAATTGTGCAGTATGACTTGATATACTGTTCAGTAATCATTTTTATTTCATTATAAGTCATCAAAAGAAATTCTCTCTTATGAATACACAGTGGATGCCTGATAGTCGAATGAAAGGGAACTCATCTACAGCAGTAGCCAACAAAAGTGCCCATGTCATTTTGCGAAATGCAACCATTTATTAGAGACATGTATCATAGTGAGAGACATCCTCAGTGTTATTTTGGCAGCTTTATAATCACTTGTCGAGAAAAAAAAAAAGATTCAGTGTGTGCTACCCCATTTGGATGGAATGAAAGAAGTGATGTTTCCTGTTATCTCTGCCTGTCAACAAGGGAATGTGGGAAATGAGATTTTAGCAAATTAGTAGGTAGCTTAAAGGAATACAGACCAAGTTTAAAGTGATGACAGATGTTTCCTTAGTTGTGCTTAGACTTTAAGATGAATTGCAGATTGGTTCATATTAATATTTACAAAGATACCGTGTCCTGGCAGCTCATTTTGTTGTCACATGCAGCACACAGTCTCCCTCTTCTTTCGTACTTGGCTGTCCAGTAAATTCAGAAATGCCACAAAAAAAAAAGAAAAAAGATCAAAGCATATTTCTACATTTTGAAAGATGACAGATCGTGGCCTTGTAGAACAGCACTCTACCCACTCCAAAAACATGATTTTTTAGGGAATAATTGAATAATGTATTTTTTTTTTTATATATACTTAACAACAAAGTGCTCATTTTTCACACTTGTCTAATTTATTACCATTGTGATTGTGGCTGCTGAATGACATTCAACTCAATGTGATTCACTTGTCTAAGAGTATCATTATATCATCATATGGTGAAACATCAGTCACAAAGCATACAAAAATTACCATAACATATGTATAAAGAGGAAGAGTCATAATCAACACTGACTCAGTCCACGCAAGTCCTGCACTGGTCGAATATCTATATATGTCTGTTTATGTCCGTGTCTGCTGTGTTTCCACAGCCATTAATTACAAGGGATCAGTTCCTCGTAATGAAAGGGGAAATGAAATAGGAGCAGAACTGCAGGATAATGACATAGAAATAACACTTCACTCTCTCGCCCCGCAGCAACTTATCTGTCATCCCATTCATTCATGTCTTTGATGAAACATTCATTGATTCCTTTTCTTATACATCAAGCAGACAGGTGGCAAAGAAAGATATTTAGTCACGGTGGGATCGCCATGAATAGGTAAACTGATGCTTGATATTTTGCTCGAGGTTACACCTCAATAGGGGATTCATTTCTGACTCCTCCAGAGCACACACACAACATAGGGCTCCATGCATTATGTTAAGTCATGCAGATGTTTAATCAGCATTTCCTTTACGCCTATAAATTAACTTGTCTGTTAATGTTTATAGAAACAAATCGGTTATCTCGGCACACGGAATTAATTCCCTATTACACCAGCCCACAGCCAACACAGGTGTTTTTGTGTGCCCACACCATTTTGTCCAACAAAAGCCACAGAACAGGTGCATGGATCGTTCTAATCCACGCTGCTCTCCCTCCACCTGCTGTGATAATTAATGAGGTGTTTTAATACACAGTGAAAAAGCTCCTTCTCTTTGCAAGTTGTCGAGTAGCTGTAGGAATTAGCAGGGGGACGCAACGGGGTCATTGTGCATCTGTTGATGTTTCTACTTCCCATTTGACTACTGGATTTTAAAGTCTGGCCCTACTTGAGTACATGCAGATAATGGGTGATGGATATTGAACGCTCTCACATGGTGAAATTCAAGTGTGAGATGTGTTAATCAGTGGAACTTCATTTGCAAATTAGTCCTACATGCTAAAACAACATGATTCATACATTTAGAGGACTCTTAGTTCCAAAGAATGACTGTAGCTGGCGGTGATAGAAATAAATCACGAATAGGAAGAGCTATTTTTGTTGGTTACCACAACAGCACAAAATGTGCACGAGTACATGACCCAAGCTACCCTGAGCTAATTTGAAATGAGTATAGCTGATTGGGGTGTAAGCCCCTACCTTTGTACATGACTGTGTAGCCAGCCTTGGCTACAATAACCTTTTGGACAAGCTTTTGACTTTTATTATAGATTTCCTAACAATATCTTGTATGTGTGTGTGCAGTGTACTAATTAAAAACTAAGGTTGTACTTGTAGCCGTAGTCATTAGTCATCGTTTAACAATAAATTGCACCAGGGTGAAAGTTCAGAAGTTCTCCAATAAGGGCCATTTATTATCAGACTTGATAATAACTGAATGTGGAGAAAAATGTAAAACAAAATGAAAACATGAACTTCAAGTTGTTTGGATTCTGGTTTCCTCTAATGAAACATCTAATTAAATTTAATGAAAATCTATTGAAATAAACAATAAATGATGATGTGCACCAAACTCTGCACTTCCTTCCCAAATTGTACAAACAAGAAGCTTTTGATCTGTACTGAAAGAGCACTGCAGGTAGATGGGGCCACAGAGCAATTCAAGGCTCACAGGTTCTCAACCACGGAACTGACAACAATCAGTCCTGCCTTTGAGCAAGGGTACCCAGCAACCCCATGTGGATGAGCACCAGCCAGCTCCGATGGCAAGCATTAGAAAGTTTTTAGAGTTGGCTATAAATACTGTGATACAACCCAGCAGCACAACACAGCTTGTAGTATAATGATGTTGCATCTGTCCTGGCAAACATAACCTCAGCAACAAAGGGGCCCACACAGACAGCCTCCATTCATCAAATGAAGCCACTAAAATAAAGGTTCATTTGAACAAAACGAAGAAATATGTCCATTTAAAAGTGAATTTCTCCATTCGTGAATAAACATGTGGTGTCCTTTAGCGTTTAATATTTAAGTTTTATGTCTGTTCGTTTGAATTGAACTTGGCAGTATTGTCATTCGAAGTATTGAGGAAATAAGGATGCATTGTCACACAAAAAGTGAATAATTTTTCATAGAAAGGGCAGTCCACTGTAAAGCTGCATTGTGGTCCAGGGATTACAGAATCTATCCCTATTGTGAATGTAAAAATATCGTTTGGAGCTATTCCTCAAGAGCTTGGCCTTATCCTCACTTGTTTATACTCATTATTGCTGTTTACCCACTGGAGGGAACAGCCCTAGAGGTGGCATCATATCAAAGCAAGCTCCAACCATCTCCCCACAAAAGCCTCATACAATACAGTGAAAGGCAGTGTTTACAATAATGACTCTTTGATCTTTGGGCAAATTGAATTCAAATGACCAAAGGTTGCTGAAGAAGATGTGCATTAAATGTTCTTTTCTTCACAAACAAAACAACAAAAAAAGGAGGCGTATCTACTCCAAAATATCAACACCACAGGCAGCCACTTCGCAGCCCTCTTTCAATACTAATATCTGGAGGTTATGTGCTGAAATGGGAGCATGAATTCCCTGTCAGGAGATTAGTCAGCCTAAGTGTTGACAGAGTCATGAAATGGTGAAGAAATTCTTGCAATATTCTGGGAAAACCTTTCAAGTGGCAGCACCTGACCCAGCAGCTGAGCACGTTCAAAATCAGCTCTCGAAGCAGAAATAATCAATACCTTTATGATCACTATGGGAAAAGATATACAGTATGTATTGCAATGCAGAAGGTGTTGTTCATGATGCACGGGATTTTTTTCAGCTGTGTTTTGGTTAAGCAGTTTGAAAGTTGTCTCACTCTTGCCTCTCTCATCAAGCCCATTTGCAAAATAGGCTTCTATATTCAGAGAGGAAACTCTGTCAAACCAAATGTTGTGTGCTACTTGCTCGGCAACAAATGGCAAACTCAGCAACCGGTTGCTGTGCACACTGGAGCGTTCAGTAGCTAAAGAGCCAGATTTGGTCCTCACGAGTTGGAGACGGAGCTAAAAAGAGACTCAGTGTTGGATTTAATTTGTCAGTGGTGCGTCTGCAGCTTGCTGCTGCTGCTGCCCCCTAATGACCACCATTTAGTCAGCTTTAAGAGTTGTCGATGTTTATTTTTTGTCTGCCAGCATTCAGGGAAAATTGTGGCATTTAGTGAAATTTACCTTTCCATCTCTTGTTTCCTCTTTTTTGTCTCCTCCATCTGTTTTTCCATTTCATTACTCCTTGTTCTTTCTAAGGTGTACTTCAAGCGTGACGGGGAGCTGATAGAGGTGATCTCCTACACTCAGCCCTCCACTGGTGAGCAGGGAGGAGGCTCAGCGGGAGTCAGGGGAGCTAGGCCGCTCATCAGCAGGGACCTCGATGACACTAAGCTGCAGCGGTCCCTCTCCCTTCTGGACCCCGAGGGGCGGGCAGCACGTCTGTACACGGAGAGCCCCCAGCGCGTCCACACTCAGGGCCAGCAGGCCTCCGAGCCCAGCCCTGCGACAGAGGTCATCCCAGAGACAGTGGTGAGCCGCGAGTTCCCCCGCTGGGTGCACAGCACGGATCCTCTCTATTACTTCAGCCACAATCACATCCCTCAGAGTGACGGTTCTGTGGTGGTGCAGGCCCGACTCACCTGGACCCTCAACCCTCAGCTGGATAATGATGCCTTGTTCAGCTGCGAGGTCAAGCATCCAGCACTGTCCATGCCCATGCAGACAGAGGTGACTCTGGGTGAGTAGGTTCCACACCAATTCATTGCTTTTGCATTTTATTGTCAGTCCTTCAGCAACCTTTCTCATCTGTTCTCTATTCCTCCTAGCACCCCACGCAAAACACTGCACCTAGACGCTCAAACACCCTTGTCTCATTTCTTTTCCCTTTTAATCTCCTGCTGTCTCCTTGTATCCCCTTGCCGCACTTGGAAACCGACTGGGCCCCCTTACGTCTCCCTTGCAAATGTACTCAGAACAACACTGATTTTCATTTGATGCCGCTTAATTGTGTTATAGCACGGCAGATTGCAAGTTTAGCGGCGAATGCAAAACTACGGAGTGACTGACAGGGCAATTCATCGAGCTGTCTGTTGCTAGATTGAGTTAACTCAGTACTCTTATTGAAAAAGTCAACCTGAATTAGAGAAGTCAAATGAGAATTCAGACACGCTGACCAATGTTATGTCATTGGAAAAGACGATCTCAGAGATACTGCCCTTCTTCCAACTTCAATGAGCAACCTCCCTTAAGCTCTTCAGTCTGGCTCTGTCGTCTTTTGCAGAGAAATATAGCCTTTATAGTTCATCACTTTTATTTCAAGGAGAGAAAGACAGTGGTAGTGAGGGTGTTTTTTCTTTTCTTTTTTTGTTCATCAGCAAAGTTTTATTAAAGCCAAAGACACAGCGATGCAGATACTGAATTCAGAAAACAGGAATCATACTTTGAGGGAAAAGTTAACATTAAGTTTTAATCGGAAAAAGAGAGATACACCCTGCGATATATTTTTTCTTTTTTTTTTTCTAAAAACAAAGATGGCTTCCAGCGCATCCAATTAACACTTCAAAGGCAATAAGTTGGCATGGTCCTCCTGGAGACAAGCCACGCAATCCTGACACGATAAACAGAGGCATTATCTTCTGAGATGCAAGCGATGGTTGAAGGCAGGAAGAGACTGTGAGTGAGGAAGCTGTGGCAGGTACATGTTTGCTTGCTGAATTGTGTCTCACTGTCAATATTTTATCACACATTACCACCTTTCAAATAATTAAAAGCATCCCTCTTACTATGCTGGTGAGCAGCCGTGGTCGCTCTGAGTCAACATATATACAAAATCTATATTGTCTAGAAGAGGAAAGTCTTTAATGGATTTAAAAGAAATGACAAGTAGGTATTAAACAGCTCGTGCAGAGGCCACTAACAGATTTTTCTTGCCTCGACAGTGATCCATTTTAAGATATGTGATGGGTTGACATACATAATCCGAAGTCCAGTCAGTGCATTTCATTTATCTAAGCCACTACTAAACAGGAAGCTCTTTTACTTTGGTAGCAGCTAGTACTGGAAGTTGTAGAGACCAAAAAAAAACACACAGGACTTTGTCTTACTCTAACAAATCCATAGATCTGAGCTTAAAAAAATCTTTGGAGGAGCAGCAGGACATCCTGTGACACCAGGCTGACCTATCACTCCAGTCCAGTTTCCATTTGATGGTGAACTCACAGATTGTTCCCTGACAAAACTTTTGGTTTTTGGGTTAATTTCAGTTTTTCACTTTGTGTTTGCCAAGACAACTTCCTGCCAGAATCTATATACATATCTGGGTAAATAGGGTGAATCTACAGGGTCTCAATTAGTGAAGAAGGGACACTCCTTTCTGTTGTACCTTTTGAATCAATTGGCTTTCAGCTCGGGCTGACATGAAGAATGTGCTTTTCCTGATAGAAATCTCTGGTGGGATAAAACTCAAAGGACAAGGCTGCCGTCATTCTGGATGAAAACACCCCCCCAACACACACACCCTTCTGTGCAGCCCCAAGCCTGATGTTTCCTACTCAAGGCATAAAACCTTCAAAAATGGTTCCCAAATATATTTGTAGTTTTATTTTTACGGGCCACTCCATCTTTTTTAAAACACCTGCTCACAGTGGTTTTTACCAAGAGTTACTGAACTATATAAACATGATAAATAGTAATAATACACATTTGCTCCTCTAGTGGCCATTTACGCCAGCAGAAGGGCTTTTGTGGGAGTGACTTAAAATGAATTACGGTGACTACATTCAAAATAATAACAGAGTGCAATTCTGTGGTGTTGTTGATGTTTTAATAGTGTCTATTGCAAAGAGTTACTTGAAATGAATTCATATGGCTTGTTTATGGGACCAATTTAGTGTGAGGTTTGATCTTTTCATTTAATTAGTTGGAATATAAGCTTGTACCAGCTATATCCTTTCAGTCATAGCTAAGCATAGAAGAGGATCAAATGTCTTTAGCCCTTATTTAAAAACCAATTGTTGCAATTGGTATTGTCACCTCTCTTCTCTAATCAGAATATGTCATGCTGGATAATTGTTCCTCAGTATGTGATAACTGTCATGGATGTGGATGTGGATGCGGTACATCACATGCAAGACAGAGACTTCCACATCATTTGAAGGTATAATGGCATGAGCTGTCTCCTGCAGACAAAGCGTTGCACTGAGGACTCGAACAGCTCTTTGCGTCTTTCATATGTTGATGATAAAACACATGACACACCCTGCAGCGAATGGGTCCTGTGAAACTCTCTGCTAAATGTCAAAGGTGCTAATATTTTGACAAGCCGTCCTCTCTGTGTTTTCAAGTCATTAATTTATCACTATCTTTGTTCTTTTTGAAGAGACGGGAGGAGGCATCACCAGATATCTAAAACAGAGCAGAAAATGTGTTGTTTGTTGATTCCAATTAGCGCGTTAATGTTATGCAGATATAAATGATTTGACTCAGGGTCTGTCTTACTGTATACACACACTCTCTGCTGGTTCGTTCAGGTGTGTTTGGTCAGGAAATGAAAAGGAGGTCTTTGCAGTGCCCATAAGTAATAAATCTTTCAGAGATTTAATATTGCCACATGAGACAGAGCGACAGTCTGACAATCGACCAATGTTGTATTACACTTCATGAATATTCATGGGAGGCTCTGTGCTCCCCATACAAATGAACCCGAGGCTGGTGCCAGATCTGGGAATGTGAAAAAAGAAAAGAAGAAGTGCTACACCTCTATGAGATCATGAGGCCGGTCTTTTCTGCACTCCCAGACTATATTCATGAACATAGCACATCTTAATAATTAAAAGAAGTTCTTTGCTCTGGATTCAGATGAGCTAAGGTGTTTATTATTCAGTACTGTTGGACAAGTGGTGGGTTTCTCATTTCATACACTGTACAGCATCGAGAAGAGATCCAGGCTTCCTCACATCTCCCAGACATTGCTTTGCCAGACTGCGATAATCAAAGAGCAGATGCTCAGTTTCAGGAAGACGGCTGTGATCTCGGTGTATGCATGTGTGTGTATTTTAGGGAGGATTTTGTGTGCATGTGTATACGTGTATGGTTATTGCCTGTTAACGCCTGTGTGTCTTCGTCTGTTTGCCCGGTGCAAATATGGATTTGTTATGTGTACCTAGCATGTTGTTTATATCTGTGTTCACCTGCAGTTCAGCTCCACATTCTCAATCTGTCGCATCTCCCCGGTTTGGGTCACATAGTCCAATGTGTTAGCACCCGATTCTCCACTACAGAGCGATCCAGCTGTCAGTCAGGCCTTTTAAATTCAGTCGCATGCCTGTCTGACTTCTCTGTTTCAACACAGCCAGTCACCCAGCTAATGCGACAGGTTCTCCTTCAACTGCTTAAAGTCTGTTGTGGAACTGTGCAGACCTGTTGATGTCTTGGCTAGGTATGAAAGCACACCTGATGCTGAGCGCACGCTTGTTTTTCTGGAGGGCATGTTTTATTCTCTGACCCCTTCTGAAGTGATAACAGTTCGCTCCTGCAAACTGAAGAAGTTGGGTCTTAGGTGTCGTTCTCATGGGACCATGGCTCATTTCCCCTGTGAGGCCCTCCTCCTCCTCCGCAGAGAGAGGCTGTGTTATGTCCATCACACCGCATGCTGCCCTAATCAAAGGTGGTGACGTAGGACACCAACTGTCACTGTTGGAGCAAATCCCAGAAATCAGCCATCATCTTCCCCAGCCATATGCCTCGCAAGCTCCAATGTGACGCCACGACACCAGTATTTAAAAATACCCTTTCGTTAGTGTGTGGGTGGTGGAAAGATGCTTCACACTGCGATGCCAAAACTAGCCTGTGAAATGCCATCCATCGCCGGCGTGAGATGGAACATTTAGCCATGTCAAACTGCTCACATCATGTCTTTGGTTGAGTTGCCAATATAAATACATGGATATTTTCCTTTAATCTTAAATAAAAGGCACAAACTCCAAAATTTTCTCTTGGACTTCGCATCAGTTTGGATGGATCAGTTTATGTGGAGTGAGAAGTCTATGTAGTGACGCTGAAGTCTCTTTAAACTTGAATTTCTCCTCTTCCCTCTCTTTGTGTCTCTGCATTACTCTCCAATTATTTCATGCAATTCAAGTCTGTTTTATGTTAGAAAAAGAAAAAAACAAGATCTCTAGATGTGATATACAGTATATGGGCAATGCCACATGCTCAATCCTATTTACAGATGTGACTGTGTAAGTCCCAATCCATTAGTCTGATGCAGACTTGTAGTCAATGGCTGCCTAAGAAAAGGCTGTGCTTCATTAGCCACAGTGGACAGTTTGTTGCCAGATTAATAGCTAAAAAACTGAGGTCGTTTGTCTGTGTATTTATTTATCCTTTAGTTTAACTCATCAATGAAAACAAGCACCCGGTGTGATTTATTTATAAATTAACTCCAGAACTCCCGGGGTGGACTTGTGCAGGCATTATTGATAGGATGCCCTTAGCCTCAGTCTCATTGCATGTGCTGCTCAGTCCATTTGTCTAACATATGGAAGTACGCAGCATGTGAAGCAGTTATCTTTTAGGGGAATTGTTAATCATCTCAAATCATGCAGAACTGGCTTATATTGGCCCAATGCAGTACACTCTGCTGTTTAGCCACAATGAGATGTCTTACCTTTTTATAACATTATGCAAATCACTCATTTTATCTTGACACTACATACACAGGACAATCACCAGCCTCTCACTGTCAGAATATTACAATCTGCCTGCCTGCACCCTCTTCTGCTTGCACCCCATTGTTTTAGAGGGTCCAAATGAAAGCCATCTGGGGGCTGCTGTCCGCACCAAGACAAGGGAATTAGCTCTCTGAGTGCCCCTTATCTCACTGCCTCCACACTCCACCCGATGCACTCCCATTCTCCTCTAGTAATGAGTATCTACCCAATTTAGTTCCTTTTCTCTCCAAGGGGGAATAAATCCAGCACAGTGCTTTGGATGAAAGAACCTGCAGGTCCCTCGCCTCTTGCCCCGTGACCTTAATTGACAGGAAATTGTATTTGTCTCTCTCCCTCTGTGACAAAACAGGTGTCCGGAAGGATTTGTTCTCCATGCTCAGTACAATGACCTTTCTCTCTTTGTCTTTTTTCCCTCTCCTTTCAGCTGCTCCTAAGGGTCCTAAACTCTTGATGTCCCCCAGTAGGGCAAAGGTAGGGGACACGGTGCGCATCACTGTGCAAGGATTCCAGGTAGGATCACCCGGGGTAAGTGCATGGGGTTTTGAAGAAAATGAAAGGCCATGTTTGGTCTTGAATAGAGACTAGTGTAAATGTGTTGTTAAGCCTGTTGTATTGTATTCTGTGGTGTGCACTCTGATGGGCATGGAGCATATAGGCATACAGCACATTTTGTCAAACTGTAACCTTTTAGTTAATACAGTCTTTAAATACTAAACACTGCGTCTTTGCCTCGGGTTGTTTCTATTCGAACTCAGGCAAGAACATTTTAAACTAAAACAAATAAAGTCAAAGAAATCAGTTTACCCATAAATGGCTGACGCCTATCTGATCTGTCTGATCTGATCTGACATCCATGTCCATCAACCCGGTTTATACTTCTTCACTGAATCAGTGCCGTAGCTGTGTACCCTTCGCTTCAATCAGTCCAGCAGTCATACAGGCCATCTGCTGTCAATGTCTTGTCTTTCTCTTTTTTCGGCTTTGTAGTCATTTCTGTAAAAGGAACTCTTCCATGCTACAACATGATCCACTCTGTTTTAGTTGCTTTTGTTTGAAGTACACACACAGCGGCATGGGATACCCCACTGCCAACTGTTTGTGTTTTTGGCTGTGTTAAACACAGACACACAAAGATGAAGGTCACTTGCATAGGCTACAGCATTTGTTCGTCTTCAATTCTCAACAGAAGTATAAACCAACAGGCTTGCAACTTTGCTATTCAGTGTCATTTTTTTTTTTGCAGCTTTCAGACTTTTTGCACCATAATCCCAAAGACAGAGCTGAAGGTAACAGCAAAAAAGATTGTCTTTATGTCACTGTCATCTCCTGACAAAAACGGAGCATGTCCCCGGAGTGAAGTGCCTGTGGATGCTCCTGATCTCTTTGACAGGGATGACACATTGAAGCCGGGCAGCTGGAGCCAGTCAGGTGAAGAGGATGGGACTAATCCTGATATAGCGACATGCTAATGGCCCTCAGCAGGAATCACCTGTGTTTATCTTGGTCACTGCTTCATGAGTCAGATTTTTAGTTTGAGTTCATTGATCTTTCCATGCAAAATGAAT
The DNA here is from genome assembly GCA_021432705.1 of Caranx ignobilis. Lineage (NCBI taxonomy): Eukaryota > Metazoa > Chordata > Actinopteri > Carangiformes > Carangidae > Caranx > Caranx ignobilis. Next base: position 29,254,789 of record MU269985.1, read on the forward strand.
GAATGGTGTGTATTTATTATTTATTTGTTTATAGCTTTTTTTGGGGGGGGGTGCATGAACAAAAGTTACTGCACAGATATCACCATGTGTCCATGTTGTGACCTTGAGATTGTATTTTAAAACAGTGTTAAGACTACTTATCATAAACAGGCCTGGCTGTGGCACACGGCCAGACGGAGCCTTCGGCAGCACAGGCATCAGTGGAGATTGATCAGAAAGTAAATTTCCCTTATCCTTCACTGGGCCTTGGCTTTAGGGTTTCACAAGTAGATAAGATTGTGTGTCAAGACTGATAATTCTGCTTCCCACCTTCTTGATACAATAAGATGCCAGTTCCCCCCCTGGTTTATTGTCTAAGGAATTTATTAAGGACAATCATCCTACAGTTTGGATTTTATTTTGTATTCCCTTAGCTTGTCGTTTTATGTATGAGATTAAATAGGGCAATGATGGTTTCAGCAGCACAGTGCACAGATCTCTTTAATTTGGACTTCAAAGACTCTTGGGGCTGTGTGACAGGAAGGTCTCACTTAAACCCTTTTAGTGTTTGTTTTGCTTTTTTTTTTTCATCTTAATGTGACCTTTTCCCATGAGCTTTTGCCAATCTACTAACTCATTTAACCTTAGTCATGATTTAAACTCAGAGAGTGGAGAACTCAATCAGCAGCGGTAACATTTATTTCAAAAGGCAGGGCAGTTCACAGCTGCTTCATGACGATTGCAAACCAGTACGTTAATGATTTTTCACCTTATCAAACTGTTTCCGTGGGTCACTTCAAGCTATTAAGTCCACTTTCATTCCAGGCGTGTGCTATCTGACCTCTTAAGTGTTGCATGTGATAATGATATCATTTGAACAAAATGTGCAGTTTTGAGTCATTTGGGAGGGATGTTGACAGTAAGCGGTCCTGTCTGTTTTTCAAAGCACAAAGCAAGAGTAAATAGCAGTGTGGACTCTTTTTCCTGTTCAGCTCTACCTTCATGCACTGTTAACTGTTTTGAACAGTATATCAGCTCAAGCTGCACCAGGTGGATTCATTGGCTGTCATTTGATTCACCTTAAATAAACTAATTCTGTCTGAGTTCACCCACCTCCCATACGAAACTTTAACAATAACCACAGCAGCACACAGAGGACCTTGATTACACTCTACATTTAATCACTGTGTTTGTCACAAAAGATGAGGTTAGACCTGTGACCTCAAATCACTCATTTCTTAGGGAATAGATAAATCCTTCTATCTTGTCATGTGTCAAGTGGCTCTGATGTCCCAGTGACACGCTCTCTCCTTTGACATGATGCCGAGCTCTACAAACCCTTTTTTCTGAAAACCTTGCTCTGCTGAATTGTGTTCCCTGGCTTTTTATTTCAAAACTTATATCAAATGGATGGTAGAGGAGATAACTTGTGTGTGGGTGAGTGTGTGTGCGCGCACTTGTGTGTCCTGCATATGTGTCCGTGGCAGTGTGTGTTTCAAGGAGGGATCATGGTGTGAGGAAGAAGAAGCAAAATCTTGTAGCTCAGAGGGGAATCATACAAGGGACTTGTCCTTTTATTGTGTCCTTGTGTTATCTATGAGCATGTCAACCCACTGGTATGAATGAAGTGCTGCTTCATGGATGGTTATATTTTTAAATTGGAAATGTGGGGATTGCTCTCTGGAGGGCTCAAAATTTGAGAGGGGAAAAACTGTTGTAAAGTGAAGTGTTGATTATTAATGCATGTTGTTAACTTGCTGTTGCATTAGGGGAAAAAATTGGAGCTTGTATTATTCATGTATCCTTTGCTCTTAATCTCTTGGCTGAGGCTCACAGACTTTCTCTGCACCACTCAGTTTCTCACCCCCGCTTTCTCTCTGTCTCCCTTTTTCCCCATCCTTTCTCTTCTTTTCTTTTTTTTCCCTCACCATCCCATCTGGGCGCTGGGTGTTGATAGAATGAGGTGTTCCCGGAGCCCCTCTTCACCTGGACGCGGGTGGGGGGCCGCCTGCTGGATGGCAGCACCGAGCGGGAGGGGAAGGAGCTGATTCTGGAGAGAGTGCCAGCTGAGCTTAACGGCTCGATGTATCGCTGCACGGCCCAGAATCCTCTGGGCTCCACGGATACACACACTCGCCTCATAGTCTTTGGTATGTACAATCGCGCCCCCCCCCCCAACACACTCATAGCCCCAGTTCTGCAGTGGCCACTGCTGAACTGAAATTGGATTCAAGTTTGATTAATTATTCAGAAGATGATGAATATGAAACATTTTTTTTAACTTTTCAACTTGGCTCCAAAGGAATTATCTGAAACACTTATACAATTACACAGCTAAATGTCACAGAAAATTATATAATTCTACAAAATTTCATGTATCTACAGTATCTCTGGAATATACTTAAGAGATTTACGTGACCGCTTTTAGGTATGAATCATTAATGCAGCTAAGTGTGTGATTAATAAGAAATTGTATCTCTAATTGGCTCAACAACACATTCCTTTTAAAGCTGCACTTAGTGAAGATAACTACTCACCAGCAAGGGACTCAGCGACTATTTCATCAATGGCACTTCTTGTGCTCTCTCACTTAAACACCAACTGCCAGCAGAAGCATCAAAGGCCCATGATGGAATCAAAGGACCTTTGTTGTTGACAGTGTTAGAAAAGCACTTTGTTCAATGGCCAGACCAAGGTAACATGTTCATTGGAACCTGGAAGGTGTTCATTTACTGGTGTTGATGTGGGAGCTGGATGGCCTACAGGCTCTGCTATGTCTGTGTGTGCTGCTCCTCTGGATCTGTTTACCCTGGACACTCATGGAGGATCAGGGATCTGCTGTTCTGGGCTTCTTCAGAGATCTCTATCACTGAAGGGTGATTTAATTAAATGAGCTGTGCTGCTGCTAAATGGATGTTGGCTTCTTTAGCCCTTTTCAGACATGCACTTTAACTAAATGTGATGGCGATGTGACATGTTAGTCGAAGCTCCCCCCCGAGTCACTTTTCCATAAAAGTCACAGTGGCAATTACTTTCAATACGACTTCAGTGTGATGTGAATGACTTCACAGTAACAGAGAGGCTGCAGCACACACATTGTTCAACCCGCAGAAATTATTTGGAGCAATCAAGTCTTGAGAAGATCAGTGGTTCCCAACCTTGTGACCTATTTGACAATCACAAAATTGTTGGCAGATCTTATTTGATACTGAGGACAAATAATGCCTTCTCACAGAACTTTTGATTTTAATGATGACGATCAAATTTTCAGGGCAGAACTGAGAACAAGGTAAAATCAGTCTTTTGTGTTTGATGGAGATCATTTGTCTTGACTTGCCATGGATGCCATCTTTAAGCATGCAGTCAGACTGATATTAATAAAACAAGCAGGTTATACATGTGCTATACGAGTTAAAGAAAAATAGGCTGCGACCCACGGGTTGGGAACCATTGGTGAAAAGCAGGGGTGAGCTCCCCTTTGCTCTCACAGTGGTCTTTTGATTTGAGTTTAATGGATTTTAAAATCTGTAACTGATGCAGACTGATGTCATAATTTTCCACCATTGTCCCTCAGCGGCTCCACCAGCCTCCTGCATAAAGTGCAGCAGCTGTATCTATAATGGCTCTGTCATGTTTGAAGCGAGTAATACAAGAACATTCACCTGACTGAGAAGTGTGTCTTAAAGCCCAGAAGACATTACTATTGATAGACAGAGCCACCAGTGTTACACATTACCTGTCTAAAGACAGGTTTTCACACTGAACAGTAGTCGAGTCACACAGGAGATATAAATATATATACATATTTAAATGCAGAGGTATTTGTGGTAGGCACACATATGCTTCTCAGCCCTGGAGCGCCCTATTAACGTAAATCAGGTCAACTCCATTTTCATACTTCATCGACTCAATGGATATTGTATCCACCTTTGTAAAAAAAAAAAAAAAGAAAGAAATTCCTCCTGCCCGAAACACGTCCGTGAACAGGATTTAATAAAGTATGTCACAAATGTACAAAGTACTGGGCGGGTCTAATAAGAAGCCACTTTAAGGGGAAAGTGCCACTTTGGGGAGGCGTTACCTTGGGAGGCGTTTTGCTAGGAAGAGCACTAATGTCTATTTAACACCCTGATGCACCCTCAGGTGTCATCGGCTACGTGCCTACTATGGCCCATCTGTCTGCTTGTCTCCTTGTAGATTGCTTCCACTCACGCTTAGGGGAAGTAAATGGTGATTAAGTGACCTTGGCACCGTCCCCCGTGGCCTTGAGATGAGACACTTCTCTCTCTGCCGGGGGCGAGGAGATAGAAGTATTTGGGGGCTCTGCTCGCTTGGCAAAGTGTTCAATATACATCATCAGGAATAATAGAGTATAATGACAGCTTGGTATAGAGACACACTGACGACGAGCAGCGTTCACGTCTAGATGATGTACATCTTTAGCCACCCTCAGTGATAATACCCTCTGAGATTACTGTGAAGTGAGTCAGCACTGAGGAGCTGGGCAGTGACACACACAGGCAGACTCCCAAACTGCACACACATGCAGAAACACAAACGATATGTATGCTTATGTAAATTTCCAGGGGCAGGCAGACACAAGTGTGCATATGCAAAGTGCGCACACTAATTCCTCTGTGTTGTGGTAATGGTTGCAGTGAGACCAGAGGGACCAGTCAGACCTGGAAAGTTTCACACTGCACTGCATATGTAGCTCCCACCTTCTAATATGTCAAGTCTGCCATCCAAAAATAGCTCACAAAGTGGAATTCAGGGGTGCTACTAATTCTCTGCAAGCTCTCCTGCCTCTTCCTTTGCAATTACTTTATCCCTCCTGAGAACTGTGGAAATACATTGTCAGACTGTATTGTGCAACGTAGACATCAGTGCAACTTATTAAAGGTGGAGTCAATTTCTCTCCAAACCCTTTTCCCCACCAATGTCTGGCCACTGCTGCAGCTGCCCAGTTTCACTGTTGCTTAAAAGTGTCCTGGCTGTTCTGGTGCAGCGCTCTGTGTTCCCACTTCCATTAGCAGGCCCACTCTCTCTCTCTCTCACTGGGGATGTGCCATTTAGCATGTGCTTCAGGAACTTTGGAGTTCAGCTTCAGTAGAAAGCCATAACCTCTGTCAGAGATTACAGTTTTCTCCATCTCTCTGTCTGTCTTCCGTCTCTTATATTCTTTTGTCCTCTTATTAATCCCCTCCTTCAATGAGTCATTCACTCTGAGTAACAACAAACACTGATTGATCGTCTCACTCTCTTTTCCAACAGAAAATCCAAGCATGATGAAAAACACACAGAATCAGAACAGTAAGTATTTCCACCACAGAAAAGAAAAGTGTGTGTGTGCGTGTGCATGTGAGCGCGTGGCTATGTTTTCGTCACAATGCATGTCATGGTTCCTGCTGTATCACCTGATCAACCTATTCCCATTGACGCTGTGTGTGTAGTATGAGAGGAAAATGTGACACTGCAGTCTGTTCAGTGAGACAATTGGTGCAGAAACCTGGCACCGATCAGAGAGGCAAATTCTTCTTTATGGATGGGAGGGGGGAAGGGGGGGGGGTTGTGGTTTTAACATTCAACGTATTGACAGGTGGATGTTTCTCATTCTGTCCTGAATGCGTTGCCCCAGATAGACTGCATGAGAGAGTGATTCAGTCAGGATTCATCTTTGCCGATGTTCAGTAGCAGTGAGCAACAAGCCTCTCCCGGTGACTAACGGAGCCTGTCACTTTTGGTTGAGAGTGAGATTATTGGTGTTTTATATGTGCAGTGGTGGTTCATTTGCGGCTTCTGAGATTATCATATGTAAAGATGAGGAATTGTCAGGAGAAGCCGCAGGGCTGTGACAACAACCTTTCCATCTCGTCCTTTTTTCTGCCACTCCCTCTCTCTTTCTGCTTCAATCTTTCTGTCTATTTTCTCTTTCCCTCCTCTCTGACTTTTCATACTTACTTTCCGTCTCCCAGTGCCAGCCTCTCTCTTCCTGTTTCATCCATTTCTGGTAGTTTTTTTCCCCCACCACCTTATTTCTCTCACTCTCATTTATTCTGTCTGTCCCCCTTCCATCATATTTATATTTCCTATTTCCCTCTTCAGACTGGCTCACAATCTCCGAAGCTTTATGATCAGTGTAGATTATTCTGGAGAGTACAAAAGAAAAGATTCAATTCTGTCTAAACAGCCAGAGTTTGGAATCGTGTTAAATGGGCCTGTGACAGATGAAGTGGTCCAAAGACTCACACAGTCTGAATTCAGAGTGTGTGACCCTTAGAAATAGCCAAGAAAAAGCAGATGAGCCATAAGACGAGACTCATTAACAGCTCATGTAGATTAGTTTATATAAGCAAGACTGCTTGGCTCCATTTCCTCCAAGCTCTATGAACTGCAGTAATGTAACAGCATGTCGAGATCAATCCACATAAGTGTGAAGTTATTAGTTATTAGTGAAAGAATCCCCAATGTTAGAGATGTGCACTACATGTAGACTGTACCTTCTCTTCCATGAAGCAATAAAACACCTATATTGTACTGTAATAGTTTTTCTGCAGTAGCCTGCTGTTGATGAAGTGGAAAATCTATTGGAATAATATAATTGCATGGTGTATGATCCCGAGTGCATATGTGTGTCGCCCGTGTTTGTAAAGGCATACAGTGTGAACAGCTTCCCAAGCAGATGGCAAGTGGAGCCGTGTTTAAGCTGAAGTGCCCCATACTCAGAGGAGATTTAAACAGTCTTGTAGTCTGACATGGACATCACTCTGTTTCTCCCACTTCAAAAATGTCCTATTTTTTGTCCCTTGTCCTCTCCCCTTCTCTCAGTTTATCTGTCTCTCATCCTATTTCCTCCCATCTCTTCCTCTACTGTTCCTATCTCTGCTAGTGATATCTTAGCAATGCAAAACTGAATATGCAAATGTTATGGTAAGTGCAGGAGCAGGTGTGTCACAGCAAGGACAGAATCAGGTCAGCATGGATGCGCTGACATGCCTTGCATGCAAGTCAAATCGGTGTACAACACGGCCCCAACAGGTCACCACACACACGCGCCCCTTAGCTCCGCGGCTGAACAACCGACTTCTCATTCAGTGCGAATGGGGAAGACCACCCCCGTCAGTCAGTCAGAAAACTGCGCTTCCCTCTGTGAGGAGTTATCTGTATTCATCTTTGTCAGATTTCCAATCTCACAGACAACTTGTCAAGCTGCACTGTATGGCAATGAACAGAATTTCAGATGAGTGAAATTGAGGACAAAAATGTGACAAGATTTCTGCCACATAATACCATACCTGTCGGCCTGAGCTGGAGGAAGAGTCACGAGTTTGGGGTTCATCATCTTGCCTGGGACATGGTTTTGCGATCATAAAGCAAAATTCATTTTGCTTTGTTTTCAATGGATGGACTGAGTCAAAAATGACAAAATCATAAGAGCCAGTAATCAAGTAATTTGGATTTTCAACATTTTTCTTTTTGGCAGACATGGTCGATCTGTCACTCTCCTCAGTGCTTTGTAACATTCTCATTTAAATCATCTTTTACAACAGAGGTCAGATCAGCGTCTGGAGCCAGATTGGTAGGAGTACGACAGATGTGTCTACCCACAGTAATAAAAAAATAATAAAGGCAGCAAACTTGACATAAACCTTCCCAGTAGTCATGTAGTCAGATACAAAAAGGGAGCGTTGTGTTTTCATCTGGCATTTTAGGTCCAACACACCTGAGGCAGAGTCATCCTTTATTAAAAAGAGCATGTTGCCTCAGAAATCAGTCCCAGTGGTCTAAAAAAAAAAAAAATTCAGGTTGGCAGAAATGCATTGAGGTCTGAGCCAAAAACAGGCAAACAGATGGCTAGGCGACTTGCATCTATGATTGCAGACTGGAAGGGACCTCAGACGATGGTCTTATGGTTGGATGAGCCCATTACAGAAAGAAATGAAGTACTTATTGAGAAGATCCACTTCTTATCAAGGTTGTGTGACTTGCCCATACAGAATGAAATGTGGTATATGTTAAATAAAAAGTTTGATTTTATCCTTCCATGGAGACTGACATTCATGGGAGTCGCTGTGAAACGGTGTTAGTTAAATTTAAACAGTCTTGGCAACCATGAAGCTTTTGTTTATGATCAAAGGAGCCAACTTTTCTCAGCATTCAGGAGACATGGACTCCATCACCTGACAGCATGAACCACTGCCAGATCAAATTTTGCAGCCACTCCCGAGTGTGATCAGGCTTAAATTCTGATTGAGATGGTAGGTGTAGCAACACTGTTGGCACAGCCTAGACAAACTGTTGGTTATGTTAGCAGAGCCACACCCACAGTCAGTCACAGCTTTTCTCCCACGGCAGCACCACTTCCACAGTAACACATCTATGAGGGAGCAACAGAAAACAAAAGCAGCATAAAGCTGCTGTCTCTGCCGATCTCTCCTCTGTAATCGAGTGTCCCTGCTGTGGGCCTCAGAACACCAAGTTCAAAACATTAAAAAAAATAAAGAAAAGAAGCAGGGCTTTGCTGCTCATCGCTCCATTTTTATATCTGAAGATTCTCCAAATATCTGAAAAGAAAGAACTAAACTTCACTAAAAGACGTGCTTTTTTCAGCAGCTGATGGTGGTGGGAGCGCTACTCTGTGTATCACCATTGTGCACTTCAAAGAAGCCCACAGAGTATATTTCACATTAATTAAATTAATGTACTGTACAAAAAGAACTGTTGTGTTACTATCATTATCCTCTCAGAGCAGAACTGCCATCAAGTCACCACACCTGTGGTTCAGGAGACAGATGTGACTTTACTGGCACTAGAACAGCTTCTCACAGAGACTGAATAGACACTGTACATTCCTACACTGAGGTTAATACACTGACACTTACTGTATTGTCAGTCACTTGAATGTTGTGTAATGTGAAGTAGAGCTAAGATCAGCCAAGGACACACTGTACCTACTGGAGTAAGACAGTTGACTGTATTTATGTGATACATTTTTTACTTATTGAGTTTTTATTGTTGCCGACTAATACCCAAATCAAGCAGTGATATTATGATAATTAGATAATTAATCAAATATAGCTTCAAATTGAGTGTTATTTTGATTTTATTCTAACGCATGATTATTTATGAAGACCACTGATTTGATCAAAATACCATACAGCTCATTCTGGAGTGAACAGATGCAATGTGATTGTGGATTCCATTCAAACAACCAGTGAAATGATGGTTGGTAGGTTGTTTCACAAAGGTGCATTCAAAGCATTTGAGTTATGACAAATGGGATTCATGCCTCACAATGCTGTCTAATGTTGCTGATATGATGAATGAAGGCTGAGGGAACGTCTGTGTCTCTGTGTGTCTGTAGATGGGGCCTCTCGCACGGACGTGCTCGGACTGACGTGGATGGCACTTGTCCTCACAGTGACAGTGGAACTGACGTGAAACCGCTCATCCAAGACACTCTCACACACTTGCCCTTCTTACACGACATCCACATATCCACACAGAAACGCACACACACACATGCACACGAAAACAAACACTTTCCGCAATCCTGCAAGCCTTCTCCAGTCATCAAGACCCTCCATGCGTCGATCAGGAAACAGCGCCACCACAGGATGGCGCTCCACTGTTTTTTGTAACAAAATAATAACCAAGATAATGATATCAAAAGAACAACATGATGAACATGACAGTTACCACCTCCTATATAGCCCTGCCCAGTTAGACCTTTTTTTTTTTGTTTTTTTGTTTCTTGTCCCACGTCTGCCTGTTGATCAATAAAACCAGTTGATTTGAAACAGAAAAGAAAAAAGCATTTGGATTTTATTTTGATGAGTCAAAATGTCATTGGTGTTGACTGAAATGTGAAAAGTGGAACTGGCTTAGGCTGCGCCACCATATCAACCGCACCCGTCTGTTTCGTGTCCTGGGATGTACCTGAATAGCAACATGCTGATAAAAACCACGGGGGAATAAACACAGATGCTCCAGGAGAACATTCTTTTTTTATTAATATACAGGTTTTCCTTTTTTTTCTGATGGCTCGGAATGTACAAGAGGATTTAAACGCATTGCGAAATCTAGAAAAAAAATCTCCTTTTTGAGTGTATTTTGTGTACATCAGTGTAAATATTGAAAATAATTAAAAGGTTATATGGGATTTGGTGAGGAATGGTTGCTGAGATAGCTGGAGTCTACGCTCATCCACCTTTGTTTGTACTTCATTCAACACTGTTCTCAGAGATCATTTGTGGCTGAAAGGACAGAAACATTAACAGACTTTCTGTTTCTCATTTGGGCTTTTTATATCTATATGGCAGGTCTCCAAGGCCAGAGTTTAAAAAAAAAAGATCTAACATATGTCTGCTGTTTTGGGGTTGTGGTGCATGTGACGTTTGAAGATTCTTTCTCCTTTTGGTGTGTTGCAATTGACAGCACTGCAACTCATTGTCACTGGCCTGTAATCCAGTTATTTACTTGTGACATACTATTTTAAGTGACCTACATTGTGTACAATACGTAACTCTTACCCCACACATTTACAGTACTAGTAGGATCATTTTAGCCGCCATTTGCAGCAAGGTGATCACCTGAGGCAGCGTGTGTAAACAGGGTTGTTGCATTTGTTTCATTTCACCTGTATTAAAATGGAGAGATGATGAAACTCACAAGCCTTGACTTTACTTCACACACTGTGTTCCCCATGTGCTCAGTTGTAGCTCTGCGTCTTCCATCTGTCCTTTCCTTTATGGCTCATGTGCAGGACCTGACATTGACACAGCTGTGCAAACCTAGACTGTTACAGGGACTGTCTGTGATCTAATTTGATGAGAATCCCAGTCTATCATCTTCAGATACAGCCAACTTCTAGTAGTTACTCTGCTGCAGATATTTCTGGTTGTTTTGACCCCACTGTGACTTCTGAAGGAGATTCTGACATTGCTGTTAACCCTTTGCAGATTGTACTCTTCTCTCTCTCTCTCTCTCACACACACACACACACACACACAGAGGAGAGAGAGAGAGAGAAGAGTAGCTTAATACAAAGTAATCCTGCATTTTTTGGACTTCACAAGAATTGCAATTCAAGCTATTCTAAGGACACAACACGTATTAAGGGATTAAGGTTTAAACCAGGTGGGAGGTAAGAGCAGAGATTTTTGAAAGCTTAGGCGAACAGAAAGGATAGACCTGTTCGTTTGGGATATCGGCTCACCTTGCCAAAGTACAATCCATAGTCCAGCATTCCAACAATGAGAGCTGCATAGCACAAACATTATTAGCAGGCAGTGTTATGTGCTGTGAATTAATTTTTTTCCAGTTGAAGGAAGCAAAGGGCGTGGATTCTTGTCCACACACTGTACACCATTATCTCAGCTATTATTTTAATTTGGATTCAAGAGGCACTTTTTTTTATTTTTCTTTTATCACTCACTTTGCATTCAAGAGAGGAACAACAGACCGATGTGCATTTGTGAAATCATTAGAGAATGTACAAAATTGTCTTTACATTACTTAATCATCATAACATTAGAAGAAGTGTATTTGTGTGTGTGTGTGTGTGTGTGTGTAATACAAATGCCCACGAGTTAATGTGTATAATACTTAATGTGACTTAAATTCAACATGAGTTTAAAGCAGCCCTAGATTTAAAAGTTCCCAACAAGCATTTTCTGTTTCCTAAAGAGTAAGATTTGTTTTAACCATGAATGTGAAATAGTTGTTTACCTCAGTGGTGATTGGACTAAATTATAGGGAGACCAGTGTGAAAACAGGGGTGAGCTTCTGTATGCAGCTTTCATGCACACACGAGGACATTGTTCTATTTGCTGTTTATAAGTCACTGGGGACTGGGTTGAGTCACTGCAGTTTCACTGTTTATAGTTGTTGTCATTATCATTAGTATTAATGTATTAATATTAGTGTTAACACAACTGATGACTCAAGATGACACAAACTATTAAGCCTTATTTGTTTTATGTTTAACTGACTCTATCCCTGCTCAGCTGTCACCACAGTTGCTCCAGCAAAAAAAGAAAATGCCTGTTGTTCACTCCTTTCTTGTTCAGTCACATCTTGCACGCCTACTGTCGATGGCAACAAGGAGAGGTGAAAGTGCCTCTCCACAACAGTGCACATGGCCGACAATCACGCTTTTTTTTTCTCAGCAGTGTTCTGAATAGTTCACCTGAGCTGGAAGCTAACGGAGAGGATAAGAAGCTGCTTCTATGGGCCATCTGTGAATTATTCACAAGCCAACCATGCTTGCAGATTCTGGTTTCCTTTATGCTGTCTACAGACTCAGCTATCAGATGACCAAACAGTGCCCATGTCAGCTAGGACACCTGACACACCCTCTGTCTCTCTGTGTGCCTCTCCACATGCTCCACCTTTAAAGTGCTCCGCAGAGTGCTGTTAAAATAAACACTGGTCTGTTGTTGACCACGGGATCGCTGAAGGGTGTTATCAGCAACACAAATGACAGCCTGACAGTGGCAACTGAATGACACAGCTCCCATGTGACACGAGATGTATGTTTGCATCCAAGTGTAGTGCATGTTGCTTTTTGTTTTTTTCTTAAGCCACTATCTCCATCTGGCACTCATCAAAAGATTTTGTATTACTTGCAGTTATGTGTTTACAATGCCAAGTGCCATTTAGTTGCCTAAGAACAATCTTCAGGCCCTTTTTATTGAGAGTCATTTAAGCATCTTGCACTGTCGCAGAAAAGAGACCTTTGATCTGCGGTATGGCCTTGCAAACAGATGTATCCTGTTTATTAAGGATTTGATAAATGTCATCTATCAACTCTTCCCAACCCTCATTTAGACTGTGGTTTTCCTGCTGCAGCTCTAGCTCTGTTTTTGAGCAAGTTAAGGGGTTTGTTCTGTCATAATGTTTTTACTGACATTTTCACAAATTGTAGTAATAAAGTGTTGCTTATAAAAATCAAGCAAAAATGATTAGTTCCAGAGTTCCTGGATGACATTTTTATAGTGATAGGAAAAAGCACGGGTGTGTCAGCGAACTGCATAAACAAATATTGATCTATTGAGTATTTACATATTCTGTGTATGGGTATTGAATTTGCAACAGGTGGTGCATGACCAGTGCCCCGCCTCGTCAGCTAGGCATGCAAATAGTAGCCTACCTTTAGAGGAATCATTTTACACATGATCCCTTGGGTGCAGAGGAACAGTCATCAGATCACAGCAGCTCTCTTACCATGAAACGCTGAGTCGTCAGAGACAATAACATTCAATAGGATCAGTCAAGCGACAGACGCCACCTTCGCTGCTACAGCTATGCCCATTGCAGAGCTTTTGGGAGTCCAGTTCGACATGCAGTTGCTGTTGAAACTCAGCATCTCTGCGGCTGCGGTGCTGCTGGTGGCGTGGGCCTACAGGTACTATGGCTCCAGAGATGCAAAGAAAAAGCAGCTCTGTTGCAAAGATGGCAAAGAGCCAAAAAATGCAACCTGCCAAAACTGCAAGACTACGCTACGGTGTCAGGACTTGCAACAACATGACACCGATGATGGGGATGGACAAAGCAGACCCTTTCACACAGACTCGGCCACTGATGACCTGGCATCTGACATCACCAAGGACACGCCAGCAGAAGGCCGTCCAGGCCAAGCTGAAAAGGATGCATTTAGTATATCACGCAGTGACCAAGATATCAGCATGGCAGGAGAGATACTAACTCATCAGATGCAGCCAGAGGTTGCCACCAGAAATATTTCATTTGGCTCAGCTTTGAACCTTCCTAATCCAACAGAGAGTGGAATGGCCAGTACGACGGGACGCCGCTCCCCTTGCTTTTTGCAGAAGCTGGAGGGCTGTGTGGGTGTGGGCAGGGAGTTAAGGCAGGACTTGGAGCACCAGGGAGCCTACTCCAGCTTCCTCTCCAAGGCAGAGATCAAAGTGGAGGATGCAAACGTGGTGCTGGAAGGAACAGGAGACCAGATTGTTCGCGGGAAGATTTATGATTACTATGTTGAATCTTCCTCTCACTCTGTTACAGACTCAAACACTCTGCTGGGTCAGTATGAGAGGAACTCTGAGTCACAGCAAGTGGAGTTTGGAAACAATGGCAGGAGGCTGACAGACCCTCCTTCCCCTACGAGCCCCATCATTATGCGAGATCTGGTTTTACCGCAAAACGCTGCTGAGGATCCCTCCTCGCTAGGAAGCCTCAAGCTGAGGCACCCTGCAAGGCCTGTACTCCTACGCAAGGAGAGCTATCTGTCTGCAGCAGGGCAGGCTGAGCTCTCCATTCCCTTTGTAACTTCACCGGCCTCAATTCCAATCGCTCACTCGCCTTCCCAAACCAGAAAAGAGACCATGTCTGTTCACCCCACGATGAGTCCTTCTACAGAAGGCTCTATTATGAAGGAGGAGGCTGAGCTAGAGACTGTGGCAGGGGCTCAGTTTTTACACTTTCCAGCAAACTCTCTTGATGGTGCATGGCATGACGTGGAAACCTTGATAAGTAAGCTCGATCTGGGTAACTGTTTAGAGACGCTGTACCTGGCCAAAAAGTACGGCCAGACCTCTGTGCAGCAAGCAGCCCTTGGGTCATGTCAGACAACTACCTTCAGGTGCTCCGGGACCCCAACCTTTATGGGCGGCTAATGGCTGGTGAGCGGGAACAAATTCAGAAGCAGAGAACAGGGGGGAGAAGGTTCGTCATGGTGGCAGACATGGACCCTCAAGACTGGGCAAGGAATACACGAGTTCAGACAGCTGACACAGAGCAGAGGAGGACATCCAGCGCAGTGTACTATTATGATGACTACAAAGACTCCTGGCATACACTCTGCCTGATCCCACAGGAGGTCATCTCCAAAGCCTGTGCCATGTGCACAATGGATAACTACTTATTTGTGGCTGTGGGCTGCCAAGGCACAGACAGAGAAATGACACCCTCAAAGCGAGTGTTTTGCTACAATCCTCTGACATCAATTTGGAAGGAGATCAGTCCTATGAATGAAGCCAGACCCTGCTGCAAACTGGCTGCTCTGGAGGGCTACATCTACGCCATCGGAGGGGAGTGCCTCTCCTCAGTGGAGCGCTACGACCCACGACTGGACAGATGGACGTTTGTGGCTCCACTGCCTAATGATACATTTGCTGTGGCACATCACGTCACCGTGTGCAATGGAGAGATTTTTGTATCTGGGGGAACTCTAAGATATATGCTACTGCGCTACAGCCCCAAAACTGACACCTGGAGGCCAAGTGTGTTAGTCAGCAGCAAAGACAGAACGACAGATATGGTGGCCGTGGGGAGATTCCTGTATCGTTTTGACGTCAACCCGCTGCTGGGTGTCAGCGTGTACCGCTACCATACGGTGGCCCGGCTGTGGTATGAGTGCAGCACCAAACGGCTCCTGCGCCCCCCTGCGTTCCAGTGCATCACGATGGGCAACACAATATATTGCATCAGCCGGCAGTTCACCATGAGGTTCGAGGCCGATGAGATCTCCCCTGCTTTCACAGATGAGGATTTGAGTGTCCTCTCTGCGGCAAAGGGCATACTTTTCCCCTTTGTCCTTTCACTCCCTGATAAGAAGCTTCGGCAGACCAGTGTGTAAGGAGGATTCAGTTTTCCTCTGAAGATAAGATTAGGTGGTGATGGAGTATCCCTACAGAATCATGCTTTACATCACGTTTCCTGTTGACTGAGTGGGTTTTGCCCCGAATGATATTGTAAAATTGTAACCACGGTGTTGTCATTTCTGTCAGCCTTTTACAGAGCTTCTGCTTCTGAAGCCCATTCATTTTCATGGACTGGGTATTTGCATAAAGAAATGTGTTTCTTAGGTCGGCCCCTGGCAGTACTACATGTAACGTATTAGCCTCTTAATGGTAGTCAAACTACTGTTTGCTTAGATTTACGCAGGATGTGCTGCCATGTAAATTGTTTGCCTCTTTGATTTGTCACTCTTTCCTGCCATTAAGGTAGTTTTATATCATTCCAGATGTTTAACCTCTTTAGCTGTGGTGATAATTCACAACAACATCAGAGTAAATGAGTTCATTCAACTCTAACACATTACATTTGGGCAACACAGTGATAATCTATCACTGTGCTCCACTGTGAAGGGCACACATATAACTTATAGAGTGGCCTGAATACGGCGCAATTATCTACGGTTGCTCTTTAAACATGACAGGATGTAAATGGGTGTGTCGTACAATATAAATATGTGAGCATCCGTGAGCATTTGTCACAACTTTTTAAACTCTCCCAACACGTGTAGTTGCTCTCTTTCTGGTGGCCGGGAAGAAGAATTTGTTTTAATCTTGACTGAACAGATTCTGTGTTTATGGCTCCACCTAAATAAACATCAAAGAAATATATGAATTTGTCATTCATTGCATATTAATCCACAATTAGTGAATAATGAGATTAAGCCAAATGTATATTTTTATTTTTGAAGTGTTGAGAAATTACATTAACAGTGGAAATATGCACAAGAATTATATACAAATATTGAATCTCTCATTGTTCGCCAAGTCTGTCACTGTACAGACAGTTAAGTTCAGGCCTTCAACGGCTCACTGACAGGAGAGGCAGCAGAGTGACATGCTGCTACAGCACCATCATGTGGCTCAGGAGGCAAATGCAACAGTTCTCTGGTTGAAACATGTTGAGGGCCAGACTTTTGACAGCACAGAGGCGTCATGTGACACACGAGCATCAGCAGCGCAGTACAGAGAAGCTAGGAACTGACAGTGGGCTTCAGCTGCACTGCCAGGCAGTGGTAGCAGCAGGCAGGAAGAAAGGGAGGCAGACGCAGATGGTTGACCATCAAACATAAGCATCTTTGATTCTTCCTAATTAAACACCTAATGGAAAGGGAGTTAGACATGTCCCTTCAGACACTGCCTTGGATGACTCATGGCTTCCAGTTTGCCTCAAAACCCAGGTCAGTTCTGGCATAAACTGTTGCTTCTTCTTCTTCTTTCTTCTTCTTCTTCTTCTTCTGTTACCTCTTTCTTTTCTTTTTTTTCCTCCCCTGAGTATTTAGAGTAAAATACTGACAAGCCATTCTGAGTTCCAGATATTAAGCGAGCACAGAGACAGAGAGAGAGAATTTGCATGTAATTATTCTGTGAAGGGGTGGACATGATTTACAACCCCCTCCTTTCTCTTTTTAGTCTCAGCACACACACATAGGCTATTCATGTATATAAACAGTGGAAGTGCTCACGACACAACACACAGTAAATCTACAGTAGTCCTCCTCACAGAAACATAATGAGAATCATGTTTAATTTTTTAAATTCCTTTTAATTTCCCAAATGGTCTGCTCTGTTAAATTTCTCCATGCTGGCTAGCTAATAAAAGAGAGGAGTTTCTAAATTAACAAGCAGCATGTGAGGCTATTCCAGAGCCACAAAGTCATTTCTAAGCCTGTTGTGAAAGCGAGGGTAGCCTGGAAGAATGATCTGGGACTAGTGGCAGCGAATGCCATCTCAGGTCCAGGTCCTTGTTGTTGTGGTTGGCCGCATGGAGGTGGCTGGAGAGCATGTGTGAAGCCCTGGCAAAGCGTCTCTGGCAGAAGGCACTGAGTGGGTGCCTCTGGTATTCTGACCTGTATACAGTCAGTGATGGGAGGTGTGACTGCTGCTTTTCCAAACGGCGCTTTGTGGACTGCAGCAGGCCAACTGAGTTGGTTGGAAGGGCTAGACAGGAGCACAGAGAAGAGAAAGTTAACTGCCATGCTACTGCAGCCATTAATTACACTGATGACTGACTTGGAACAATAAAAAGCATCTGGGGCCACACAGATTTAATTGTTCATAAGCACAACTGCTGATGTGTTTTGTCCACGCAAAATGAAATGTGCTGAAGTGTGTTTGCTCTGCGGTCAGCAGTGGTGCCTGGTCTAATGTATTATTTCTTATATATAATGTGTAGTTTCAGGCAATGGTGGCGTGGCGGCGGTCTACCAGAAGTTGGCTGGCTGTGCTTCTCAGGCTGCCATGTCAAGCTGTCGGGGTGCCAGGGTCGCTGAGTGGGCGAGGCATTGGTGTGCTGATGCCCGTAGCTCTCTTCATAGTGCGTGACCAAATAATGAGAGGATGGTGGGCCATAATGGGCAAATAGCTGCTTGGATGAAAGCCCCTGGAAGACAATATGCAGTTGTCTCAACATAGCCAGTATGCATTGGCCTTCACAGGATTAAAATATAGAGGGCATGACCTATTCTTTTACAATAATCTTCAAGAGGCTCATCATGTGACAGCAGCAAATTGCTCTAACTAGCCTTTAAGTGCCCTCGAGGACTGATGATTTTACACATTTACATGACTGCTGAGTCTGACCAGAAACTTGCTTTCATAAAGAGTTTTATCGCAGGCCTTTATCTTGGCCCTCAACATTATGCAGAAGTGGCCACAATCTAGAGAAGAAAGCCCTGACTTGCAGGGTTGTGACAGGCATTCAATTGGTGTTAATGCCATGAATGAGCAGTTAAAGGCTGACCTCAGCTCTCAGCAGGGCAGATCCTCTCTCAGAGATGTCTGGCTTGAAGTCCCAGTGGGGCCGGTAGTCTACATGATTGGTGCTGTAGGCTGTCTTTGGTTCCCGAGTGAACTGTGTTGGACAGAGTAAACAGACATTGCAAAGAAGAGTGAGGAGGGGGAACTGGGGCAGGGGGGTATACAGGGACTTGAGCAATGAGTCCAGCATGAGGATCAGCAAAGCTCACACTTCACTATCGATCGGTGCTGTTGTACAGTATTTCTTAAGTCATTTCTCCTCCTGATCCTGAACCAGCAGCCCATGGCCGAACCTTACGTCAATGCAATTAGTCTGCAGCTTTGGCCTCTCCCACCAGGAGGCTGTGCTGATTTAGCTGAACTGAGGCCGCCTAATCACTTTGCTATAGATTTGACTACCAACTGAGGTGTTACAAAACCTTTGGCAGGCTGCCACCGACATGGCATTATGTTTTCAATCTGCAGCATGAAAAGGCACAGACACTCTGTTCTCACATTCAGCTGAGGTTGTATGCTTAAATCAGAACGTCTTATTTTGATACAGGTCCCCTCTTAATCGTCTGCCCCACACTGCCTTCTGATATTGTTGCTCAGAGGATAAAAGTAAAATAGACAATAAACACACAGGATGCCTACCTGATGTCTTTCTTCTGCCCAGTTGCCTAACAACACTTTGTTTCTGTATCTCTGCTCTATTCTCCATCCGGTCTGTGCCCATTTATCCTGCACCAGCCCTGTTTGGTTCATACTTAGCCTGGTGTCAAACACACCAAAGCAGGGAAATCTGAAGCCCTGTTATAACACAGTTACCTTGTCAAACACGAAGCATGGAGGAGCATTCACCTGGCCCCACAATGACTTAGGCAGTGGAGGGGAAATAGAAGAGCTCTGTTGCCATGGATACAGCAAACACTGAAAGGAAAGGCAAGCAGAGGATCCTGGAAGCAAACGGGAGAGGTCTTACATCTGTGCTCAAAAGAAATAAATTCCTTAAGGCTGGGGCATGACATTTACCTTTCAGCAGTATACTCTATACTGTTAGAATAGTGCCAGAAATTGTTTTCAGACTTCGTGTCCTCAGGCTACTTTCCATTTTTGGAATAAAACAGGTTTTGTTTATTGATTTTTGAGGGTTTTTTTTGTCTTTTGTGAACAGTATACTTTTAATGAAGAAGAACACACTGCCACTGGAGGCAAGTTTTGTTTATTAAAATGTAAAACACAATAGAAGTACATTCTTGGTGCTGCTTATGGTTTTCACAGTGTTTTCACATAGTTAGCAACACTATCTACAACCTGTAGTGCAGAGGGGAAGCTGAGCCAGCCCTGGTTAAAGAAGTTAATCATGCCGTGAAAACCATCTGTCACATGTTGCCAGGTCACGTCCTTTTTCTGGTCCAGCAATCGCTTCTTGTAAAGTATCCCATCATCCCTCAAAATGTCATACTCACAGGTGAGAATGAAAGTGGGCGGGGTTTTCTGAATGACGGAGTCATCTGCCAATAAAGGTGAGACCTCAGGTTCCAAACCAGCTTTGACTGAGTGATACACCTCTCCATCATATTCTGGGGTTGGGGCTCGCTGAAGCCTCGTGCGAGGAACTCAGGAGCTAAGTTGGATGGGGAGAGCCATGTCTCGTAGCGTGGCCTGAGCTCAGTGGGGACATGGTTGCCTTCCAGCACATCCTGGCACATAGACATGTCCCCATTGAGGTACTGTAGGAAATAGAACGCCATCCGGCCTCTGAACAATATGGGCACAGCATGATTTTGCTGGTATGAGGGCAGGTTGAAATCTGCCATCTGCAGGGCTGGGTAGATGAGGACCTGAGCGCAGGGGAATGGCAGATGTCCGTCCTCTCTCCTCGCCAGCCTTTGGCACAGTGCTGCTGCCAGGTTAGCCCCAGTGCTGTCCCCTCCGACTGCCACTCTCCGTGAGTCCACGCTGAACTCTGCCTCAGCAACAGACAGGAAGTGAGATGTTGCTGTCTCACAATCGTCCAGCTGGACAGGGTACCTGTGCTCAGGGGCTAATCTGTACCTAAGAGGGGTCAGAGGGAATGACGAGGGGGAGGGTGGGGGATGGGGTGTGTGGTCAATATGTTAAATTCTGGCACTGTGGTAAAGAAAATACAGAAGGTCTTGGATATTTCTGTGCATTGTGGAAAAGTTTCAGTACCCAACAGACACAACGGTGGTGTCAGACTTGCTGGCGATGTGCCGACAGACTTCATCGACAGAATCTGTTCAGAATTAGCAGAACATCAGGACATCGCAGTTAACAATGGTCTTGTTGTGGCAACCACACAATTGTCACAGACAGTGCATTTGCATTTCTCTTGTCCCTCCACTACATCTCCTCTTTGGTATTCAGACAACATATTATTTCAGAAATGTATTAGAATCAATAAACATTACCCTGGGCTCAGTGATGGAAAGTGCATTTAAGCAGTGATTTGTTGTTCATTTTAACATTTTATAGATTTTTTTATCGTTTATCTCAATGAAAAATCTTGCATTTTTCTTGTTACTTGTGTTTTGGAGTTATGGGTCAGTTTACACAAACATATTCAAAATAAAACTATAAACTGTTTAAGGCCAAACTGCCTGAAAGTATGTGAATTAAATCACATATGATGGACACAATACAACCTAACATCAAAATGTAATAAACTAACAGTGAAAATGCACCACACACATAACTCATTTCATTTCAAGAATATTAATACATCAATAATTTTAAGGACCAATCTGTGATCCTTAAAAGTTGCTCCTGTCAGACTAACTTCCTGTTTCCCCAATTGGCTGATGGGTAGATCTAGCTCAAGATAACAAGTGAGCAAAAGTTATTGTTTCCTGATGCTATAAATGTTGGTTTCAGAAATACAACAGACCTACATACATCCACCCATCCATCCACTGGCTGTACCACTTATCCTTGCAAGGGGGCCAAAGATAATCGTAACTGACCTAGGGGGTGGGGTACACCCTGGGCAGGTCACTAGTCCAACGCAGGGCCAACACATACCTCACACACTCACATTCACACCTATGAGTGATTAAGAGTCACCAGTTAACCTAGTGTGCATGTCTTTGAGCTGTGGGAGAAACCCAGAGAGAACCCAAGCACAGGGAGAACCTGCAAACTCCAAAGGCCCCGTCCCAGGAATCGAACCCAGGTGCTGACCAGTGCATCACCATAAAACAGGCCTCCATGTTCAAGTGTAATCAGCTGACAAACAGGTAAGTATGTTTGCATACATAAAAGATCTATTGTAAAATTCTGTGAATATACTTTATATCTCATTTATGTGGTCTAATAATTACTCATTTTATTTTTGAATGCAGGACTTAGTGTTGTAATTTTGTGTCTTTTATTGAACTCATTTTTAAATGTTATGCTCATTGTGTAGGCCTACCTATACTGCCCAGCACCCATCCTCCTCCATGGATATACACAAGAGCTCTTCTCAAGCCAGCACAAGCAGTGGTGGGCTCATAGACTCGCACCGGCACCTCAGAAAACTTCAGGTTCTTTATTCTCAGACCCGTGGGAACCGGTTTTAAGGAAGTCAGAAAACAGGCCAGGAACCATCGGATGAAGCTGACCTGGTGACAAATGCCGAGACGGTGCAGGATCCGGCCCTGGCAGGAGAGGAATCACAGACTTACTACAACTGGTGAAAATGTTAGAAAAGGAAAGAAAAACCTACTCTTGATGGGTAAAGTCAAGGTAAAAGTAATTCTCTCTGAGGGACCATGTTTACTATGACAACATCAAAGGTGAATACATGACCTTCCCTTTCTCGCATCTTTGTTAGACTTGATTTCTTATCTAAAGTTTCTCTGATCTAAGCTTTATCAGCTGCTGGAGGACAGAGGAAGGACGGCCAGCTTATGCAAGGGCCTGGAAGACTGTAATAGTTTTTCTCTTTTTAATCTTGCTCTTGCAGATACACTTCCCTTCATGCTAAGAACAAAAACAATTCATTGAGTCCAAAAAAAAAAAAAAAAAAAAAAAATTAATTATAACATATACAATAACATGCAGGAAACATTTACTAATAAGCCCTAACAGTTCCATAGATGCTGTAGTTACTCACCACAATTGCTATGCCAACAAACAAGCCATGAACCATGTGCAGTTTCCCACTATTTGCAACCCCACGAGGAATGTCTGAATTCATCAGCTCAGAGTACACAAGTCCAATTACCAGAAGGAGGAAGGCTGCAACAAGAGCAGCAAAGCCAATTATTAAAATTGCCCAGCCGATGTCCATGGTGTTGCTGGTCTGCTCCGCTGAAGGTAAGTCATTAGGAGTAAATGTTTTATCTACCTGCATTCAGCCTCTCTCCACCCCTCCCACGTCCACACGCAATGTATTCTGACCTTGGTTTCACTTAATGACATGTTTGGCTGCCTGTTGCCCAGGAAAATAATTATAATTCTCGTCACATTTTATGCTTGTGTAGTCAAAGTAATTATACGTTTCCCAAAGAAACCAAGTTGTTTCACGGAGGAATATTACACAAAATACTTTTATGTTAATGGAGCAGTACAATAACTCGTACGTTTCCGTAGTACCCACTGAGTTGCCTCTCAAACCTGAGCAATATTTTTACAGACATCTGAAGCATGTTGTGCTTTTCTTGTTTTCTTCTCTGCTTCATTTATTGCCCCTGGCAGTGGGCAAAGCCGTGCTGCATTCAGCTGCACTCTGCACAGTGCCATTCACACTGTCTGGTGTCTAAGGACAGAAAATGTTGGGAGATACTGCCAGTGAGGGCTGACTGAGAACACCCTTATCTGAATTTTCACTGCCGATCTGTAGATGGCAGTGATAGCATGAGTTTAAATAAACAGCGCCTGCTGGAATATGCTCTATTTACATTTTTGCATTCTGCATGCAGCCTGGGGCTCTCTCTGCGCAACTCACCGCAATGTATGTCTTTAGACTTTTGTTTTTGCAAAGTCTCTAACTTTTAATTTAATTCCACTTCTGCTGGAAAAGCTGTGGTACGAGCTTCAAGACTTTGGGGTCCACGTTTTGTAAATCTCAGAAATTTCCAAAATAAAGGCAGCATCTGGAGTCATGCTGTCTTGGAGTTTTTAGCAGCCCCAGAGAGCCTCTCTGCCTTCCCTAAGTAGCTGAGCCCAGCACAAAGCAGCCATTGTGAGGCTGCTCTTTAAACACTTCCCAGTGGCTGAAAAAGTCCTGCATTCAGCGATACCCAGTAAAAATCACAGCGCCAAGGCCAAAAATCAAAGAGTGGAATCTTGTCTGAGACCCATGAATTTGCAGGATTTGTTTAGGAGGCATTCGTGCAATTTTCTGTTTGTCACCCTGACAAGCTTCTGAGACTGCGCTGACCTATTTCCCAAACTGCACAGAAAGATACAGTCTGCTTCAAAATACATAAAAAAATACTGTAAACACAACAAATTGGGATCAAACAACTGGTGGCGCCTTACACATATGAGGCCGATAGAAATGCAGGGACACACATCAACAAATCAGCAAAAACATACAAAGCTCAGTAAGACAGGATCTGATGCTTTTCAACCTGGAGGCAGATTTACATTGTGAGCTTGCATATGCTATAATGGGGCACCTCGGCTTGACTGTTACTTACATTACAGGGCTACAGATTTGTAGGTTTTTCAGCATCAGAGTATTGACTCTGGACAAAAACCAAATATCAGTCACTGGCTCATGGACACATCAGCAGATGTACTTGTCATTAGGAGGTTTGAGCCCAGATTGCCTAATCACTTCACTGTGGTGTCTGTTGTGGTTACGATTGTGACAATTGTTTCTCATTTGTGTGTTTGTTTAGCACTTTGCTGATTGTTTGTTTGCTTATTTGCTTTATTTAATTAATTGGGGGCTGGACTGAGGATTATTTGAACAGGGCTCTCTCCCATCTGATGCTCTTACATAAGAATATTTTTGCTATTGATTTCGCATTGACTTTTAACTGTCAGTGAAACCTGTGATTGCAACATCGTTATGTGTTATGTTATGTTATGTAACGAGGTGAAGTTCAAGTCAATGAAATAATGCAGTTCAACTCCCCCCTCCAGTCCTCCCAAAAAAAGGGGGGATGGGGCACCCACCTGGGACACAGTGGGGCGACCACTGGGGGGCCCTGGACCACAGATTGAGAACCACCGCTACTGCGCACACATGAAGGGGGTGGGGAAGAGCCAAGTACGCAACCACTCAGGGCAGACGGGCAGCGCAAAAAAAAAAAAAAAAAAAAAAAAAGACAGAGAAAAAAAATCATCCCACTTAACATGTCAATCAGAATAAATGCCCTTCCAAACCTCCCCTCTAGGTTCATCCAGGTCTTTTCACTAGTGGAAGCACCGACGCCAGGGCAGAGGCGGTGATATTTAAGGCAGGACGGGACAGTGCAGGAACACAACAGCAAAGCCCTGCGCCTTTAGGAGCGCGCACCGCCGAGCGTCGCCTGGACTTGTGTTTCACGTTTCTGCGTCTCTACCACTGGTTGACAGGAGTAATGACTGGTCACTCACACACTTCCAGATCCTGATGCATGTCGGCTTGACATGTCACAGCTCCCCGAGGTCACCCACTCGTGTTTTTTTTTTTTTTTGTTTTTTTTTTTGAACATTTGCTCGGCTGTGGATTACTCGTGTAACGTCGTATGAGACTGCTGATGATACCGTTTGCATGCAGATAAACTTGCAGGAACTCACAAGTCGGCGTCTGTGAACCGCTCCGCTGTGGGAGGATATATCTTGCCGTGCACGTAAACTTGCAGCGTAAACTTTGTACTTGTCTGCTGCTGCCTGTGAGCACTTTCCGAGATGGAGCTGAAGAGCGCGTGTCGCATGTTTCTTTTCCCGGTTCAGATGTTTTATTATATACTCAGAGCGAGTTTGTTGTCGCTGTTGCCGAGCAGAAGGAAGGACCTGACCAAGGAGGTGGTATTGATCACCGGTGGGGGACGAGGCATAGGACGTCATCTGGCCAAAGAGTTTGCAAAGCAAGGAGCCAGGAAGGTAATTTCATTTCACTACCCACCACTTGTTGCACCCACTATCACTGCCACGCTTCCTGAGAGATGCATTAGCAAACAATTGAAGTCATTTTGACATGGTATGCTTCTGCCACTTTGTGTCAGTTGTAGCTGGATGCAGGTGACCCGGTCAGTCCTTGCACACCTTGCCCCCCGAGTGTGTTGTTGTTCTCGTGTTCCCAGGAAGCTCTGGTCGTGACCTCGGTGTAGCCCAGTTGGTCCTGAGAGACTGGAGGCACAGCCCTCAATTTTGGTTCAAGTATTGCACAACAGCGTGGGTCAACCAGAGGGCAGGTCTGGGCAGCTCTTATGGCTGATAAATGTGATTAAGAGGAGCAATGGGCTGACTGGGTCTGCAGAGATTCCTGTGTGACATGTCTACAAAGTGCATGATGCAAAGATTTAGGCTGCGGTGATATGAAGACATTGACTCTGTGTGCCAGCATGTGAGAGTTGAAGGCTGGAGGGGGATGGCAGGGGTTGGTGGGGGGCAGCTGTTAACTCAAGGCTGCACAGAAACAGATTCAAAGCCATTCACATAATAACAGCCCTGCTATACCCCCCCCCACCCCCATTATATTTTCTTGACATTTCTGAGCAGTCTCTCCACTGTTGTAAAAATCTGCCAAAATATCAAAAGGCTCAATGATACTTTTTAATAAAAGCCAGATTAGGTTTTGTTTTCAACTGTAGTATGAGGACATGAGATGCCTTTTATGGAGTGAATGCAGGAAAAAACCCAAAGTGAACCCAACAAGCAGAGCTGAGGAGGAACAGATTATCTTATCATGGAGGTGTCGGCTCTGAACCTCCACAGAAACTCAAGTCGGTATACTCAGATGACACTCCTGTATGAGGTAATGGATCAAAGGTCAGAAATGTAATGACAAGTCATTTTTTCACTGAAGTTATGAAGCATCATGCATTGTTGGTGATTTCATCATTGCTATATGCTATATCCTGTTGTTCATGTTTTGATCATTCAGTCTAATTTTATCAGTCCTGCACCATAAGTGTTTTTTAATGAAGGGGTTCCAAAAGTAATCAGGTTACACCAGAATCAAACCAAGCCAGTCATGTCATGTTTGTAAGTGCTCAAAATCAAATCCCTATTAAAATACATGTATTCAGTCTTTATCCTATTGCACATCCTAACCCATGAGCACCCCACCACCACTACCACCCCCCAGCAGGGAGTAGTCAGTTGGACCTGAAATGCTCCAGTGGCTGCATAGACAACTCCTCATCACTGCAGACTGGACAAAGCTATGTCCCCATCATCATCATCAGCATCATCATCATCATCATCATCCCCATTCTGCTACAGTTTGTCCAATCACCCAGGGGCTGTAGCATCACGCAGCTGAGAGCCGGATGAGCTACCGTTGTCCCTTTTAGCGGCAACATGTTAATGTGGAGCAGCTCTATTTTGATCACCTCAGATGGGAGGCATCATTACACAGGGAAGAAAATGGAAGTAATTTCCCTGATAGAAAACACTGAGTCACCCGCTGAAAGCTGTGGGTTGTAATTATCTGTATATGTGTGACATGCGCTCCACATTTTGTGGATGCTCTCCTAGGAAACAATTTTTAGCTGCTCAAAAACATCGCTAAAAGCTCAATGAAACACTAACTGCCTCCCTCCGTCTTTCAATGCCATCTCCTCGGGGGAATGAGCAAGGAGAAACCAGTGGGTTTTAAAAGCTTTACTTTGCAGCTGCACAACAAAGGATGTCACCATGCTTTTCAGCACCCCATTGTTGGGTATTATCAAGGTGTGAAGGCTTTGAAAACAACACCTGTGGTAATGTGTATGACAATTACTCCCTGCCTAAAGAGATGCTAAAAGGAAATAGGACGGTAATTATGAATAGGGCTAACCTCTATGAACTCGTGCTCACCCCAGTTTGAGCCCCTTTGTGATTTGCAGCGGAATTTCCTTTTCCCTCTGTTTGGGCTTTTGGTGTTTTCATGGTAGGAGGAAGACTAACTAGAGCATTGATAAAAGAATTTGGTGAGATGCAGAGCCGGGGACTCAGGGGGGAAGACAGGTCTTCTTGTGTGCCGTTATGGGGGAACTGTTGCAGAACAAAGCTCTCAAACAATAAACCTGAATCAAAGTATTTTCTAACACGGCATCCAAGTTCAGAGCAGTGCGAAAGGGCTTTCACAACAATCCTCCGTAAATAGCTGACGACTTTAAACTGCCTTTTTTTCCCAAAGCTCCATTCCCAAGTAGTTTTCAAGCACCGTAACAGCAACTCCAGAAAACATGGATTCCTATTTGTTTGTTAACATTATATAAAGAGATCTCTGCGAGGAAGATGAACCAATCCCAGATACTAACAACAGGTTTGTGTGTGTATGTGGGTCTGTGTGTGTGTGTTGTGGTGGAGGCGGGAAGCACACTGCTCCCAGCTGGGTATTGCCCTGCAACTGACCTTGCTGTCTCCGCAGTAATTAGACAGCGGCAGGCGACTGCCTCCTGAACTCCTGCTGCCCCCTCTGTGTGCTGCCTCTCCACCGGCCCTTATAATGGGTGTGAAAAGGAGGGTTCATACCCACCCATACATTCAGACCTGAGAGATAGAGTATCACTGTAATTCAGCTGGAGCTACTGGGGACACAGAGACGTACACCTCAGCCTGTATTGAGTGGCATCTGCTCTCTCTCTCTCTCTTTCAGGGTCTCGTTTCAAGCCTGGCAACATTAATTTGTTGATCAGAGGGCTTTTGCTTACAACATGTGTTGACGTCAAGTCTTGTTAGGCATGTCTATTCAGAACAATCATCGGTTTATCAGTAATAGCGAAGGGGAGCCTGTGCAAGGTCAATTAAAAACTGTTTTCTTACTGTTTCTATCCACATCGCAATTTGGCCAATGCTTGTTTGTTCTAAGGGTCCTGTGTGTTGTGACGGGTGATAAACCTAATGAATTAAATAACATTTTAACAGGAGAGCACAGTTTGAGTGCTGACTTTTAATGAGAGCTGTCAGCTTTGTTTGTAAGGCTCAAATCCTATTAAAAGCTTTCAGTTATTTATCAAGACCTGTCTGCCTCCCCTGATTACTTAAATGGGCTTGCAAATGAAGCAAACAAAAAAAAAAAGGGGGGGGGGTTGAAAGAAAACCAATCACAAGCAACTCAAACAAGGGCTGTTCACAGTGGAAGCCAAACACTTATTGCTCCAGATCTGATAAAGAAATAAAGAACACATTCCAGTCAGTAATCTTTGATGTCCCTCGAGCTTAACACTGTCAATATTTCTCTGTTTGGTTTGCTTCTGCCATTATTGCCATTGGATACTTATCGAGCCATGAAAGCCGCTTTAGAGCCGATGGCAGCACAGTGATGTAGTCCTGTTTGAGGACTGTGGCTATGCAAATTAACAGACCACATTTGCTTCCATGTTATGTTTGACTCTAGAAATGTAAAGTACAGTTATAAAACATGGGCGGTGTCTGAAAGTCTTCCATTAGCACAAGTTGATGGCTCAATTTGTGCAACTGAAACAATGTTTGATCATGACGTTGTTGCAGTGGAAATGAAACATACCAAAATATGACAGCATTATGACAGCACTGCTGTGGAGAGTGTCAGCCCAGAATTTGCTGATTCAGTCTATAGAGGTAGAAAAGCCCAATACAGTATGCTACATGATCATATATACTGTAAATCTTGGACTATAAGCCGCTACTTTTTTCACACACTTTGAACCCTGCGGCCTATACAATGATGGGGCTAAATTATAGATTTTTACTGGCCAGAGGCCTCCAGGGGGCGCTTTAACGGCCTCCAGGAGGTGCTTTAACGGCCTCCGGGGGGCACTTTGACGGCCTCCGGGGGGCACTCTAGCAGGAAGCGCAAAAGTGAGACAGACATGTGGGGAAAGATTATGCGCCGAAGAAGACATTCCCGGTAGTTTTGATTTTGATTTTGAACTGTCATTTTGTGCACCATGCACACACCCACATCATGGAAAACACACAGAGAAATGCATATGATGCAGCTTTTAAGTTAAAGGCAATCGATCTGGCTGTCAAAGAGGGAAATAGAGCTACTGCATGTAAGCTTGGCATCAGTGAATCGATGGTGAGATGTTGGAGGCGGCAGTGGTAAGAACTGAGTCAGTGTAAAAAGATGACAAAAGCTTTCAGAGGACATAAAAGCAGATGGCCCGAACTAGAAAACATTCTTGAAGACTGGGTGACTGGTGCGGCTCATAGTCAATTGCGCCCTATATATGTACAAAATGTATTTTCTTTTCAAATTTAGCTTGTGCGGCTTATATTCAGGTGCGCTCAATAGTCCGAGATTTACGGTATGTTTCTGTGTTCACCCATTCTAACACATCTTTCATTTCAAGACTGATGTATCACTGTAAATCCATCCGGCCCGTTCACTGGGTTCATGGTTACACATAAACACTGGTATAAAACAATGGGGATGACTCTGATGATCCACTGGCTAAGAGACAGACATGCCTTCTTTTGTGTGTGTGTATGTGTGAGCGTGTGTATACATACACACATACAGTGTCTCTGTCTCTCAGATACACAAGATCATTTTCCAGAGGACTTTTTGCTCAAATATTAACCTTGGTCACGGGCGACCGGCCAAATCCCACACTGGCGTCCTCAGCACTTCACACACGCACTGTTTTCAGACTCCCTGACCAGAAATGACGGGGCTCATCTGCCCAACAGGCCGTGTAATCTCTTTGAGAATTTGTGTTTGAGAGATGAGGAGGGCTCACCCCTGATTTCATTACCTTTCCCTGACCCCAGAGACTGACAGATCTAATTGCCCAATCACTAGCCCCCCCCCCCCCCCCCCCCCCCCTCTGTCCAACCCCATGTTCCCTGCTCAAATGACCAGCCTTCATTTAGACTCCGGGTGGATGAAGAGACAATTCATTCACACAGCAACCCCCCAAGCCTTTAATCTCGCCCGAAAACTATTTGTTGGAGTGAAAATGGCCTCTCTGTTCTCTGAATGAAAAGAGCATTGCTGCATAAAAAAGATCTCCAGGTCTCATTGCCAGAAAAATTGCACAAAACACACATAACGCTTTGTTGATGACGGACTGTAAAGATAAAAACAACAACAAAAAACAAAAATGAAAATAAAACAATCCTTTTTGTTTCAGCAACAGTTCGCTTGACTCTGCTTCTGAGATTGTTACAGAGATTCAGTTCAGAAGATTCTGTGTTTGTCTCTAACCTGTGAAAATGTGTTTTTGTTGCAGGTGATCTTGTGGGGCCGGACAGAAAAGTGCCTGAAAGAAACAGCTGAAGAGATTTCTCTCTCAGGAACAGAGTGCCATTACTTCCTGTGTGATGTGGCCAATCGGGAGGAAGTTTACAAGCAAGCCAAGGTGGTTAGAGAAAAGGTATGCCAGCTTAATACCCACTGAGATATTTTCTACTCCAACAACGAGAAATGTCTTTTACCCGCAGTGAAACACATCATAAAATATTTCTCTGGGATGCCTCTGTCTCCTCTCTATGTATATTGGCACTGAACTGCTCTGTCTCCCATCTGGTGTATAGATTACACTTCATCCGAAATGTCTGAATAAGAGCAGGGAATATTGCTGACAGCTCTGGTGCAGCACAACTGTATCATCTCGTGAAAGCAGACAGAAAATGTATAAGATGTTTGACATTGCCAGCCTCCCCCCTACAACCCTCCTCCTCTTCCCTCATTGTTGTACTTTTTCATCTCAGGTGGGAGATGTTACAATACTAGTGAACAACGCAGCTGTAGTCCATGGCAAATGTCTGATGGACAGCGACGACGACGCCCTTCTGAAATCTCAACATATCAACACCATGGGACAGTTCTGGGTAAGACTTTCAGAGATTTAAAGGCGAGCCAGTTCACATGCAGATGTGGGGGAATTCCTCTCTGCAGATTATCCTTACCATTTTCATATTTTGATTATAGCATGACAGTACATACAGTAGGCCACCCCAGACTTGTCAATCATGACTGCGATTATGGCAGGTTAAGTAGGGTATTTCCAAACTGCCTCTCAGCTCCTGAGACATCAGAGGGGTTTGATTCTTTCTTTTTATTATGAATGGAGATCAAAAGACTGTGTTATAAGCAGACAGAAATGCAATTATCAACTAAATAGAAATTTAATCAAGGGTGACAGTGTGGGCCTGTTTATCTAGTCTGCCCTTCCTTTTACTCTACTGAATGTATTTCACCTTCTGTCACCATTCCTCCCTTCACCTTGTCTTTACTCTCCATGTCATTCTCATTTTTTTCATCCCTCCCCTCAGACTACAAAAGCCTTCCTGCCTCGAATGCTGGAGCTGCAGCACGGCCATGTAGTATGCATAAACTCCATCCTGTCCCAGTCTCCCATCCCTGGGGCCATAGATTACTGCACGTCCAAGGCGTCGTCACTGGCCTTCATGGAAAGCCTGACACTGGGCCTGCTGGACTGCCCTGGCGTTGGCTGCACCACAGTGCTCCCCTTTCACACCAATACAGAGATGTTCCAAGGCATGAGAGTCAGGTGAGAATGAGTTAAGATTGGGAATTCAAAGATGCCATCTTTCTAGTCGTATGTTTTAGGGATGTTAAATATTAGTCTGTTCTTCATCGGTTCAGACTGAAAGATCAGTAAGTGTTTTGTGGGCTGCCATATTGTATGTACTCATGGTCCTAACAGGATGAATCCTACTAGGAGCCACATCCTTTCCTCCATTTTTTCCTTTAGTGATGTGTGTTGACATTTTTTTTAAAGATTTCACATACACAATTACAAATAGACTTAAAGTCTACTGGAGGGGTTGGCATCCCCTGACCTTTTTTTCTGCAATTAGCTTTACCCTTATAGACAATAAAAGACCATCACAGAGCTGGAGCTCTCCAAAGTGTGAGTTCATGGCTTGGTGAAACCTCTTAGCTTCTCCCACAGTTCTGTGACCAAGCTCTTTCTCAACTCTCTGCTGATCAAACACACACTAGTCAAAAATAGTAACTCATCTAGACCACATATTCAAGTAATCTATTCACTTATTGTTAAGCTCTCTGCCCTCTAGTGTCTGTCTAACGCCTTTATCAATGACAACGAACCTTGACGCCTTGGACCTTTCCAGTACTGATCTATTGTCTGTGTTCTTATGGATCGTGACTACATTCAGTCTGCATTGTTGTGTAATAGCTATTGGTGCAACGGATCACTGTTGATCCGCGATCCATTCCGATCGCTCTCCATGGATCGGCACACAAGTGGTCCGTGGATCAGTTGATGGAAAAAAGAAAGCTGTGCATGTAGTGTGGGAACACTTAGGTGCACCGCCCCAGCCGAATAAACGGGCAATTTTAAAAAACCTGTTGTATCAGCAGTTGTACATTGTGCACAACAACAACAACACGCCCCCCTCTGCTCTGAAAATGATCCGATCCGTAACTCAAAAACCGTGATCTGATCCGATCCGAGAGGTTATTGATCCGTATAGTTTCTCAGCTTATCTGTCAACTGTGTTTGTTCAATATGCTGCCATAAAATAGCAGCTGGAGCTCACTGTGTTTGCACTCAGTCTCCACCAAAGGGTTTGTCATGTAATGTTAAAACGCATTCTTAATTAAATCTGAATGGTGATTTGTCCTGCAGGTTCCCTCAGCTCTTCCCTCCTCTCAAACCTGAGGTAGTGGCCCAGAGGACTGTGGATGCAGTCAGAGCTGACAAGGCCTTCCTCTACCTGCCCTGGACTATGCATGCCCTTGTCATTCTAAAAAGGTGAAGAGTCAACTTTTTTCCATTTTTAGTTTTGTCTTTAGTCTTGTAATCTCATCGGAACCATGATTTATATCTCATGCTTAACATTCCAACCTTTGTCTTTATGTACTTTTTAGCTTCATGCCACAAGTTGCACTTGAAGAAATCCACAAGTTTTCTGGGAGTTATACCTGCATGAACACGTTCAAAGGGAGAACATGAAGTTGGATTTCACAGAACATGAGCGCGACCTCGACATCTGTGGGGTATGATGAAGGGAATATGGACCTTAAGATATCTGCAGTTGGAGGAGGCCCCATGATAGCGTGAAGAAAAACACTTAGGGGACATTCGTAAGGGGTGGGGAGTTGGGGGGTGGTGGTCCTGCAGGTAGAATTAATCGATAAACTGCAGGTTACACCTTGGTCCCATTTGTATGTGTGAACGCATATCTGTATAGTATGGAGGACTGAATGCCATTCTCACATTGAACCGAAGCCATGCATAGGTCTGTACCAGTAGTTAATCTGGGAGTTTTTTTGTGACACTTTTAGTCTGTTTTTACACTTCTTTTTTTTATCTGCCTTTTAATGTGTCTTTGAATCAAAACAAGGTAATAAAATGGAGTTTTAGAGATACACTGTGTTTCTTTGTGCACAATGAGAATAGAAAAAGCGAACACTTGGGAGGTACACATTGTTTTGTGTCTGGGTTTTCACTGCCATGGCAGTGTGATAACACCTTTGATTTATTCCAAGCATGAGATCAGGGACTGTGACAGACGATGTTGTCAAAACATAAAACACATGCTTGGGGGCATGTGTATTCTTGTTTGTTCTCTGCTGTCAGAAGATTGTGCAGGGGGGTGGGGTGGGGGCAATCCACCATAAACATAATGAACTCAAAATAAGTTGGTCAGGACCTCCTTCTCTCATCCAGAGTGACCTAGCCCCCACATCCAATGGACAGGCAGAGACTGTTATGTTTATTGAGCCATTTCAAGACCTTGATAATGAAAGATAAGAGTTAACTTTCTTTTTTTTTTAAAGGGAACTCTCTATCTGTCTGTTATGAAGATAATATATCAAATTTGATTCGTCAGCTTGGCTCATACAATCTTATCCCTCTAATGTCTGCAACTGCTACACATTTGAGGTAGTGGATCATATAAATGTGATTTGCATTAGTGAAACCCCAGAGGCGCATTCATGGGAAGAAAAAAAGACAGAGACAATATGGAGCCTCTTTCGCCTTATTGCATATGAATCTGAGCATGTTCCAAGGCTTTAGCTCAAAACAGAGCAGAAGAACTGTGGAAACTCACAGCGGATGAGATTTATCAACGTCAGTCTCACAATTGCCTTTTGACTGAAGACATGATTTTGAAAAAGCCTGTCATTAAACAAGGAAGAGCCAAGAGATGAATGACCAAAGACTGTCTAAACAAAAATAAAATATAAAGTGAAATTAAACAATGGTCTGTACCCATGGGAAATTGAACACATTGACCTTATGTAAACTGAATCAAAACCTGTATCAGTAAACAACATAAATACTATTAAATGAATAGTTTTGGAAAACGTGCTCCTTATCTTTCATGATGAGAGAATATCAATGCCAGTCTCACACCTCTGCAGTAAATATTGTGGTGCTTTAGCTTAGCTTAGCATAAGACCTTGAAAGCACAAGGAAACAGCTTAGCCTGGCTTTGTTCAAAGGCAACAAATGTGTGCAGCACAGTTAGAGGTGTTGAGAATGGTATTGATCTTTCCAACATACCCTCAGCAAAATAGGCTGAAGTAAGTGTATTTCCCAAAATATTGATTTCTGTCTGTCAGTGAAATATGCTTGGGGACACAGCAGCACCTTGTGCACTTAACCTTGTGTTCATGGCATGGATATTTAAAGGTAGCTGCTTCTTTCCACTGTGTCATGTTTTAGTCTAGTCGTGGTAGTATGGATGTGTAGACTGATATGATGAGAGAGTCATTAATAACGCAGTTTAATACTGTACTGTTTAATGGGGAGAATTCACTCCTGGTCTTACAGCTGTTTGTTGCTATACAGGTAGTACTTTGCCTGAAGAACTTCATGTGCCTTTGTTCCACAGAGTTTCTGTGGAGTCAGATCAAATCTTAAAGGTTACTATATCGATCTGAGCTGTTTTATTCCTTGGTTTAATGGTGTTGGTGCTTAATTGTGGTGGCATGCTACAGTGTGTGTGTGTGTGTGTGTGTGTATTGTGTGTGCTTGACTACTTGAAACGTTGTGCAATCCCAGACAGTCGTGAGACACCTAAGCAATAGTTTTTTTCTTTTTTGCCCACTTTGGAACCCGAGTTATACAACAGGCCAGATTATTATTAAGCGACTGAACAACCAGTGTGTCTACCACCCTAAGCTGTCTTAATAGAAATCTGCTGACCTTAAAGTTATGTGTTGACGCCCTCAATTTCTCAATTTGTCAGCTGTCCACCACATGAAGGCCACAAACACACACGAGACCGAACCAAAATGGGAAGAAAATGAAAAGTTCAGGTTAGACGGCCCTGCGGGAACACACAGGGGATCACGAGCTGCAATATAACAACTAATAAGGTTGTGGAGGGTTTGTGCTATTTTTCGCATCGCAGATGGCAGACAGTGAATGTGAACCAAATGGTTAAATCTGACCACAATGAGGTTTATCACTATGAAAGAGGGGGCTCTTGTAAACATGAAAACACTGCACTTGGCTGCACATTTCCAAACCTCGTGCAGACACTGCATTGTTTTTTTAAACAAATGAAACCTCTTTATGACGTCTAGACTGTCCTTATTTGAATTAGGAAAACATGCAAATACAAATTAACTGCAAATGTATGGCTCGAGTTGAAAAGCAGCTGAAGGAAAACAGTCACCACGGCCTTTTAACTGCTGTGTAAGATGTTGCACATGGTGAGATGATTGTCTGTCTGAGCTAAAGGTGTTAAATAGCAGTGACAGAGAAAACACATGAAATGGGGAGTTTGGATGTCATAACAACATTCAAGAACCTCTTCTGAAACAGGCCATACTAATTTCACTCCTGTTGTTTGCTTACGCAGATATTCAGATTGTTCCTCCAGAGACTCTAACCAGTATATTTAGACCATGAGCAAAGAGCAAGATTCAGTAAAAATGCAACCCAGTGCAAATTTTCCCTCTTTTGCTTTGAGGTTAATCATGAACCCAGCACTCTGGACTAGAATATGTGTAGCAAGAGATGCAGGTGCAAGAAGCTACTTTATACTGAAGGTTATGAAACCAGGTCACACTGAAGAGTCACATAAGTGAAATGTGAGTGTTGGCTTCAGAGACTAGTGAAATCTACTTCATGTGGTCTTTGGATTTTGTAAAACAAACACAGAGAGAGCATAAGTTTACCCGTGCTGCTTTGAGAGAACTACTTCAACCTCTGGTAACAAACATATGAGGGGTTATGGAGATGACAGATCCAGACACAGAGAGAGAAAGAGAGAGAGACCCCATATCTGAGCACAAGTCTAAGCAAGCACACGTAAACCAAAGGCAAGCCCATGAGAGTGGCCGTAAAAGCTCGGATAGTGCCTGGCCTTTGGCTGCTAGACAAGCCTCATAAACATTCATTTGAATCCCAGTGAACCAGAAATGCCCTCCTGCGCACTCACGATAGGGCCGCACATCGTGATCAGTAGGTGACCCGCGCTGGGTGGGGAGGGGTATGAGCTCTGCTGAGAGAGTGAACCCGAGCCTCCTTCAAGGGCCTGTTTCTCATTCTCTGAGTGGGCTGTTGCGAAAGCAGAGGGAGAAGAAGCATGTTGGGATGGAACTAGGTCGAGGAGGCATGTAGTGCACGTATCCTCCAAGAGGAGGGCTAAAATGGTTGGAAATCTCGTGGGGCAGGTTCAGAGCAAGGTTAGCCAAATACTGAATAAATCAAAGGGGGCTTGGAAAGCCTTTCTCGTGCTGAAGGCGCTGATTTCCAGGGTGACTGACCAGGCGCAGGTGGAAGCAGAGGACTTGGTCACATGGGGAGAAATCGGAGAGTGTAGCTGTCTCAGCTGTGACTATATTCCCAGGTGTCTGTGCTGCACAGTTCACTTTTGTTTGGGATCATATTATAGTCTTTAAATGTGTCAACAAGTATTTTTCAGACTCAAACCCTTTCTTCTGCTGATGTGGCTCATTTGGAAAAACCTTTGATTTCCCCTTTGATACTGACAACAAACATGTTTATGTAAGTCTGTCTGAGTTTGTCTTGTGCTGCACAGCTGTTATTGAACACCACTGAATTTCTCTCCTCTATACTTTGAAAGAGAGCAACAAGCCTGAGTGTATTTTTCCTATATGCAGTCCAAGCATTTGTAATCCCAACACAGGGGCTTGGAAAGTCGGCCTCAAATGATCCATTAAATATATTATAGGCGCCCGGATCTGGAGTCCATTTGGCTTGTTGTGCAGTGATGCTGAACACAAGTAAAACCTCAGCCAGTGCAGGATTCTGTCATTATTCACATCACATACACTTACAGATTCTGTGACTCCCAGTTTCCTGGCAGATGGTGACTTTGAAGCTCTGTATGACCGGGTGATAAATGCGCTCCAAAACACTTCATATCCATTTTCACTTTGTGTTCATTTGATATCTGTAAAATGAAGAAAATGTCAACTACCGCTTTACTTTATGAATATCATCACTTTTTGTCAATTTAACGAGGCAGACATAAAGATGAATTTGTCACATTTGCACCAGTATCCGATATCCTCTGCACTAACACCCTCATGATGACTCTATCAGAAATATGAGCAGCGGACTAATGCCCATGAGTAGATGCTGCCCAAAGCAAGTAGCTGAGTGAGCCTATAAAGCCAGGGGCAACGAGAAGGTAGTGCAGCGGAGATGGCGAGATGTTATTTGTTACTGTGCCTTATCCACTTTCTCTGAACAATGCTGTTAGCCCTCTCACCAGTTTGTTGTTGGGTTCATCCATCACAGGCTAGGTAGTATGATAAAAAGGCTCAGCCCTAACCCACAGCAAGGAGCCAGCCGTGACGCCTCAGTTGACCTGTCAAATGGCAAGAGTTATTATACACTGTGGTGTTAAAGGTCAAAGGGAGCAGCAAGCTCAGAGGGTGTCACTCCTCAAAAACACACTCACATGGACAAACACAACTCAGTAGATGAATGAAGGGAAATTGGCTGCAGTGCAGGATGAGTAATTTAATTTAATACTGCCGTTTCGTTCATACAGACAAATATTAATTGCAAACAACAACCTTAAGCATTTTTAGCTGGATTTAATGCCACCACTATTTAATCACCTCAGCTACTGGCTATTTAGGGAATGCAGCCTTTTACAGATAGATACCTCATACATATGCATAACGTGGATGGAGGTGCAGCTCTACAACACAAGGTCAAACACTTTAGTAGTTGGGGCATAACACTC
Organism: Caranx ignobilis; assembly: GCA_021432705.1. Lineage (NCBI taxonomy): Eukaryota > Metazoa > Chordata > Actinopteri > Carangiformes > Carangidae > Caranx > Caranx ignobilis. The sequence goes on from MU269985.1 coordinate 29,293,524, forward strand.
TATACATTCTATTCATCACTGGCTGCCAGCCATATCTGCACAGTCCTCTCTTCAGGGTGTGCAGAGGAGAGCAGAATATCTACACGTTGATCTTTGTGGGGAAAAGGTTTTGGAACTACACAGAAAACTTTACCTCTGATATCTCCCGTTGTTCATTAAGGATTGTTTCTGGGAACATCATATCATGGCTACAATGATTAGAAGAACACCAGATCAGGGCGATGCAGTGGGAGAGCAGCTCACTTGCAATCATGTCTCTTTATGAGTAATGGTTTGCTTTTGTCGTGGCCATTTCCACATTTGAAATGAAACGTGCCACATATTAATAGTTTAAGTTACAGTGCCCAACCACAGGTTTCAAAAGGAGAGAAGTCGCAATTTCAGGTCTGCTCTCCTTGTGTTGCCATATGACATAAAAAATCCCCCTGGGTCATTCACCTACACTGTGGAGCCAAGAGAGTTCTGTTTCACATGTGGTTTCCAGTGTTCTGCTTTTGAACACTGACAGTTAACAGGGAGAAAGTGGGAGGTAAGCGCTGAGGGACAAACAAAGCAAAGTAAAGCCTGCTTTTCACTGCGAGCAGAAGGCAAACACTCAAAGGGGAAGGGTGTGGGAGGGTGAAACACAGTTCACATTGCGCGGATGGGCTCAGGATATTTATAAAGCCCACCAGGCATCACGTCAGGAGAGTTCGGCTGAAAAATGTTGTTCCCAGATGGACTGTTTCAGCCAGATTTATTTATTACAGAGCAGCTTCCTCATAGATTACACAACAGTGTCGCAGCACGAGTGAACTCTGTGGCTCGGCAGCTGTTGCCAGCAGCCTGCCTTGCTCAAGGTGAATCAGATGTGGGTCAGATGGAGGGCACTGTCCTCCTGGCGCCCTCATCTGAAGAGCAGAGCAGATATCAAAAGGTTATGCAACCTTTTTAAACATGCCATTGCTCTCATCATGACAAAGGGAGACATGAGATGTGCAGCTCACACCACACAAACACTGATAAGACTGACAGGAGCAAAAATAGATGAAATATCAAGCATGTTTTCTTGGCTTATGTAGAGTAGCTGATGCTTTTTTGGGGGGGTTGCTGTTGGCACAGAAGCTCTCAATCTATCACAGGACTATATTACACAAACAAAGGCTGCTAAGCCCACAAGCCTGCATGCAAAGTCACGTGATCAGAGTTGGCGGCCTCTGTGAACTACACCTGAACTTAGCTAAATGGAAACAGACCAAACACACAGTGTGCGTCAGGATGAAAGCATCCCTCTGGAGAGCTGTTACTGAGGGTTTTGTGGAGAGGATGTGGGTTATCAAGCAGAGCAGGAAAACTGAAAAGCACTTCTCTAAACGATTGACTCAGCATGGGGCTCGCTTATACGTCTCAGCAAAAATCACACTGAAAAATAAAAACCCTCACGTCGCAGGAGGACAATTCTCACCTAATTCTCGGCTTCATTAAAATGGAAGCTTGCCACAGACATATGGGGCCTTCATTACACTGTTTCTCAGATGTTCTTTCCAAACGTCCTGGATTCATATCTGCATCACAGGCTGACACCACACAGACGAGGTTAGAGGAATAAGCGGGAGCTACACCTCCAAGTGAATAAAAATCATATTACTGTGTAAATTCTCGTTCGGTGTGTTTTTCTCTTAAGGCTGCCAACTAAAAAAAGAAGTTGCAAAGAAAAGAGCATTAAGACTGAAATATCTAAAACATTCACTCAAAGTTCAGGTAAAAGAGCACGTGGAGGATGTGGGATGCGAAACCGCACAGGCCGTCCTCCCACACATGACATGCTACTGAACCTAAAGACGGCTGCGTGTGTTTATATTGCACTTGTACGTTACCCAAGTGCTATGAACACTGCAGCAGGTCAGAGAGAGAAAAATGAGCGATGGGAGAGAGGTAGAGGAATAACCAGTTTGTGTTTGTACCCTTCACACAGAAGCCAAGAAGAGTAATTGCCTGCTCAACACCTCAGAGGTGAAAGGTTGGCTGGGAATGCGGGGGGTGGTCGCACAGCCTGCTGTAATTAGCCTGCAAAAGGACAAATGAGTCTCCAACCACATCACCATGAGCATGTCAGATCTGGACCACTGAAAACCTTACAAGATATTATCATGGCCTCCTGGAGTTCCTGATTACACGATAGGCTGCTCTTGGAATGAGAATGGAAAGACTTTGGGAAAAGAAATACTATGCCTGGCAATGAGTGGTGTATCTGATCTTCAAACCGCTGGTTTTTGCATAAGAAGTTATCCAGCTCACACAGGCAAGCAGCTATTTAATCAGGCAGCTTTGAGTGGCAAAGCAGTTTAAATAGGTTTAGAGCTCCTCTTAACTCATTCCATAAAGTATAACTAATCTAGATGAGGGCATCTGGGGGTAATTTGGTTGAAAGGAGGAATTGTACATAAAGTAATGTGCAACACAGCTGCCCTCATGAGACGCGACTGGGTTTGGTGCATCAAAATGATGAAAACTTGCATGGCAACCTGTTTTCAATTGTCACAAAGCCCCAAGTAAAAAGCTGCAATTTTGCACAATTTTTCAATTAGACAGTTCTACCGTATATGGCAAACCGACAGGACGGAGTGGACGTCTTCTGTTTGATTAGACCGGGTTTCACATAACAGAACGATCCGAACTACCCACCCCCTTTCCTGCCACTGCTCTGCTGCTGGGCTTGGATGAGCCAGACTGGACTGAGATTGAACTGAGCCGAGGAATTCCAACATCTGGCTTGTATCTACTGCTTACGGTCATTTGGATGCAGTTGATGGTTTCCAGTAGATCCACAAAGAGTGAATTGTTCTGGGTTTGGGCCTTGTCTGCCTTGGACTCGGAGGGCGTGGTGCTCTGGCGCCTGACTGCCACAGCTGGGCCTGTCTGTCAAATCCTCATGTGTCACACAAGACTGAGTTATCCCTAGCATGAGAATTGGGAGAGAGATCGCGGTCACCACATGACTGGAGGGGCTTCGGTGACATGTGAGAATTCGTATTAGGCCTAAATCACCACATTAATTTCATTTTATAAAAAGAGGCTTTGGCTGGAAGAACCCCCCTTCTGTTGGCTTTTTACTACATTGGTTGAGGCATATGAAATGGTTTTGCAGAATTCTTTCAGGGACTAAGAGATGACAAACACTTGCCTCAGTCAGCTAAACCACACTCTGGTGCCTCTCCTCCCCCCATCAAGGTCCCACACTACACTGCAAGTTTGACAATTGGGTTCAACACCAGGTCAAGCTCTGGGTTTGACAATGGGCCAACCAGTCTTCAATGGAAGTAAAGCAGACAGCTTTCCCACAAAGAGCTCAGTCACACAGAGGGGATTCTGGCTTAGTGGCCTCTCCTATTTAAACCACACTGACTGGAATTAAAGAAAATCTTTCTCACTGTGTTATAACGTTACTGGTGCTGTTGCTGGCTATGGACACTATCAGTTTGTCAGTCAGTGGTTCACTAAATCTCTTTGCTCTGAGAGTGCAGAGAGAGTCTTTTCATGTTTCATTCTGTGTTTATTTTGCATATGTCTCCCCAGTTGAACTTTGCTTGCACTGATATGAAAACAATATGTCACCGCACATGTAGAGAAAGTCTGTGAGACTGGCACTGTTTACTGTATTCTGTGTGAATTCCCAATCAAGTCCCAGCTGCAAAGATGGATCCTATTTAAAACATCCTGAAAGTTTTGCGAGTGCATCTGCATTAGTCTGTTGTTGCTTTTGATCTGATCCTGCATGCATGTGTGTAAAGATACACGTGAGTTTTTCTGTGTTGCTGTGTATATTCTGGCGTATGGCTGGCGAGCTCTGACTGAGGGACATGGATCTTGCACACTGAGTGTGTGAACTCTGGCTGAACCCCTGGGTGTACTGTTTCAGGCACGCTCTGACAACCTCGCCCCAATGACCCGGCTCGCGACTGCACAGTTCACGGGGAGGTCCTCTACTCACGCACAGCCACCCCCTCCTCCCACTCCCACCTCTCTCCCTCCCCTTCTCCCCTCATCCGCCTCTCGGTTCCCCTGCACCCTCCTTCACCTCTCTGCTCTACCCTACCTCTCCTCTCAACTTCTCTCAATCTCTCCCTTCATGCTGTGTTTTTTCACAACCCCTCCTGCTTTCCCTTCTCTCTCTATTTCTATCACACTGTTGTCAACAAGACAGAAACTGTCTGCTGGCATCTTGGGGAGACAGGTCCTGCAGACCTGCCAATGGAGACAGAATGTCTTTCAATACCATACTCTCTAACATCCTTATCAGGCTTGTGGAATGAGTTCCCTTTGAGGGTAACAAAATGTTCCTTGACACAGAGGTGGCAGTTTTCACATCAACAAAGTTCATTCAGATGTGATATTGAGGATTTAAAGAAAATGCAACACTGCTATCGACAGAAATCTTATATTTACATATATAGCTTATGTAGCTTCCATATCTGAATTTAGTGAAGCAGAGTACAGTATCTGAATGGTTTTGAGATACTTTGTGTGTTTTCATTGTGTTTTCTGCTATACTCATATTCCAGTAAATTTCAGTTAATATTACAAGTCATATAAATCTGATGAATTACCCACACACATATAAAGCTCTTTATATTACCTCCACCTCCTCTTGCTTAAATCCTATAATAATGATCCAGTATCAAAACAACACTGACAATGATCCCTCTGCATTTATACTTAAAGTTTTAGATAGTTTGAGATACTTTAATGCACTTTTAATGACCTCACTTTGACTAAAGTAAATTATATTGCATTATAGCCTGTATAGGCTGTGTAGACACTGATATATAGAGCACAGTATAAATTTATTATAGATGAAATTCAGTAGATCACATCACACACTGCTGTAGCAGCAGATACTTTCCCACTCCTGAGTGGGGCAGATGGCCAGGCATAATGTGGCAAGAATGAGGATACAGCAGAGCTGGTATGAAATGTTCCCTGAGCTGTTTCTGCTACAAAAAAAACAAGAAATTGCAGGCATGATGCATTATTTATCAGCACTGCTACAGCAATGGAGGTGTAAATTTTCTGAGAAAACCAAAAAAGGAAAAAAAAAAACTTAATTTAGCGCAGTCAATGCTGTGCTATTCATTTGCATTAAAAGGAGAGGATTGATCAATGTCGTGCTGTAAATTAGATGTTTGCATATAATATCATCAAAGCAAATGCAAATGAAAACAACCCCCAAAAAAGTTAGTTAGTGTGTGCATTAGTCAGTGGTGGTGAGTCGCACTGGTTGTTAAACTTCCCTAAGCAATGAACAGAAGTCTTGATGTTGACTTGATCTCCTCTGGATAACATTACAGTGTTTTTTCCTCACTCAGTGAGTCATGGGCAATTTCAACATAGCCCTCAGTGATTTTGGTCAAGTAGCCCAGGAAATGTGATGATTCAGTGTGTATTTCAGTATTGTGAGCAAACTGACCTTTGACAGTTCTAGGTTCGTAGTTTAAAGTGGCGGCTGCACTGTAACAGGAGCAGTAATGTTTTGTAAAAAAAAAAAAAAAAATCTGTTTGAAAATAAAGGGAGCGAACAGACTAACTGTCTAAGTCCACCCACGGCCTGACTCGTCCATCCTCATGACCACCTGATGTGATAGCCAATAAACAAACACTTCATAAATCTGGAAAGTATTCCATCTCTATCAATGTGGGTCTTGTGCCGTGTCATAGGTCTTCAAACCTCTCTTGCTGATCACCCCACCAGTCATCTCATTAACTCCCTGCCAACCTCTCCCTAACCCCTGGTACAGGCTTTACTCTTGACATTATGGGAGGGACCACTTATCCACTCAAAGGACCCATGCTGTGCTGCCTGTGCAAACTGCCTGATTAGTTGGCCACCCCTGACTTGCTGTTTGGTCTGTGAGTGTCGAATGATAGATTGTCTCTCATTTGTCTTTCTCAAAAGCCTTTATACGCCTCTGCGCCATCTGCGTGGTTAGCACATCCACCTGGTATTTGTGTTATTTGAAGTTCACTCATGAGGAGTCATTTCTAAAGTCAAGATGAGCTGAATGAGCAATAAAGAGCTTTTTATGGAAAACTCCTGGAACTAGAAAAATAAACTGCTTGCAGTTTCCTTTATACTACTCAACTGTTTTTTTCAGAGTTTGGTTTTCACATTGCAGAGCTGTTTCTGTGTCCAGTGAGAATAGTAACACGAGCCTTCACAAAGACACACAGGGATGAGAGCTTTAAAAACAAACCTTCATCTGACTGTCAGGAAAATATTTATTGGTGAAGGTGGCTATCTTCACCCTCCCACCCCCAGAATGACCTCCGTTTACCCAGGGCATGCCCCCCGTTCCCCACACACCCAACAGAACTCCTGCTGGAAATGGGTTTGTGTTACAGGGCCCCTGGGAGGCTCGCAGCAGGGGCTGGAGGCCGTCAAGAGCAGGCCCCTTCAGCCATGGACAGCTCCTCCACTCTCGCAGAGTCAGCGAGGGAAAGACCTGAACTTGGAATGACCCCACCAAGCAAAGTCCCCGATGGGTTCATCCACAGGCCACAGCTCCGGTTCCCCTCACCCCTAAATTTTCCTGCTCTTCTCTTTTTTTTAGGACCTGTTTTTCCAACTAGACCAATACATTTTCCAGAGGAGTATCACTCCACCCCCCACCCCCACCAACCAACCCCTTCCTGCCTCCCGTCCTCCCTTCCTTCCCCTTCAACACCATCAACCCCCTCCTGTACAGTCACCTATAGTTAACTCTTCTTACTCCTCTCACCATGAGGGATAGGCCTTTCAAGTTTATAGCTTCAGATGCTTCCTCCTCTTTTCACCTGTTATCCTGAAGTGTTGGGAGTGTGGAGGGGTGGAGTTTATTGAGCTCTTATCATGTAGGTGTTTGAGCTTGTGAAAGAAAGACAGATAGGAGGACGGTCACAGATTAAAAGCAACAAAGTAACTACTCTAAAGCACCATACTACCAAGTACTCAAACATTACTTGGGTATTTTTATCTTTTCAGTATTTTACATTTCATTGTGTATAGGAATTTTTTTAATATAGATCCCTCCTGTTGCGAGTATCAGGGTTGATGCAGGCCAGGCCAGAACCAAGCCAAACCAAAACAATGAGCTAAATAATGCTTAAAGGGCTAACTGCGGAGCTATTGATAATCCTATGTAGGTTCCTACAAGTATATAACAGATATGCATGTAGGTTTTACAACATGACAAATTAGGTAACACAGGAGAGAGACCATAGATATCATTATTGTTTCATCATCAGCAGATTGTTGCAGAGACTGCAGTAATGCTTACTGAATGCACAACAGATAAGATTTTATCTTTTCTTCTAGATATGATTTCCCATGTCATATGTATGTCATCACTGGCTGTACTCCTATTGGTATGAAGCTGCTGCCAATTTGGAGCCCTAGGCGACACTGGCTTTACGTGGTTTCATTTTGATAAAATGTTAAAATGATCTGATAACTCACCAAAAATTCCAGATTAGAGAAGTCCAAAAACAGATTTGAGAATTAGAGCGGGGTCCCTCTTTCTTTGGTACCTCATGAATCATCTCTCCACCCCTGAGATTCGTCACAGTTTCTGTGTTACGGAAACATGCTGATGAAGTAATAATCATCTAATGATATAATAATACCCCGATCAGAGAAACCAATCCAGGCCTGTTTCTTAAATACAACTCCTTCCAGCTGTACCTTTACTTAAGTAGGGTTTTTCATGCAGACTTTTATTCATATTTGCTGTGTTGTGAACATTAATGTTGTACAGTGTGTATCTCAGTGCAGCGGCTTTTGTAGCTTATTTACCTAGCATATGCTTTACTACTTACAAACTGCAATAAATGAACTGTCTAAACACAAAACTGTATCCTACAACAACAACAAACGGTATCCTACCTGATACCGGGCTTCTTTTCTTCTTTCTTGTCCTTGTTTCCCTGAAATCATTCCAGCTAAAAATAATTGAAGCATTCCTCCAGTTGATTCAATCTAGCATTTGCCATCAGTCACTGCTGTGTCCCTGACTTTGTGCTGAACAATGCACATGCACATCAAATCAAACCCATCAACCCCTGCTTTCAGTGTGCAGTGCACAGTACAAGTGCAATTGAAAAACTGTGAGGAGAAGCAGCAGCAGTGACTAAGATGGTGCAGTGTGTTTGTTATTGTAATAAACAGGTTCTTCTCATTGATAATGTTGCATCTGAGACCATGATTACTAAAATAAGTGCATCTTCCACTCTTGGTGTCCCCCTGACATTATGTTGCCTATGCACGGTAAAGTTTGCAGCAGGAGATGAGATGTTTTGTGTTTCTTCTCCATTTAGCCATTTTAAAACACTAGAGTTACTTAGTTTGAGTCAGTACCACCAAATGAATTTCAATGCAGATACTGTACATAAGGACTGAAGTCCTTTGCTTCTAACCCTGAACTCTTCACTGTTGCTCAGGCACTAAAAGCAGTGGACTCTTCCACTCAGCCTGAGCCTCTGTGAGCTCAGAGCAGAGAGGCTGGCAGAGAACCAGACATCAACACTGGTACTTTAAAGGCTTAAAGACAGACAGGGCTCCAGAGGCACTGGCAAGCCTTCCCACATGAATTTTGCATAATAAAGTCCATAACACTCAATATCCTCACCTTAGTTGTCCACCATTTATTATACCAGCGAGGGGGCCGAATGGATTTATTTCTATTAAAATGTCCCCTGAAAATTGGATTTCTATTAAATGCTATGGTAAGGAATTTTAACAAGGAAAGCCAATTTGTTGGCAGGGCCTTCTCTTTTTTTCCACTTGAAAATGCAGCAAAGTGTGGGTGTGAACCTGAAAGTATGTTTGAATCTTGGAATGAGTTCTTTTAAATGATTGATTTTAATGCAAATCAATCTGTGTTCAACAGTCAGGAAGAAAACAAAAGCAACCAAATGACAACAGCAGCACATTGCTCAGAGAGCACAACATAGTAATTATAAACTGTGCTATGTCTTTGAGAAAATTATGCCTTTGCACCCCCATGTGGCACATTTGAATTGTTACACCCACAGAGGATTTTTTTTTTTTTTTTTTGAAGAGAGAGCTCCTCTCTGAGATGAAAAAATGTTGGTTATTTTAATTTTATCATATTCTTTTATTATTATCACTATTTTGTGAAGCCCAGTGGGAACGTTCACATTAACTTGACTTGTCTCTGCAGCTACTGATGGGGAGCTATGAGAGGAAAACATGATTCAGTTTGAAGAGTCGTCATACATCACCGCTTGGCGTCGAACCCAATCCATCTGAGAAGAAGCAACTCTTATTCAAAGACAGAATCCAGTAAAAAAAAAAAAAACATGGGCCAGTGATTGAGCTGTCACAGAGATGTAAAATATAGCACTGCTCCATTAACAATGGCTTGGAGACGGATTTTATGGACTCACAGCATATTTGAGCTTTTAAATCAAAATGAATTTTATTCTACAATTCTTCGCACCACTGAGCAGGAAAATGTGTCCTTATAGACCGCCTTAAAAACCTTTTACTATAGTTGCACGCTCTCACTGATACTTCTTTCCAATCTTCTTTCCAATTTATTCTTTATGGAGGAGCTCAGCTTTTATCCCTCTGGCTTCTTACTTTAAGAACCAGTTTGTTCATAATAATAAATATTAATGCAACTGCTCATAAGAGGATAAAATGTAATGTTACATTAAGATTAAATGATTTATTGATTTCTTTTTGTTTGTTTGTTTCATTTTTCTATGTATACATAATCTTGAAGAAAATGCAATCAGTTGTATAAATACTTATGACATACTACTTAACAGACAGAAAGGAACACATAATAGTGAGCAAATTATTATCTTACAGTGAAATGTAAAATTGTGTTAATTCATGATGAAAACACTGGTAGGAAAAATGTCCCATAATGAAAAATAATGTTATATCATCAATAATAAACAGCACAAAAATAGGTTCAAATGAACAGTGTCATTGTTCTTGTGAGCTCTGTAACTAGTAGAGCCTCAGCTCTGTGCTGACAGGAGGAAACACAGATCACAGATCTAACGTGAGCTGATGGAAAGGGATGATACTTTAATCTCAGAAAGATACAAACAAAAAGATAAAAACAAAAAAAAAAAAAAACTGCTCAGATCTGAGCAGATATCCAAGATAAAACGAGCTCAGATTAACAAAAGCACAGGTCTCACAATATTAAACATTTATCATAAGAATATAAAATGGGTATAAAACTTTGAGGATTTAAAATCACCACTAAAAGTGTTCATGTCTGTATGTTTATGTTGGGTCTTGTTATAAAATAAGCTGTGTCACTGTCATTTAGCTCCTACATGTAAATTAATATAAATAACATATTGAAACTTTCACATCATTAATACTAAATAATAAAATAACAACTACAACATTTATAGTTGCCATGTTGCCTGCACTGTGCTGGGTTTTGACTAATCTGGGCTCTAAGACTTTTACTGGAGACTGGTAGGATTTGCAGCAACTGTCAAAGAACAACAATAACTTCTCTTATACAAGTCTGGCCCAACACTCCCCTCTCCCTTAATCCACTTGAACTAGAGTAACCTTGCACTTACATAAACACTAAAATAATATTTTCCTTGCTAAGCAGAGCAGGCCCAGTGAAAAATGTCTCTTGAAGAATTCATGTCACCATGAAGAAAATTGCCTCGCTTATTAGATTTCTTTAACTATTTGCTCAAGCCGGATGTTTCATTCAGTTTCCTCACTGAATAATCATTTCCAATAAAAATAACATACAAATGTTGTGATCAATATAATGTTAAAAAGGTATTACTTGAGATGGCATGACTTTAGATTACAACATTGCAGACCATAGAATGGGAGACAAGTTAATAATCCAACAAACGTACAGAGCTGCTGAACAGAGCTGCAAATGTGTTTTTCATTCATTTCAAATCACACTTCACGTTATTCACTTTGTTTGAGATGTAGAAAATCTGTGACATGATGCTGTTGCAGTGGCTGGATGCAGTGACCCTGACCTGTCACTAGATGGCGATGCTTGACTGATTCACTCCATTAATCTTAGTGGAACATTGTTAATTAAGAACAAATATTTTTTGATTATTCAACAAATGAGGTGATATCAGTGGTGGACAGTGTTATAAGTTGTTCAAATTCAGTGCAATTAAAGTGTGCAAACACAAACCAATTTGACTGTAAATTTGACATGGTGACATTCGGTTCTTTTTCCAAATTATGTGTATTTCAGAATAAAAGTCCCCCCAAACTAAGGTCAAGTCATACAATCCAGCAATATAAAGATTGTTGTCTTCTTTAATAAGTTGCCTTTGAATTTTGTGTTTTTTAATGACATTTTACAGGTACAAGGTGCAAGGTACTTCCAAAGTCTCCTACAGACAGTTATACTCCTGAAGTACAGCATTTATCAGCCTGATTACACGTTAAATGAGTGAATGTGTGATTCATTATTTATTGTAAACTAACTGTAGTATCATATTTGCAGGCTGTGTTGCATAAAACAGACCCAACCTGTTTACCTATTCATGTAAAACATTGAGCATGAAAATTTAATTTACCAATGACATATTCATGACACAATCACAAAGGAGATGAAGAAACAGTCATTACATTTTAAACATCTGTCATGAGGACATTCTCAAATGACACAAGCTATGAAGTTATGGCACACAAATGGGTAACTATGCTGTTACAGGTGGTGACTAATTCAGTCACTCTATTAGTTTCACTATCATGAACGTGCTTTCGCAGGTTGTCACGGAACCAGAGCGAAAGCTTTTCTACAGCTGACTGAAGTAAGATTTCCAGTTTGAGGTAAGCTGTGATGACTGAGTTTAACCTTTCAAGGACTGTTATCTGTCATTTGACGTGCAATAAACAATCTGACCTGTAACCTTTCAGACAGTCACAAGCTCTATCATTCCACTGTGTGAGTGGACGATGCCCCATTATCTTGTCTTGGATGACTCACCTTCAACCAGAGCTTTCGTCACAGTCTTTCCGACTGTGAGCAGTTTGTGCAGTTATCGATGTGTTTGGCTGAGAAGACATGTTTGCTGAGATGTTGAAAACAACAAATCACCCATTTGCCACTATTAGTTTTAACAGTTTTTACAATTGGACTCATTTGGAAACAAACCAGGGTCGAACAAATTGCCTTTGCTCTGCTGGTGGTGAATGTAGTTTTATAGTTTGTCAGATAATTATGATGTGTTTTGACAACCACTTCAGTTGAGTCAGAGGTTGGCCTCGGCACTGTACACAGTTCAGCACACAGGCTTTAAATTTAACAACTTATGACAAAGACTCTTCCCTCTTGATCGAGCCCCACAGAAGTCATTGCTCCACAAAAAAAGAAAAAAATCACTTGCCCAGGCTCCCAGACACAACAACGTTTACTGTAGCACTCTGCTGCTGAGAGCCACTGTTTGATTTATTTTGTTCGCCAGGGTCGGGTGTGCACATTTCATCAATTAAATGAATCAGAGTAACCAAGTCAATCACAGGGTCATGATTCTCTGTCACGGCATGCATATTAGCTTCTGTGCCAAATGAAATCATTAGCATATCCTCTCAGGTGACTATTTTTACTGTTGGCATTTTTTTTTCCTTGCCTCATTATTTGAGTCACATTTAGTGCTGCACAGCTGAATATCTAGTATCTGGATGACACACTGTTAGTCTCTGACTGTCATTGTATTCTAATGAAGTCTGTGCACCTCACTACGGATATTCAGATTTATTCTCTAATTAGGAGAGATGAGTTGGGATTAAAGGCAAGCGAGGCCGAGGGCTAGGTCTACGCTGTGCACTTATGCATGCACACCACATAACACATGAATAAATGATGGAATAAAAATGCACCACATCATCGTCAGAATATAATGAAATGTTGGAGGAACAAGTCTGAGAAAGACTGAGGAGAATGACAGCAAGCTGCAAAAGTGTTTAGCATAAAGATATGCTTTATGTCTGATTTCAACATCCTCCATACTAAATAGACAACATTCAAATGTACAATATTAACATTTACAATTGTCTTTGAAATATAATGAATCACCTTCATGGTTTTCAAAGTCTTTGACAAGTGATGTGCTTGAAATATTTTGTAGTTGCAACAGCAGAAACTGTGAACAATGTCAATTCCATTCTCATTACCAGTCACAAACAGTAGTCTTTGTGCGTAGTGACAACCTGTCTGCTCCTGCAGGACATCACGTCGTCCCCGCTTTAGGATAACTGGCAGTGATCGCTGAGCAAGCACACACTGTCTCATATTAACTGGTCACAATTAGCTGAACAATCGCCCCCAAGCTGAAGTCATCGCGTAAATAGAAGTGTTGAAGAGAAAAGGATAGAAACCTGGAAGTTAACATTTGACACCACGTCTTTTTCTTTATTTGGGCAAAATGAGTCAGCATGAGTCATAAAGGTTTTGCTAGCCTTGACTTTGTTTGCAGTCTTACACTAGACTCTCTTAACAAGTCCTGCATCTCACTGATTTGACCACTTCAGTAGCTGTGATTCAAGATAAAAACAACACATGCCAGTTCACCGGATAACTTCTCTTGAAATTATTATTAAATGTTTGCTGCACTTCATTTGTGTGTATAAATGATCAGATGCTTTGCAGTTCTTGTCGGCCCTCTGCTGTGAGAGATGCATGGTCTCCCCCTGCGGTGCTCCCTGCTTCCTTGCTTGGATAATCCAAACAGATGTGGACTTCCCTCGGTGCCCCCCCTCCATCAGTCCTGTGCCCCCTCTCGCAGCAACTAATCTCAGCCATGCCTGTGATAGCAGAGAGTGCCATCTGCTCTGCTCAAGCCCTCTCTGAGATGGTCAGACCTCCACATCTGGACCCCTGTCTGCCCCCCCTCCCTACCCTTCCCTCTCCTATTCCTCCCTTTTATCCCCTCTGAATACTGTCTCTATCATTGGAACAGGGTGTAGCAAGGATTTAACAGCCCATCAAGCTTTATAGTCTTAATATATCAGTGTCGTAATCAGGGGTGTGGTGGAGGTTAAACTAATCTAAAGTCAAGTGATGTGCTACTTTTTATGTGTGAAACACTTCAGTGAATTGAAAGGATCTTAAGTCTCTGTTATTTATAAAATGCAGCCTCAGACAGATGAAAGTTATATAAAAATAACTGTTGAGGAAAAACTCATCTTTTTTTGTTTTTTTTTAAGACAATTGTGTATTTGTTCTATGGAGTCTGGTATAACTTTAAAATATTTCACCCATTACTCATGAATTAACCACAGAGCACCAACAGGAACTCTGATTGGCCAGCTGTAAGTTCAGTGTTGTGAGGGGGACCCTCTGTTGTCATTTAATTAATTGACAGAGAGGCTCTTGCGAGTTGATTATAATTAATAGTTGAAAAGTAGGTGTATAATGTGCACACTGTACATCTCACTTCAACATCCTTATAATTTACCCAGCTGGATGGATGTACTGCCAATCAACACAGCTGGGACGAACTGGGACCGTTTGACTCAAGTGATTTATTTGTCTGATGTATAAACTGCTGACTAATATGACACTGTCAAGAATATATAGAGAGATATTGTGGAGCCAGTTATTGATTAAGCCATTTTTCTGGATAATCGCCTCCAATTTAACAACCATGGTCTAAACAGGCAGTGCAGAAACATTTGGAGATGCTAATGGAGTCCTTGGGTTTACTGCTGCATCTGTCAGCCCACCACCCACATACCCCCTCCCTTTGCCTGTATTAATTGTTCCAGACACAAGGACGTAGTAAAGGAGAACAAACAAGGCTGTATTTTTTGCTCCATCCTTTGTGGCAGCGTTGTGACTGAGCTCCCAGGCCAGTAGGAAATTTTGGCATCTGACAATGAGGCTTCATCATTTTATCAGCAACAGTTCATCCAGCTGTAAATGATTTAACGTGGTGGACAGCCCTGTCAACAAGGTATGAAAAAACACTGTGGGCTGTATGTTTGAGTACTGACACAGCAGAGACTTTACCTTGACACTGATGATGTCGTGAAAGGGAAGTGTAAACAGAGAGGATGTTCCACTGACTAGAACAAATGCGACCTGTCTCCAACCTTCTTTTGTTCCATTTACTTTCCAGCACTGCATTGCTGCCTCATCCCAATCCATCTTCAAAGTTTAAGTAGGACAAGGAAGCCTATATATATTCACATAATGTCACCAAAATAAGGTGTTCTCTCCTTGACTTATATAGTTTCTTAATACCTTTCTTTCTTCTTTCTCCAGCTGTCCTAATCTGTATTTAGTGCATGTTTTACCAGTTGCTGGCATATGGACTGAAAGAGCAGGTACTGTGTGTGAGCTGAGCAAGTAAATCATTACTATTACTCTTTTTTTCTTTTCATAAGAACTTAAATATTCAGTTCTCTCGATGTCTATGGTTAAACATGTCCTCAGTTGACACCAGAGCTGGGGTAAAGAAGATAAAAGTACAGACTGCTTCATTACCATTTTTGTATTAAGGTTGATAAAATGGTGTGTTATACAGTATCACATTTTATATACCTCTAATATGTGACAGAAAATTGCAATTACTGTAACACAAACATAAAAAAATGAGTGGGTGATGATTTCTGAACGTCCCTGGTTCCTTCATTCATTCCCCACACCATCATTTAACCATAAGTCACAACTGTATGTGACATCACTGGCGCTGCTTCATGCCAACATAGGTTTTGCTGGGAATTTGATGAATGTAGTGTATATTGACCTCATTAGGCCTCGAGTGAGTCAGTATGAGTGATGCTCAGATCCATCCCCTCCTGCCACTTCATCTTTAATGTGTTTGCTGTGCTGGATTAATTTCACCAGTTCAACACACATCAATCACAGGGTGATACGACTCCCCACTGGGTGATAACAGCAAATGACTTTTTTCATTTTTTCCTCGCTTATGTCGGAAAGCAGAGCTTCTTACAGAGCTATTATATGAGTTTAGTTGGGTTTTAAACATTGTTGGATTAATTTCTCAGGACTGACAAACAGCGGTAAGTCAGCGGTGTATGAACGACTATCCATCTCTCTTCTGGGGAGGGATCGAGTGGTATTATTCAACATGGGAAAGATTTCTACTCCACATTAAAAATCTGTAAAGACAAGCTCAAAGCTTAGCTCCCTATCATGTACTCACACACATGCACATACAGTACTGTACATCCACACAGGGGCTCTCTGTGCATTCCCTTCCTCTATTCTAATTGTACTGTATATATTATTCTGAAAATCAAACTTAATTCAACTTAGTTATTTCCAGCCATCACCTGATTGCCAATGTTGAGTTTGCAAGAGTTTTTCACTGTGTATATTATCCTCTCCCCTTTATTCCCCCCAGTTATAATTCCCATCAAGCCATAAAGCAATTCAAAAAAAAAAAAATTAATCTTGATATCAGTAGGCTAAAAGAAATACACAAGTGGAACTTAATGTTATAGCTCAACAGATGTCCTGTGTGTGACAGGGATGGGCTGGAAACTACAGTATTTGATTATAATGACACTGCTCATCTGACAGCAGTTTCATATTGATTGCGATGTCTGACATTCATCTCTGCTGACTATAAGGACAGTAACTAGATACTAATGCCTTTTTTACTCCTCAGCATAAATCACTGTAAACATCTAATCAGATAGGGACTCAGCTGTGATCTGAGTGAGGGAGCGTGAAGGAGCTGTGTTGTGCTGATGACCGAGGCAGATTTGGTGACTTTCATCACTCCTTTCATTACCCTTGTTCCAAAGTCCATCATCAGAGGAAGGATATATGGTTTTTCCTGTACATGAAAAATACAATTTGAAGGTAATTGACTCCGCCAGCCTGCCAGCTTGTGTTTTGATGCAGCGCGTGAGCAGTTTGCCAGAAGCATGCATTGATGCTCATGGCTGCCCACAGCAGCGGTGTCCCTGATTCACCTCTCGCCCTCCCTGCTTTGAATGATATTTTAACGCTGTTGCCCAAAAAATGTGATCAGGCAGTGGCAAATGTGTGTCTTCAGTCCTCTGTGGCGTTTTCTGGTATGATCGCAGGTACAGTGCGCAGATAAAGAGGAAACAGCAGTGGTAAATTCTGCAGAGCTTGATGTTTACATTTGTGCATCTGAACATTTGGGCTGGTGAGAGAGACAGTATTTGAAGGCAGATGACAAAGATCAGTTGTAACAAAGTGGCTAAAATTAGTGGTGATATGCAGTAAATGTGTTTTTTTAACTACCACTGGGGGGCACCAAAGTCAGAAATGTTCATTCATACTCATTTATTTAATGGAGCTGGATGTTAAAGGTCAGGCTTCACCAATTTTACAAATAAATTTAAGCTCACTCATCAAGTGCACTGCTACTCAGTCTGTTGTATAATATCATCTGTTGCTCTGGAGGGAGCTTTCTAAAGTTTGAAAAAAAAAATCCTGAATGACATCATCAGAGGATTAAAGGATATTTCAGCCCCTGCTGCCTTGATTTTGACCATTCTTTCTTTTTTAATCTGCCTCTCTTGTGAATCCATGAATTAATGCCAAATGAAATCCCTTTCACATCAGACAACCAGCAATTGCTAATACACTGAGAGCCAGAAAAATGTCATCATAGGTCATTGTTTTATGACAACAAACAGAGGAAATTCACCTCATGAGAAAGGACTGATCTGCCAAGCGGTCGGACCTTGTGATAACAGAATTTCAAATGGCCTGATCTCAGCTTTAACCCCAGTCACCTCATCAAAACAAAATCCCCACTTCTCTGATCTGGGTAATCATTCTGCACTTCACACACTGACACAGACAGAGAGAAGCATCAGGTGTGGCTCCTTTTGAACTTTGCAACTTGACCCCTCTGCTGCCCACTCCTCCCCAAACCCTAATCCCTCTGTAAACCACCAGGCCATTATTCATTCAAAGCTTCCTCTCTGAGGGTTGGCTTTCTTTCCTCTCCGTCCTGCTCGCTTCCTGTCGTTGTAGGTCAGCAGCAGAGAGTAATCAGAGACACTTGGTAAACAAAGAAATAAATAACAGCTTCTTTTCCAAAACATAATTCACCTATTGTTTGCATCTAATTACTTTATTTATTGCCTTCCACATCAGAGGAAATGCAATATAATATCTAAACTGATGGACAGTTAATGGACTCTAATCTCAAATCCTGTGCTGTAAATCACTTCATGGAATTCTTTTTTTAGACTTCGAGTACAAAAAACAAACAAACAAAAAATTACATCAGCATTAAGCGTTGTTTACCCTCTTACACTTATTGCGTTCTATTTAAAGTTTTAATATCTATATAAGAAGGTATAGAAAAATCTATCTCAGCGTTGTATGTCTTTTCTCTATAGTTCTCGTAACAACAACTTCTGATCAGCCAATCAGAAGAGAGGCTCTGACTGACTGACTGTTATCTGGGTGATTGGACATAAGAAAACATAGCTGATAACAGGTAAACACAGAGACCAAATCCTGCAGATTTGTGCATCCAGGTGAGCTTGGGTGAGAGTGAAGACTGTTTCCTTGATGGCTTTTTGCAAGCCACAGTATCTGAAACCGAGCCGTGTGTGTTTCTCCTTGGACCAGATGCTGGGATATTGTCATGGTACTAATACAGAACCTAGACCTGCTGTATAATCAACATGTAAAGACACTGCTACAATCAATCACTCCTTTGTCAGTGGTAGAATAATAGTATGATTTTCAGTCACAGAAGAAAAATGACCTTCCTCTGTTTAAAGGCTTTGCATTCTGCTAACATGGATGTCATGAAGGATATCCTTATCTGACCTATCACAGTGTCTTTTGCAGACAAATCAAAGAGGGAGGAGGGATGTGAAAGTCACAGATTGGTTCACAGTGCTATGGACATTTTTTTTTAAATGCCAGGTCCAGTTAGTTGATGCATGGAAAGAGAGACGAGGCAGCCACACTGAGGGCCATGCTTCCCAGCATCCCTCCCTCTCCCTGCTCCCGCCTCGGCGTCCAAGAGCTCGGGCCTCCGGCTGTGTAGCCATGACAACCAAATGAGGTAAATGGTTGCAGGAGAATCCTCATCATGACCACCACCCTCACAGCCCTCTTTTCAGTGGTGCACGATTGTAGTAATGTGCAAGTCTCTCTCCAACCAATGTGGAAATGCCGATTTTATACTGCAAATATCTCCATAAATGATCCCATACTCTGCTTTCTCTCCAGCCAACATTACATGCCCGGAACGTGACTTGTATTCATCCTATCCTCATCACATCAGACCACCTCTTATATTCTCACAAGAGACCCTCACAAAAGAGCACGCGGAAAATTACGTGGAGAAATTAATTTCCAGTATGAGGGATGGAAAAAGAAACACAAACCCATGTCAACCAAGAAGTTACTTCTCCATGCAGTGGTCAGAGGTTAAGAACTTGATACTGAAAAAAAAAAAAAAAGACACTGGAGACAAGCAGGACAAATGCCTTGCTCAGATGGGATTGCGTTGCATGTCAATTTGTTTTCGACTGACTTGGTTATCCTTTCATCATGTTGCACACAGATTGTCCAAATGCTTACGGCTCTAAAGGAACGAAATTGTCCACCAGCAGGCTGCATAGTTGTTATGCAAGCGAATGGTATTTGATTTTTTATTTTTTATTTTTTTCTAAATCTCTAATTTCTCTAACACCCTTTCCAAAAATAGTGCAGTCATTTGCATACCTGCAGCGTGATAACAGTGCTGTGTGAAATAACACGCTGTGCCATGTTTACAGATGAGCCTCTCTCATTTGCTGCTGTTGACGAGACTAAAAATCTGTCAACTCCAGGAAATGAGGGGAAGAGATTCACAGTAACCACTGAGTCATTATTAACACTTTGCAAATATTACTTTGCTAAGAATGGCTCCGTTGTTGTTGTAACATTCTCTGCATGCAAGATAGTGTTTGGATGAAGCAAACAAATAAAAAAAAAAAAATCACCTTGCATACTGTATTGTTGCCAGGCTGTGTCCATGCGGTACAGTACTGTATGTTATTTTAATAATAGATGATCATCCGGCTTCTGTGTCTGTATTGTCACACTGCTGTACAAATTCTGAACAAATATGGACCAGAGGACAGAGGAAAATGATTGTATTTTATTTACCAAACATCAATTTACAGCTACACATATGGTCTGTTTGACAGCGTCTGTTTGACATTTGGAAATGCATTTAGCTGCAGCAACAACCTCATACTCTCCTCTGCCACCTCATTTAGAATTGAGCCATTCTGACATTTATCTGACAAAACATTAACATGGATTTTGGTATTTGAAGCAATGTCAAAACAGGACGGCAGCCCCACCAGTGCCTCTGCTTTCAAGGGTGTGTGATGCCAAAACAAAAAGAGTTTCAAAAAAAAAAAAAGAAGAAAAGAAAAATACTTTGGGGACTTGGGGAGTAAATAAATGTTTCATTCTGAAAGGTTTAATAGAAAAATAGACATGAATCTGAACTTTGTACCATAGGTAACTCAACAGTGCATGCTCTAATGTGCTGATATTTGTTACTTAATAAAATGAGTAAGAGAAAGGAAAATGACATGCTAACATATGCCTCAGGCTAACAGCTAAGCTAACATGATAATTTGTTAATATACAGTAACTACACAGTAGTTGGAAATGATAATGATATGTATCAAAACTCTCCCTCTGATTCCTCCATCCAGGTCTGCAGCTCCAGATTGGGGTTAAGAAAGAAAACAGTTTTCCAAATGAATCCACTTCAGCGAGCGGCCAAATACTTTGTTTTCTGCTCTTTTCAAGCCAAGAACTGGACACAAAGTGGTTTCAAACATTTCACTGGGAGTTGAGTTCCTAAATATCTGTATCCTCATTCTCTCATCCATGGGCATCTTTACTCTGGCAACAAGTCATTAAGTATTAAGTGTAAGTTCAGTATTACTGACCCAAGTTGCTTAGTTCAGACATGAAAATCAGTAGCACTCCCCTTTAGGACTGTACTTGTTGTACTGATGTACTGATGTAGAAATCTAAAGCATTTGCCTAGTTATGTTTTGATTGGATGATTAATGTCTAGGGGGAGGGGTTTAGAGGAAGGTCAGATGGCTGTTATACAGTAAATGGATATGAAAGTGGCCATGTGTCTTCGTAGTGTCCCATATATATTTGAATTCTGGCAGATACACAACATCTATACAGTACAAATCTGGATGTGGCACTTTGAGCACAACATGTGACAACACACATTAATGAAAACATACTGTGACAATGCAGGCTAACAGGTCAACATATGTTCTGATGTATCCTTTGAAGTTGATTTAGGAGTAGCTTCATGTGAAATATTTGTGCTTTTATTGATGCTGATACTAATGAAAAATAATAAAAAGTAAATAAGGCCACATTGATTTATTGTCATTTCTGCAAAATGTGCTTCAGAACAGCACATTCGCGGTTCTGGCTTGTTCTAAAGGGACATTTTGAATTCCTTTTTATCTTTTGTCAAGCGCACAGAAACGATGGCTCTATTTGTTCATGGCTCTTTTTCTGTCCTCTGCTTGTTTACGTTTAGAGGCCTGACATTCTTTCTGCTTCATCTCTCAGTTTTGCTGAATTATTCATGCCTTACAAGAATGTGAGAAGCGATGCAACATACCTTAGCTTTGGGGAAAAGGAAATATAAAGGATGCAAATAAGAAACAGAAACCCCATGGAAGTCAGGGCACTGCTTTATTTAAAGGGGACATATTATGGAAATATCACTTTTTGAAGGCTCCTTAAAATATATTTGGGTGTTTGTCCTGCCTTCTGGCCCCCAAAATGTGAGAACTGACCAAAAAATCTGTAATTTGCTCCACAGGTTGAAATCCATGTGGTTTTTCAAGCTGTTCCCTTTGTTGTCCGATAATGATGTCATTAGATGTAGAATTTGCATATAATACCACCCCTACTGTACCTGGTACCGGTAGAAGGGGTGGAGTGGGGCTAGCAGTGGTTCATTTGCATTTAAAGGGACAGGGCACTGAAACAGACCATTCTGAACAGGGCTATTTTGAGCGGATGAAAAGAGCTGTGATGTTTGATCCTTGGGGTATTTTGACCAAAGCACATCACAGACATGTCTTTAAGACACGTGGGGACTATTTTAATTTGTGGAAAAGGGGCATAACATGTCTCCTTTAAGGTACTGTACTGTCGCTCTTGTGAATGCAAATGCTCAGACAGTAAAAGAGTTATCATATGAGACTTCACATGGGAATTAGTTCAGCAGTTTTACTACAAGATTTTGGAGTCCATGACTTATATATTTTGGAAATCCTAAACACAACAATAGACATCTATTTATTCCTCAAGACATAGCACACCTCTTGCTCACCACCCTCAGTTCTACTGAGGGTGGCCAGTTCTGAAATGATCTTCCTGTTAAAATGGAGGTTAAAGACTGTCTTGTATGAAGCCAAGTAAGACATCTGATTCATCCAAAGACAGACCAGGAGAAAATATGAAGCTTTGGAGACCATAACTTCTTGACTGAGTACAATATGCGTATACAGAGATTTGGCTATAGTGCTGCCTTCTATTTAGGAGCTACCACTACCTCACTAAATAAAACTTTATCCACATCAAAGTCCTTAAATGCAGTCTCTTCCTCGCCCTAACCTAATCTTTGGCAGATGATGACAAAACCAGTCTACATGGTGCAATTAGGGGCTCACCGAAATTAGGTTCACATTTAAAGTGCGTTGTTTGACACAGGTTCTACAGAGTTTCTATTATAATACCATAATTATAATACCATATTTGCCATAATTGTTGAGGTTATATTGGAGATATTTCCTGAATTTCTTTCTACACTGTTCACAGTTATCAATCTAAGGAACATACAGTATATCCTCTTGATTTATATATTTGTACATTGTTTTCTTTTGTACACGATTGTGATTATATAATGAATATACTGCTGAAAGAATGTGTAGATCTAACTCAACCTGCCTCAGGTACATCACCGATCGACTCATCATTGACCAAATCCTTCCAATTTGACCGACATCTCTGTCACCATCTCGATTTACATGCAGAAGGAACAACAGTGATTGCCTTCTCTGGTACTTGTGAACCACTTTTGAATATTGGTGAGTGAGGCTGTCCAAAAGAGACACTGAATATGGCAGGATATGCCAGCATATCATGTTATAGGCAGTTAATTACTGAGGTCACTGGTCGGTATGATATCCTTTTTTTTTCTTTTTCTTTTCTTAAACGGGATCAAGATCAATCGTTCTGCCCTACACAGGTAAATCCCCAGTGAAGATCATCTAAAAGGTTGCACTATCTTTGATGTCACTTTACAGGATTCAGACTCCACAGTTGGACATCCATGTGATTGGACTTTGTTGAAATAATTGGCTTGTCTAAGACTATTACAACAGCACTGGTAGCACTGCAGCAACACTTCTTTATTTCAGACCTATTTCACGTTCATGTAGGCTTTTATCACTGAGCCAAGTACCAGCAGCCATAGGATATGGCCACACACGCTGACACCCAAAAATATGTACTCTATGATATCCTTCTGCAGGTGGAACTGGGCACTCAGTAATCTTAATTGGGACTTTGGCTCATTCCTTGGAAATGTCCTTTGATACCAAATTGTCCATGTGCAAACACAACAACTGCAACCGTACCAGGCTAAGATCCTACCGTTAACAGTCCTGCATATTCACTGGGAGCAGCATGAAACTTGTCACATGTAGCACACACAGTCTGCGGTGTCCCCTCATTGTTTGAGGTGCCCATTCAATTTGAGCACTTGATAAGTAAAATCCTGTTCACTCTTCACTCTCCTCCTCATCCCCTTTGGTGCCTTTACTCCAGCGCTGGAAGCAATGAACAGTTGAAGCCAGGAAGAAGCTGGTCATGATGGCCACCACAGACACTGAGATGCCAGAGAAAATGATGATGAGCAGGTCTGTTAGAGTCAGAGTAGCCTGGCACTCACGGAAGCTGTCCTTTGAGAGCTGGGACAGGGATACACGTCTGCCGTCCATAGGGAGGGAGCACTCCATCCCTTCCACTCCTGCATCCAAACACAAAACAAGATTACACAGATTTACTGACCCAACATTGCAGTGAATTATGTAACATGTATGGACTTTTAAACAAATTAATTCACCTGGCAACAAACCAGAAATGACATAATGTAGAAGCAGCTGTGTCTTAATACAGAGCAACATATACACCATACAACCACAAGACCTCAGCTGCTGCTTCACTAATTCTTCAAACCCTTAGAACTAAAAGTGATGCATGTTTTCCCATTGAAGGACCTGCAGTTCACATATACACATACAAACAATACACACTGCAACCCACATCTTCTCTAGAATAACCCAAAAATAAATGTCATGTATGACACATGACATTATATAAATGCTTTTATTGTGGGTAGGTATATTTCAAATATGAAAAGAAATCATAATATATCTACATATTTTATATTTGCATATTGGAAACCTGCCTTTAAATCCTATACAGCTCACCAAAGCCACAGTTGTTGAGGTCTGAAATGATCAGAGAATGATGCTCATTCTTTGAGAGGTCTTGTTTATACACATCAGTGTTGTGCTGTAAAACCTCTGAATTCAACAGGTGTGTGCACTGAGAGCTGATTTAATAAGTGTAGGGTTGATCAGAAGTCGTCACTCATAAGATGAAGTTGCACTGTGTATATACAGCACACCCACCCACAGCATGACTGTAGCCTCACTCTGGGAATACAGTCCAAGTACTAAGAAACTTTGAGGCAGAGTGATACTGTAAATGTACAGTCCACTGCTAACTTAATAGAGTATGTGCTGCGCAGAGCTTTTCAAATTGTGCCTGTGCTTTGTAAGAGAGGCTTTATTTTTGTCTTACAGTAATGTAATAGTGTAGAGCAGTGCAGTGTGGTCTATCTCTGTGCTTCTGATAACAAGACCAGAGAATGAAATAAACATCCGCTTAAATCATTTTCATCTTGGCTGCCAGCTACAGAAGGCAACGAACACACTTCCTCATTAAATATGACTCCCAGTTACATCCCAAACATTTACCGATGCATCAGTAGAGGACACTGTCTGAGACGAGGGCACCTTGACCAAACTCATCTCAGAATGAAAGCGTGATAAATCGGTGTGTGCTGCTTGCCGCCGTCACTTCTAGTTCATTGTTCAGACATCATTTCAGTTGAAAAGGACGTTGACTGTGGTCTATTGGGTTTCAGGGGTACAGAGTACAATTCTCCTTTGAGCTCGACATTGGATCACTGGGGTCAGATTTAACATGTTTATGTTTAACCACAGCCACTGATGCTGAAAGTACAGTCGATGGTGTTTCACAGACTCAGTCATTCAAATTGTTTTGCTGTACTAATTACACACTTTCATTGCTGTTCCAAGCCAGTGAACATCACATACAGTATCTCCTCACTGTCATACCCCTGACACTGAAACCACTTTAGATGACACTCTGTACAGTTAGCTCCCTTCATGTTGGCGATGCTTTAGGGAAAAACTAGACATATTGATGTGGATGTTAGCTTATAGGTGGGAAGAAATGAAGCCTTGCAATGTGGGTGGCTATTTTCCACTGTTACTGCACATGCAAATACAGATACTTGGCAGTACATCAATTCTGGGTCTTAGCTCAACAGTCAGCATAATTTCTAGCATGCTCCTCTATAATACAACTGAACAGCCTCTCTTGTGGCTGGCTACAATTACATTCATTCATCAAACTACCTCATTTCAGACATACATCTGTCTGTAGGTATTCCATTAAAGGCCGTGACTATTAAAGCAAAGTGAATATGAACTGAACAGCATGACTAAAATTAAAATGAAAAAATTGATATGTAAAACATTGTTTTATATAACTGTAAAGAAGATATCCTATAATCTGCTTCAAAAGTGTTAAGTGACGATGGAAAAAAGAAATAATGGAAATTAGTGATGGCATGGAATTGGTTTCCATGCTCCTCTGATTGACTCTCTGCAGTATTAATTAGGGTGGTAACTGAACTCTTTAAGAGCTTGATAAAACTTAGTGACACTAATCCCTCATTACAAGATCCTGATTCTCGCATTTCTTTTAACATTCAATTAGCGGAGCGGAGGACATGAGACGTTACGCACACATCAAAAACACCAGAATTAAGGATAGAAAGAAAGCATTTATGGACTACAGGTTACGTTTTAATTAGATATTATGTTGGTTTCTGATCTGGTCATTTTAACACATACAACCTGTCACATAGATTTTTCTGTGGATTTACATTTCTGATGTGGGTCTCTGTAAGCAGCAAAATAACTATTTCCACTGGAGAGTTTAAAGTGATGATATTTTGATCTATTTCATTTACAGTTTTTGGCCTCCAGCACCCTCTTGACTTGTTATGGCTCTGAAAATCTTAAAACTTAAATTACAACTGTTATGACACAGTAGCATCATAATAGGATGGTGATGACTGGCCTCCTGCTGAGTTTGAATTAATGAAAAACTTGTAATATAAAAGAAGATGTTCATTACAAGCAATAGGATTTTACTAACAGCATTAATCAGCCTTTCAGAAACAGGGACAGAGAGCTAATGATGATCTTTGCAGAGCAGAAATATCTGATTAATATCTCAAGTTAAGTTAAGATTTAATCCTCAAATAAACAGAATTAAAAAAAAAAAAATAGAAAATTAAAACCCAAAATATTAGGGCAATCAGTAAATAGTGAAATTGTTGGGATTTATTTTCAACTTCCTACACATTTTGTTGCCATAGAGACACTAGAATAAGATGTGAGATTGGGTTAAAACAAAATATGGTGCTTAAATTAGTTGTAAGGCAGCCACATGTCACCAGTCAGTCATCAGTGGACATCAGTGATGTGAAAGATGAAGCTAAATCAGGCTTTGGTTACACTTACACTTGACAATAAGAAAAACAAAGAATATGAGTGGCCTAACCCTTTAAACTTGTTCTCACACGAAATGTCATACCCAAGGCCTGCTTTCGTCATCTTGTGTATGGAGGACAGTTTATGCCTCAGTGTTTGTCATTTGTGGAGCGTTACTAGTTTTTTCTCTATTGCTTCTAATGTGTCAGACATGCAGACCATAACTGGCACTACCACAACGGGCATCCAAGTGCCTCCTGGACAAGCTCCTCAGAAATCTCAAGAAGCCTTGGATCGGCATCAGATCAAGTGAGTCAGAGGCAAACCAGCATCGAGAGAGAGGCTCCAAACTGACGAGGCGCCAACACCAACAGTGTTGGTGGAGCCAGAGAAGAGCAGAATGGTTACTGGCAGGATTGTGCCAAGGCATGTCTACCTTATGTCAGGAGAATAAGAGATCAAATCATATTCATAGCCTCAACTGTATGAGAGGAAAGTGCTCAGAGTGTCTAAGTCTGCTGTTGCACTTTTAATCTAGTGCACAGCATATTTACAGATGGTTTATCAAGTCTCTCTGTGTGACAGTAATGAGCTGAAAAGGAGATATATTTTTTTTGTTCTGTTTTAAAAAAATTCTCTTTTCTATTTTACGAACTGTGTTGTGTAACTAACCATATGGCTCACACTTTCAAAGCATCAGCTCTGTTTCCAAGTTACAGTTTAAGAGGGCTTTTTGTGTGTGTGTGTGTTGTTTTCTTTTGTTCACAGAAACATTTCCAATGTCTCAGCATGTTGTGAATGACAGTGGCTTGACCTTGGATTATATAATCATGCATAATAAGACAGAGTCATAAATTAGTGAAGATGTATTTAAAGGTCACACCAGGTAATCCCTGCTATTTGTTTGAGCTTTGTAATGGCGGCGTGTGTGCCGCAGAGAAAGGAAATATTGTGCATTGTGTATTGTGCAAACAGACGATTGAGAAAGGGGCAGACAAAGACAGAGAGCACTGACCTTCAGTATCACTGCCACACACATGAGTCAAGACAAAGACCTTAAAAAGCCTACATCTGAAAATCCAATAAATCCAATATAATTTGGAGAGCCAGTCTTTGTCTGTTTGTGCCTGAGATAAATGCATCATGGTCATATTCACAGTGCACGTCTTGCTCAGCAAAGTAACCCATCACCTCGGAGAGTTAGCCTTTGCCTTTGAGACCGCTCTGTCTGGTCTTGCCTGTCCTAGATGCTTGATTAATAACAGCTGAGACTGAAATTATCCTGGTGAACACATGGCGCCTGCAGGAGCTGCAGCATTATAACACATTTATCATGATCAGAACAGAGTTAGTGAACATGCAAATGGTGTTTACTTGCTAAAATGCCCACATTTCCCTTCTCCTTCTTCTAGTTTGGTGCCAGCAGTCTTGAAATTTTGACAGCCACCTCTTTGATTCAGAACCCGTCAGCTGCCTATTAAACAGTCAAAGCATGAGAGCTCCTAATTAAACTTAGGTTAAAACACTGATGTGTCATGATGCCTGCATTTTCAGAGGATTTGATGCTATGAAAGAGTAACGTACAAAGAAAGAAAGGTGACCATAGTATGCCAGAGAAACTTTGTCAACTCTATTAACATGCATAGAAACACAGGTGCAGAATGGAGTCTCTAAGATTGAATGGGTTAAATGCAGGTTGAACATCTGCTCTTATATGCCTGGTAGGTTTTCTGTATGACAGTGTAACACTGTGCTAAGCCCTATAATGAAAAGCTCAAAGTTGAATTAATTGCGGCCTCACCATGCTTTACAGTGGCAGTGTAAAACCGTAAAACAGCCATGAAACATACCTGCCTGCATGTGCTCAGTAAACAGTGAGAATCAAAGGTTTTTACATACATACAGACTTACACTAAGATGAGAAATTGAGAAACTACCATAATTGAAACTAATTGACAAACCATTGGCAATAAAACCAACAATATGTCAGTTATCAGCCTTGTAAATGGGTAACAAGAAACGGTTAATAAATGACCCTACATACCACCATGACCCCAAAGATGGCTGGGGCAGGTTACGGGGCAATAATGTAAGATGAATTATGCCCTTACACTATCAGGTATGTCGGCCGGCACAGCTATGTTACATTCCTGGCGTGGGCAGTTGATGGATTACATTTAGGATTACAGCCAAACCGAGGGGATTGGCTATGTACTGTCTGTACTGTGATTGATCTGCCTAGCTGTGACAGACTGATATCAGAGGCTTGTTTCTCCTCCCTCCCCCGACACTACACTGTCGGTCCAGATTGATCTCTGCACCAATAGCAAAGGCAAAAATCTCCACAATCTCACATCTGCAGACTCCTGCAGGAGTTGGTGTTCCCCCTCAAGTGCCAAATCACCAGCGTCTATACACTCCACCGCCAAATAATCCATTTGTGATAATGACTTACAAAACTGTCCCTTCCCTACTTTATTAAGTGAGAGGAATGTGCCAGTCAAGTCCAGTACTCAGCAGATGTAAAAAGAAGCAGCCAGACATAATTATGAAGCCTGAAAAATTATTCTGTTGCAATCACAGAAAAAGAATGTGAGAGGAATAATGGCCGGAAATTCATGCAAGAAGAGCACGAGCGCAGGAGATGGGAGAGGAGCAGAGTGGAGAATGTGTGAAATGACTGCACTAAATGACAAGCATTCATGTGACAGTGGGGCGAGGGTGAATCATTCAGGAGGGGATTCCTTTTGCATGGAGACTCAGTGACATCACTGTACCATGGGCATATTCAAAATGTCTCAACACCACAGCGCAGATGCACAGGCAGAATTTTGATTTAATATGGGATGTTGGTGGGTGAACGCTATCAGATTCACCACTTGTCTGTGGTCATAATTCATTCTGATGAAACAGCTAAAATTGCAGGTCTTAGCAGTTTCTGCTTCACACTCGACCACACACAGGCACAAAGGGAAGAATCCATCATGTACGGTGCTGCACACTGCCAGTGAAATAAAGCTTTTGGCTTTTCACCTTTTATTTCTGACTCTGGAAGATTATCCCTCTCTGCTTCTGTACATGCAGCAGCTGATGCTGTCACACTGTGTAATTCTGTCCACCTTTTCACACTCTGCTCTCCCTTGCCAGCACTGTCTCTCTCACATCCCAACTTTAAATAAACATCAAATTAGGCCAAGATAAAAGAAGCTGTCAGCCTGTGTTAATGGGATAGATATTTTCTCATCACATACCCATGAGTGGTAAAATATAGCAAGTAATGTCATGTGGGGCATCAAGTGTGTGTGTGAGCTACGTAGAGCGCCGGTCAACGGCATCATATTTTCAGAGCTGATTGTGCACAGTGTGCTAACAGGTCTCTGGGGAGCAACTTGATAGGCTGTGAAGGAAAATTCAGACTCTGACCCTGTCACATGAACTGCTACTTTGTAGTGAAACTCTTCAGGTCATGACTAGTGTTGATAGCAATGCCACAATGAGCCCCAGCCTCAGTCTCATGGGAGTTGGCCTGCCCTGCCCTGTGGGCAGTTCTGGCTCCAATTACCCTGGCCAATGTGCCGTAGAACTGTGTCAGTCTGAATTATACATGGCCTTTGTTCATCCTTAACCCAAGAGCACTGGAGACAGCAGTGGATCATGTTTACACTCATCCCTCCGTTTAAACATTTATGAACCTAATTGGTGCCTTAAAAAACAGAAAAACAGACAAAAAAAAAACAAAGGATGGAGGTTGTTATATATGCGTTTGCCTAAATACTTAGCAGCTCTACATCACCACTTGTCTGCATAGTCTGTCAAACTGAGAGTCAGATTAAGTAACGAAAGAATTACATGTTGTGGTGACACAGGAGACAAAACACAGCCATGAGGAAAAGTATCTGTTTTTCCTATCCAAAAAAAAAGTCCAGAATTTGCTGCATCTTCCACCCACTCATCATCCTGACCTGCAGTAATCAAAGTTATGCAAACAGAAAAGTGTGCTGCCTTGTGAACTCAAAAAAAAGAAAAGAAAAGAAAATCACAGGGGAAATCAAGATGTGAAAAATGGAAAGGGAATTGGGTTTATGCATGGGCACCACAGAGGGAACCATAGAGATCTCCCAGACACTTCTTTTTAATACAAGTGCATTTTCTTAACAATCTATCCACCATTTTTTTTTTCATAATAATATTACAATTCTGCTCAGTTATGCTTCTGCTGCCACATTTTACACTTGGCTGAGTATTGCTGTGATCACAGCGACACCATATTATGGGGCTGTGTGACATAATCAGCCTCCTGCTGAATGTGGTTTAAAAGTAAAACCAACTGTATGCTTTTGTTGGCGTGAATATAAAAGAAATTAATTTATCATTTTGCATTAATAAAAATACACAGTATGAGCTGATGTCACTTTGTTGTGCATTTTGTGCAAGGGACAGTAGTGTGAATAAAACACCGCTCACAGAAAGCAGATTCACACTGACATCTTTGAGTGAACACAAACTTTGTCATTATGTCAGTTTAAACATTGCACATAGTGTTAAAATTATTGTGTAGTGTGGAGGTCAAAGAGGATTTTCCTCTTGCTCTTTAACATTTGTTGTATGATGAACAGACATAAGGATGCAACACCTACACACGGGCAGCTTAAACAGTGATTTGTGTCACTCTAATTGATTTTCTCCATGATGAATGAGATATTAAGTTGAAACACCCACACTGATGACGGCTGCTAAGGATGATACATATTGAAAAGCTTATCAAGTCAACCTCATTCACTAATGAGCGTCCATCTGTTATTGTGTAACCACTTCTAACACGGCATTGCAGAGAATAGGTCATTGCATTTGTTCCATGATCGAGAGCTCAGTCATTATGTTAATTAGGTCTGGCAGTGTGATGCCTGCATGTGAGAAGTTGCCGTGTTTGTAAATCCAACACGCTACACACCTCCCTGCTAGCTTGTGTTTGCTCAACTGTAGAAATGTGATCCACAGAGAGTCGGTGTCACACAACTGTACTCACAGCAAGTTCATGAGATGGCAAACAATGGTCAAATGTCAAAACCAGGGGCTCTAAGTGGTGAGTGTTAAGCACCTCTTATATCTTGACAATGTGATTGATTAGCATAGCATAACAGTGGTGCAGAGAGGAGGATTTTCCCTTCAAGCTCTCTCTCTCTCTCTCTCTCTCTCTCACACACACACATACATGTTGCCACAAAGAATTAAATTCTTAGCTGTGTGTTTTTTTATCAGTAGACTCTGCTAGCCCTGTGTGTCACACTGCATTTTAACGTGCTGCAGTAAGAAAAACAAAAACTACATTATACAAGGAGCAAGACAAAGATTTGTTTTGGACATTATCAGTTCAAGAAAACTACTTTTTCTCCTCACTAATCTGTTGCAGGACTCATTTGTATTGCCTAGGAAGAGAGGAGCCCAAGACCGAACATAATCATTATTCATTTTGCTAAAATCAGTCTTGGAGCATTATTAGCATTACAAAGAAGCACCTTCCAGACACCTTTTAGTGGCCAAAGAAAAGATAAAAATTATACAAAGGACCAAATGCCGATCACTGGAGATGCTCCATACATATGAGCACATATGAGTGTGTGTGTGTGTGTGTGTGTGTGTGTGTTTGCTGTCTAAGCCAGTGGACTCTTCTCTGGGGTCATGAGCAAACACCCCCTGATGGGGCTGTAAGAGCTGCATATGAGGTGAGATATGCATTACTAGCTCAGTCTGGGAGTGTGCGTAGTCTGGGGCCAGTTGGCAGCCATGCTGGGAGCTTGGCTCGGCCCTTGGCGTCTCCTTTGTTGTTGATGTCTGCCTGGCCAGCACTGCTGATGCAATTCATTATGCCTCGCAGATGACAACACTTAGACCCCGTGATTAATGCATGTGCAGCCTGCATTAGGTATTCTTGCTATTTTATCAACATGGCCTCCTCGTGGGCCCTTACTTGTCTGTTTTTTGGGGCAAATGCAGAAAAGACCAGAGGGAATGAAAAAGCAGTATCAATAGCCTGGTACACTGTGGCCTAAATGTATATTGGGAGTTTTTTGTGAGGAGTCAGCAGTTTGCAACAGTCAGCCAGTTCTGTGAGAGCATCCTGAAGCTAAGTTTCTTTTCCAGTCAGATCACAATAAGGGCTCCCGCTTCGACTGTCTGTTTCCACTGTAATTTGGTGATTTTGTCTAAATTATAATTACAGGATATCCATATGAGTAGCTTTGACATCTAATTAGTTTCATGTGTTGCACTGGTTACCGGCTTCTCTTATAATCCCTTCTCACACCTGAGAAGAAGATCATACCTTGAGTGAGAACATTTGGGCCACTGCTTGATTCACACCCAGAACAACCTTGGAACAGTGACAGAAATGAATGTTCCCAGTCCTTATCTGTGCTCCTTTATACAACACCCTGTACCTGAACACAATGTCCTGCAGATATAAACAGAATTATGTTTTTAAAATATACCTTGTTTATGACACAAACCTGAGAGCCACATTCATATTAAATTCTCAGATTAGGCCAAAAATCGTGTAATACGTCAAATCCACACTCTGATCTAAATGTGATAACAGCACGACTTACTAGTCATGTGTGCCTGAACTGTCAGATTGTTTATTTTTGCCTCCCCGGCTCCCACGTGCTGGCTTGCACTCATGAGATAACTGCTGTCTGTGTCCTTTTATAAGGACATTAATAAACATATGACTGACCTTCAGTAAAACATTTCTGGTTCCCTCTGAACAAAATATAATTATGATGATTTGTCTTGGAATAAACTGCTTCTGACAGTTGTTTTAGATATCGTCCGCTGGAAACTGAAAGATATCAACAGAGATTTGGACAATTGCACTTTGTGTTTCATCCAGGAAATTTTGCAACCTCTATGAGAAGACAGCAGCTTCGGCTGCAGGGCCAATCAAGTCCAAGGAATCGGATCGTACCCACGGTATAATTATTCCACGGGGACGTGGCAATCACCTTTGCCTCGTGCTGCTTGTCAAATCTGCATGCACACACTGAGATTGCCTCACACACACAAACACGCCAAAACTTCAGCCCTGTTATCTAACTCAACCCTCCAGGCTGAATCACAGTGGTAGACTGAGTCCATAGTATATGGGCCTAAAAATTCACATGGACAGAGCGTACAACACAGATGTGAAAGGGTTTGACTCCCATTGGTGTGGAAAATAAAATCCTTCAGAAATATTGTTGAATTACTCTGTTCACCAAATGGCAAGTATTATATAAATATTATATAAATATAAGCTGCAAATTGATCGATCTGACTACCACGCAAGAAACAGGTCAAGGCTTGGTTTAAGCATGCTGAAATGTGGAAACAGAAAAACTGCTGGCTGAAATTCTTAATGTGAATTGATTCTTTATTTTTCTTTTTTATATTTCTCCCTAATTCTGAGTTTTGAGATTAATAAAATGTGTAAACAAAACATCGTTGTAGTTTTCACTTTCAAACAACAGCTATTGTCTCATATTACACACGCTGTCTCACACATTATAAGCTATGGGGGTGGAGAATGAAACAGATAAAATTAGAACAAGGCAGAGGGAGGGGGGTTCCCTCTCCTACAGGGAAAACATAAATAGACCAGAGAAGTGTTATGGCAATGGATTTGCTATAACACTGTTGTATGTTGTGCTCTGATAGGCTTTATTTGGGTCAACCATATGGAAAACAAATGCCTCTTTGATGCTTGCTACTTACCATTCGGCAGCTTGTGACTGTTCTCCATTAGCCATGTGAACAGGTTGGCAAAGTTGCAATTGCATACCCAGGGGTTGCCCTCTAGCCTCACCACTCGCAGGGAGGGCAACTGACTCAGTGCCCCTACCTTGAGAGTAGACAGTGCATTACGCTCCAGTTCCAGTTCTCTCAGAGAGGTGAGGCCCAGGAAAGCATCCTCGCTCACCATGCTCAGATATGGGTTGTTGCCCAGTCGTAGTTTGATCAAGCTACGGGACTCCCCAAACGTTCCCTTGGGGATTTCAGTCAGATTGTTGCTGCCCAGGTCCAGGAACACCAGCCTGGATGAGGTGCTGAGTGTCCCCGGCTCAATGTGGGAGAGGGAGTTGTTCCGCAGGTCCAGGTAGACCAAGTCACTGTACAGAACCAGGAAGTCCGAGGGGATGCGGGGTATCCAGTTGTCAGCCAGCAAAAGCCTGCGCACGTCCAAGGGGATCTCATCGGGTAGACGGGTCAGCCCACGGCCACTGCAGTCCACGGTGTGAGGATCTGGGCACAGGCAGGTTGCTGGGCAGTTTTCCCCCCGGGTCCATAAGACAGAGGACAGCAAGATGAGGATAGGTTGGAGCCAGAAGACACATGGCAACATGGTCAAGGGGGTGAAATGAATTAGGAGGAAAAGAGGCTCCGGGTCAGGGTGAATAGGAGAGGGCGGGTGGGGGTAGAGAACAAGAGGGTGAGGGTCACAGGGCAGGAGATCAGGACAAGGGAAGGGAAGGGGAAAGTGAAAGGGGGAGGAAGGGGATCAATCCTCGTGATGGAACATCCTGCCGTTGTGGAGATGAGAATCGGCTCAGGGACTGTGAGGCGGCAGAGCAGCGGAGAGAAGTGTTTTCCAGGAGAACATGTAGCAAGCTGCTCGGATAGAATAACAGACTGGCTGCTTTGAAAGAGCAAAGAGAGGGAGATAGTAAGCAGTGGGGAGCGGGAGAGCAAGAAAGACGGAGCTTAACAGAGAGGGGAGGGTAGCTTAAGAGAGGTAAATAGACACGAGCGAGCTGGGAGTGATGAGAAGCTGGGGGCACAGACAAGGGAGAGGGGGGTTGAGGAGGGGGCTCCGTCCGCCACGCTACCCCACAGTAGATCTGGCAGCAGTGACAGACAAAGGCAATAAGGTCTCTGACACAAAAGGATATATGAAGCAGTGACTCAAGCATGGCAAGCAGGGAGTATCATCGTTGCATCCCTCCATTAGTCCCAGGTCTCAGTGTAGAAAAAGCTGATGGTCTGAAACGAGAGAGAGAGAAGCTCGCGGACCATCACTGAAGTGTGGGGTAAGGTTGTCCCCCGCGCTATTATTCCTTCTCTATCTCCCACTGCCCTGCAACCTGCTGTGAAAAACACAGCACAGCTGAGTGTTAAAACCTCTCCAGCACCGTGTATATCAAGCCTCAGAGGCTGTGGGGGGAGAATCCAAATGTCCAGAGAGGAGCTTCATGGACGTAGATCGCAGTGCTGAGCTGCACACAGCCATGCCAAGCCAATGTCTGCCTCTGCATCTACCATGGTTTATCTCATGCCTCTCCCCTCTCCTTATTTCCAGGGAGGCGTGTCTGTACCACGCTGTCAACATGTGATGTCACTTCCTATAGTGTGAAGAAATGACAGTCAGTTGGAATCTGAAACATTTATTCACAATACAGCAATGGTGATTTATTTTTAACTGTATTCAGCTGAGAATCCTTAAACAAGATATTAACAAATATTGAGGCAAATTATACGATGACATTATAAATTCTGCTTGCCCTCCACACATTTTTAATTAATCCTTTCTCTTGCTTTGTAATCCTTTGACAATAACAAGTCACTGCTTTGTCAGTGAGCCACGGAGGTTTGATGATTTTAGAGAATATCTCATTCAAACACAACCTGTTCTTTGGAGAAACTTCATTAATTGTGTATACAAATGGAAAGCTGTGACCTTTCAAATTATACAGCATTAGCCTTTACTCGATTATTCTGTTATTCTCACAAAGACAGCATTAGCAAACAGAGCTTCGGTGCGGAATAAACACGTCCCACAGCAGATCACCTGTCCACGTGAACAATGTGCTTTAAACTGATTCTGTCGCCTTTTCATTTGAGTTTTTCCATGACCATAATATTTTGGACTGTGCCGAGGTGTCATGTGTCTCAAACTCTAATGGAGGGAAGACGATTAATTCAGAATGTGTATTGAATGCAATTAGACCAAGGTAAATGCAATTAGACCAAGGTTGTTGCAGGAGGAGGGTGAATTAGACCTGGTGAGACGGGGTTAGCATGAAATTTCAAAGGAAGTATCACTGTCATGGATGGTTAATCGTGTGTTTCAGGCATATGATAACAGATTGGCAGTGCAAATTTAATGCATTAATATGTTTACAGGTATTCACAGGGATGGAATTGCACATACAAACATCACCACCTAATGATAACCCAGCAGTTGGCAACAGCACCTAACGCACTTCATCACAGGTAATCTAATAATACCACTCCTCGCTCGAGGCGTTCACTGAAGTCAGATGAATCTGCAGCATCACCCGTGATGTTGACTTTGTGCCATGGGGAAGAGAAGCAGCTCTTTCATCCAAAAAAGAAAAAAGAAAAAAAAAAAAAAAACAGGAGACTTTGATCACAGTCAGCATTTATCAGCTGGAGAGCATTAAAAGCTGAGGCAGCTTCAATTGGTTCCAAGGATACACATTTCAACTTTACATGATCCAGTGATAATTCAGTTAAGTGCAGCTGCTGTATACATAATACTTAGATATTTGCTGTCTCAGGGATGTTTAGTAAAAGAGCATCTGCAATATAAAGGCAAAGCAAAATTCAAAAAAGCTGTTATTGCCCATTCAATTCAATACTTACAGTAAATCTAATACAGCTTCATCTTCTTTTATTGATTTTGTCTTTATTGTTGTTGTTATAGATTTTGTAACACTTGACTTTAACTACCATTTAGCTTTTAGAAGTAGTTCACAAATATTTAATAAATGTTTAAAACAAACTAATGTTACTGTGAGCAGAACTACATCTTATATCTACACTATATATCCATAGCGATCCAATGGACAATTTATCAAATGTGGACTGTATATTGTGTAATAGGCTACGAAATTCTATATAGTGGGGGTAAAAATGATCTGATCATCTCATGTTTACTTTTTGTTCCTTTATGTGTTATGATACAGTGTATGAAATTATAATCGTAACAGTGAAAGGAAAAAGGCAAAAAAAAGTTAAAACAATTTCACATATCAGGTGTGATCCCACCTCAGCAGACCACAGGTCAGACAGAACATACGCTGTGTGTTGCCTATGAGTTTCGGTCTGTCCTGTGCAGGAGTTGTCTGTACCTGAGCTAATGAGCCTTATGTCATCCTCTTTGGCCTTCTGACTGTTTTTACTCAGTTTGATGCTTTCTCGTAAAGCTAGCTGCTGCCTCATTGAACAAGCAAAGACTGTTTAATGACACCTGTTCTAATTGTTCAGTCTCTTGTTGGTGGTACTTTTGTAGGTTAGAAGAATGCATTCAACACCTGATTTTCTCCTGCAATGCTTAAGCATAAATGAAACACGTTCAGACTGCATAACAATGCCGATTATTGTTTTCATATGTGCTGAATAGATCTTGTCATTTAGCTGCAGTGGTGGTTTTATATTTTCTTCACTGTATTGTATTGCAGCCACAAGAATGTAGCTAGAGAAAACATTTTCTTGGATTAAAAAAAAAACAGGTGCATGTTTAACAAGATAACACATTTCCTCTGCCTCGTTCTGTCGGCTGATTAATTGCTTAGCGGCTCAGATGAAATGGACTTAGAGATACTTAAAATGGAGATGGCTCTCATTGAAATGCAACTAGAGCACTGCCACGGATATAATGGCCACTCTGTTGCTGAGGGTAGTCATGCAGATGTCCAATCCCCAAATGTGATCCCAAAAGACTCTTGACAACAATTTGTCAGTGTAAAAAGCTCTGAGTGTTTGTATGGGGGATAGAAGTCCTTTTTGTGTGCTGGATGGTTTGTCATCGAGGCATGTCAGACCTCCATTTACAATCACTTAAGGGGCTATTTGTGAGTTTTTGCTGCCTTTGGATGTGTTTTCTTTCCAAGAGTGCATGGTGGTGAAAAGTGTCAGCCATCATTGACTTTATAAAGACAGGAAAATATAATATGCCCTTATTGCAGTTCTACGTCTAGCTTGGAGGCTACAGCGACTTGCTATTGGAAAATGTAGTGATGAGCCAGGGCTAGCTGGTTAGCATGCTAACTTCAGTGGAAAAAAGGCACGTTAGAGACAAGAGGTAACATTTCTGATAGTGGAGACAGCACATGGTAAGTAATGCAAAGTTTCATGCTAAATTCACAACAGTTCTTCTAAACTGCTAAGTAAGCTACTGTTAATGCTAACGTTAGCTATGTAGCACTAGTGAAACTTCAAATTCTCTCCTTTAAGGTTAGAGAAGCCTTGCTGCTGTGGTTACATCGCTGACATGAGGAAAGTGGACCAACACTACCTGTTGGTAGGACATTAGATCCCAAACTACAGTCTCTATATCAGACACTTGATATACCAACCATTCACCCCACACTCCCACCACTTCTCTAAGCTCAATAATAAAAATCTCTAACCATTCAACATCTGCCTGTCCAACAACAAGAGCCATAATTTGCCATTTTCTTCAATGTCACGGAGAAGAGGCAGCACACAATATAGACAGACAGATCTAGTCTCACATTATATTTTTTTTTGTTCTATAGAGACATCTTTTGAAAATTCAAATGCATTTCTTTTTCCTGACCCAGCTTTTCAAGTGCACACCTCATTAAAGCTGATTTTCACTGGCTTTCATCGAGGACACAGCTGACAATAAAAGCAACAGCAATTTGATTCTGCTACACTAAACTTTATGAATCTATTTTAATTACTCTGGCTCAAATTCACAGGAGGAGTATGGCCCACTGTGTTGTCATGTCACTACATGTATAGCATTAGTAAGTCCATTGTTATTCTGAGGGTACAACAGACACTCAGTGTATGTTTCTGTTATCTGGTTTCACTCAGCCTAATGCATCTTCGTACAACATGGTAAGTGAACCCTGGCTTTTTCCAAGCATGTTCACATAAACAGAGCAGTATTTGCAGTGTCACAAACAGTCCACTGGCAGCAGAGTGCTACAATTTACAAATGAAGAGTTAAACTACTGTATAATATTTAGAATAAGTGCCAGTGTGAAGTTAAGAGTCTCATAAAAATCAATGGAAAAAAATGAATGTACATGAATCACAGTATGAACTTTCTTTACTATTAGACAAGCTTAAAGTCATGCTGGCTGTTAAGAAATAGAGGTCAACTTGCATCCATGTATACACGAGCAACAGATTTCATTCTATACTGTACATGAAGTGACGTGAGACCAGGTTGTATGGGTACAACAAGGACCAGGCTTTAATGCTTCAATCAGCACAGTGAAAAGGCTCTGACGTTGCTTGCAGCCAAGGAGAGAAGTACTTGTAGGAGACAGGAGGGGCCCTCCTACACAAGAGTACCCCCACCCACCCTTACACACACATGCAATAATGAGGGTCGCTCATATAGAAAATCATCACGGAAAGCTAAAGGGAATTTCTGGTCTCTGAACACTCTTTCCTTCTTAAGAAAGCCTCTCTCAATCCATGCACTGAGCTCCATGGGACAAATGGTAATGACATTTTCCAAGGAAACTGATTGGTCTTTTGGCTTTGTAGCCCAGTAAGGTTGAACATGAACCAACATAACCCTGAAAAGCTTGAGCTAAAATGACTTCCTTTAACCCCAAATCCTGCTCCGTCATACAGGCCTCTGGCTATGTACAGTATGTTGTTTGTCCACATTAACCTGCACAAGGACAGTAGTTACAAATGATTGACTTGCCTCAATCTGGCACATTTTAATCATGATCACATCAATAAAAATGTACTGTCCATAATGAGTAAATTGATGGATGAAAAATATCATTCACAATAGTAAAAAAAAAAAAAAAAAAAAAAAAAAAAAACTATCCTCCAACATATCTTTCAATGATGCTGCTCTTGCCTCATGCCCTTTGTCCAGCAGCCAATAATGTGTGATTTTATGAAACAATTAAAAAGTGGTCGATGTTTGTTCTGGTTCAAAGCTTTAAAAGTTTGTACAATGTTTCTGAAGTACCTACTAGGAAGATTAATGTGTAATTCAATCTTGCATTCTGTGGTTAAGGTCGGCATTGAAGGACGTGTGAGTCACATATGTTGCACACTATGTGCAGGGGGAAAAGTAAACAAATCTAAACCTAGCTTGAATCACTTTGTCCAGAGACAGTAGTTTACAGGTTCTCTGGTACACAGCTTCAGAGCAAAGAAAAACAGTTTGACAGCAATGTTGTCCAATTTATTTCAGCAGTGACATGTATGTTTTACAAATAATGTGTCTCTCCAGAGGTGAGAAGACTGAGGAATCACTTTGTTCACTTTGTTCTGTGGTAACCTTGAAGGCCTTAGTAAAACAATGTTAAATGGGGTGGCCAAAAGAGGGGTGGATGGAGTATTGCTTTCTCAACAGCTGCTTGCACACATTGATTTTCATGTCATTGCAGCAATGACATGTAACTGAAGTCTTAAAGCCGGCGTGCATGTAACATGGGGGAGGCTGGAGGGGTGACCTTGTCAGTGGAGACACAGCATCAGTTCAGGTTTATCTTTGCACCATGTCCTCAGGTTATTGTGCAAGTTAAAGCACCACTGAGAAGCAGGAAGATGATGCATGATTTATGACTCCATCTTGCAAACCACGGTTTATACAGTAATTAGATTTTAGAAATATGAAAAATAAAACCTTAATTTTAAAAATACCAAACATGAAATGTCAAAACTGTCCTCTATGCCTCTGTAGGCCGAGGGTAGGTTTGTTTTTAGACTGAGAAGGACATAGACCCTCCGTTTTGCTGACTCACCATTTCACTAATGTGATCTTTGCTGCTATTGGGTGGTTACTTACTTACTTACTCTAGTTTCAATATATACATTGCTCAAATATGACACTCGGCTGCTCTCTCCAGAACTGGTTTGATGTATAGCCTTTATTTAAATGTACTCATTCAGAGAAGTTTCACTGTGTCTGTCTGTCTCTCTTTTGCAGGAGTTTCCAAAACCACAGTCACATTGTTAGACACATTAACTGCAGTCTCAAAGCTGCCTTGGACAACCACAGGCTGATCTGTTGGCCACTGAGCAGTTCCCCCTGGAGCAGTTGAGGTTAAGGCCTTGCTCAAGGGCCCCACTACTGTGGTAACGATGGACGAGTTAGTGTGTTTTCACTTTGTTCTGTCGGACCAGCCATCAAACTGCTTTTCTAACCTCGAGCCATCACTGACAGCTGGCTAAAGCGGCGGAAAACCAAATCAAACCTGTGGCATGCAGTAAAGCTTTATTATACAGATTTACAAGTGAGGCGGCATCATGAGTTGATCCCACACTACTGGAGATTACATAGTGCTGTACGGATGAGCACACCATCGATGTCCTTTGACATGCACATGCCATTCATTACAACATGAGTGAAACTATAGTTTATTTTGTAAGGAGTCATGGCTATCACAGTGCAACCCCTGTCCTATGGCAGCTAAAATTAACCAACTGTCCAACTGGAGCAGTATATAGAGAAAAAGTAATCCCATACTAGATGCAGATTAGATGAGAAAGGGAGTTAGTTGTTGTTAATCAAAGAAAGAGAGGTAGGGAAAAAAAATCCTGCGGCCATGGTGTGCAGTGTTTTACCCTACAGCTGGGGGGATTAGTTTAGGTTTACAAGGCAGGACTCAGAAAACTAATCTTCACAGGATTTAACCACCACAGACTGTGTTATTTTAAGGAATTCAGCAATTTTATCCCTTCCCATTACACATCGGCATAGTTGACAACTTGTAGACATCATCTGTATGTCCTCGTGAAGAGGCCCTCGATGAGCCTCACATGCCAGTCAAAGCCCTCTTTGACCCTCACTGGTTGTAATTTCATGTCTGACCTCACCTCCCCACCTATGGTCTCAACTCAACACATGAACAGAAGATGTGTAAACAGAGAGTGAAATGCTAACAAAATGAAAAGAAGGGAAAAACAACCCTGCAGGTTATTTTTTGTGTGTCACAACCATTATAAGTCAACAGTGGTGCTCCCAGTGTGCAGAGTAAATGTGGGCCCTCAGTGGGAGGGCCTTCCCCATGGATCAGCCAGTGTGAGAGCAGAGAAGCTAAGCATTCTCCTGCTGCAATTAAAGAAGAGCCCATCAATAAATGATGAATGTCAAACACAGCATGATGTTTGGCCTGGTAAGCAGACTAGTACCCTATG
The DNA here is from genome assembly GCA_021432705.1 of Caranx ignobilis. Classification (NCBI taxonomy): domain Eukaryota; kingdom Metazoa; phylum Chordata; class Actinopteri; order Carangiformes; family Carangidae; genus Caranx; species Caranx ignobilis. The sequence continues at coordinate 29,336,578 of MU269985.1, forward strand.
TAGATTCATGGTCACAGCAGGGCAGGAAACAAGGAGTGGCACGGTGGAAACACAGAGAGAGGAGACAAGAGGATGTGAAGAGGACGCTGCTGCAAATGTCACTTCATCCCTTTCAACACTTCTTGGAATGTGGTGGTGGACATTCAAGATGCAGCAGCAGCTGTCATTTCTTAAGCCTTCCGCTGACATTTGGGATTTCGGGCAGCCTGCCCTACTCCAGCACAGGAAGTGTGATGAGGGACAGCGGTGTTCTCTATCAGCCAAGGGCACAGTGGAGGGAATGGGACGACCACTGGCATCTTTACAGTGGCACCGGAGAGCATTACTGTAACTGAACACAGTGTTTTCCACTGTAGGGTAGGAGCTGAACTCTGGCAACCCTCTCATGGCATGACTTTCCAAAGGTTAAAGGAAAGGGCAGAACACCTGAGGACAAAGTAACACCTGATATTTCATGTCCTCAGATGACATGTGTCGCCGTGTCACCAACTTAACTACGTTTTAGCTCTGTTTACATTCGTGATAGCTGCCAAAAGCAACACTGGTCCCGCTATTGCTATTGCATGACCAGCAGGCCTCCTCACAGCTGCGGGTAGGGTTCCTCCTTTTGCCTTTTACCAGCTGGAGGTGAGTGAGATGAGTCAGAGTTTTAGAGAGTTTTTCTTTGTGTGCAGTCGAAGCCCACAGTGCTCCATACTGGGTAGAGTTACTTCCAGCTCTGTCCAGCAAAAGAAGGGAAAAAAACACATTCTGCCCACTTAGATTATACAATCACCAGGCAAATCAGTGCTGACACGCAGTCTTTGATATCAGCTTTGTGAAATTAAATGACCTTCTAACCACATAGCCATGTGGGTATCTAAGTTCATCATGGGTACACTTTCCAGTGCTTGCAGGGCGGGACTTTTACATAAAGATGTTGTATTGTAAACCTTTTCAAAATACCAGTGTTTTAAATCCTTGTCTTTGTGAACATACCCATGCTGGTATACCATTAGTAATGTGTTACTTCAGCCATTGACGACTGGTTTGCCGGCTACAGCAGGCTACAGCAGCTAGGAGGACAGTGGTGGGGAAAACCCATGAAGCCTCCAAGAAACATTTCTAATGCTCAAAGAAGGGATTACTGTCTGACAAAGAAAGCTATCAAAGGTGAAGACGGACAGGGATTACTGCTGGTGGAACTTTTCCTCATTGTACAGTGTTTGTGTTATAACTCTCAATTGAAAAAAAAAAGCAGTCCTTGATTCCATTAAACACGACATTTTAAAAGATATGCCCAACAGGACAACACTTAATTTCTGTGTTTCACTTAAAAGTCAGATCTAACAATAATTTTTATGAGAATATCTTCGTGTTTTTTGAAGAATTTCAATAATAAAATCACATTATCATTAGAGGGCAGAAAGGTTAAAAAGGGACAGTTGTGTATACAACTAAGTCGGCATTAAGAACGTGGACATGTTGTCCACTCTAGATGCACATACAGTACATCTAACGAGTGTATGTGCTATGTACAGAAATGCTCACCATCTGCTTCATCTCTTCACTACCCACTTTAAAGTTGAAACATCATCAGGCGATTACTGCAAATGACCATCTGACATTTCTGCTTTCTGATCATCTCTGTCATGTTTAAGATGTTAAGAGTGACATGATCTCATTCCCTTTCAGGAAAGCCATTAGGTGTGGAGTTTGCACTGTGCCACTGTATATGAGTGAAATCCATCACAGCCATATGTCGGTTCCCTTACCCACACTTATCTGCAGAAACATGGTGGAGCAGCAGTCGCCATAAATGTCCCACAGACTAAAACTATTTTCTCCAAAGCTCTGCCCCTGGTACTTGTTAAATCCACGTTTCACTATGTGGTTATTAGGCAAAGTGAGTTTCATAGTTCAACTGATCAAGCACATACCACCAAGTCCTTACCACAGCAGTCTTTTACTGTACGTCACCCCCCCTCTGCCTGTCCTGTCTTTGCTGTCTCTCTACCCTGTCACTATTAATAACGGCTGAAATGCCCCAAAATATTAAAAAAAAGAAACATTTTTAGACCTTAGAAAAGAAAACTTGGAGCAGTCACTCACACACTGACAAACAGCTGCAGCTGTGGGGCCACAGGTACAGAAACAAAGTTCCCTTCCCCTGACATCATGTCTGATGTCATTCAGCATTTGTCTCAAAGTCGAAAGCAAAAAACATCAACATCCACTGTGTGAAAGGTCCAGAAGACTTCAAGAGAGCAGCTGTAAACTACTGAAGCATTAACAAGACTATGACAAACAGTGAGTGTATGTATTTAATTATTTACATTTAATGCAGAAAATCTCCACACTGCTGTAAAGTTAAGGAAATTTCAACCACACATACAGTCAGTTAAGATGTGTTATTTCACTTAAACTTAATGGTTTAGGTTTTCAATTCAATTCTACTAACTAATTACATAGAGTTCATCTTACATCATCACAAATCAGAATATTTACCTTTGACAATGCATTCAGATCTGTATCTGTACCCACTTGTTTTGTGTGTCTGTTTTTGTTTCTATTTATTATGTCAGATTTGATGTTGATCCATGGTGACAGCTACTGCTGTACTGCTTACAGTCACAGTGAGTCTGCAGGAAGTATCTGTAGTAAATATACTTAATCTTCACCTCAGATTCTATTGTTTTGATTTTAACCAGAGAAAAGATGATCTGACTATATTAGGGACAGAATGTGCAGGGCAGCTTTAAAAAAATCAAAACGTCTTCAGCGTACAGCAAAAGAGATTCTTCTACTAGTGTCTTGGCTAATGGTAAAGGCTAAAGGCTCCATACCTAGTGCAAATATCAGTGGGCTCAAGGGGCAGCCCTGTCTAGTACCCTGATCAATATGACAATTACTAGACCTGAGCCCATTTGTGATGACTGCTGAAAGGGCAGATGTGTGCAAGATCTGAATCCATTTAATAAAAACCTACCTGAGGCTGAATCTTTGTTGAAAAATAGTGAAGGCCATTCCAGCCTGTCAAACACTTTCTCCACGTCAAGAGAAATGACCAGAGCTTCTGCACTGTACGTGGAGGAATGCTGAAATAGATAGTGATAGTGTTGCTTTTTGAGGTCTTTGAGTCTCCTTCACTCTGTCAGACAGACCCATTCAACAGGTCTGGCAGTGATCAGGCCTGGTTGTGGACAGTGAATCTGAAATCACCTTTCAAAAAAAAAAAAAAAAAAAAAATTGGTTTATCACAGTTAATTCATGATTTAACAAACTTTTCTCCCTTAATAAATAAAATTATTTAAAAACTGCATTTTATATTTACTTGGGTTGTCTTTGTCTAATATTAAAATTAGTTTGATGATCTTTAACATTTAAGTGTGACCGATATGCAAAAAATATAAGAAATCAGAAAGAGCACTGTAAACTTTGATGCAGTGCATGTTGACGAACAACTTCAACAAGCTCATGGTGATTAGTGACAATTACCCCAATTTAAACATGAAACTGACAAATGTATCTGATTACACTATATAATGAAACAGCAGTTAAATGTGTGAGGAGATTTTATAGTGCAGAGGACAAATTAAAAAAAACATAACATCTGATTTACTGCATTCACCTACATTTTACAGTGAATCACAGGTAAACTGTCTAAGTTACTGTATCTGACTCAGTAGCTTCACTTCTATTTGGTGAATTGACAACCTATAATTGTCAATAATTACATTTTACAGTCAGGTACCTATAGGTTCTTGCCTAATTTTTGATCATTCAGAGTACATAACTCCTGGAGTGCCCCCTCTATGACCTCTGTTGATCTTCAGCCCACAACTTGAGAACCAGCTGTTTCCACATGTGCCTGTGGGCCTGTTCACGCAGACTTAATGAAATGGCACTGTGAGATTGGAGCTGTCACTGGTCATTGTTGCTCCGGCCACTGTTTCCCTGTCAGCTGTCGGTGGTTTCTGTGTGTCAGGGGGAACAGAACCATGACATGAAGCCTCACAAACTGAATCACAGCTCTGTGCACTGGATTGACAGATGTTACTACCCGCAAGCCACAGCGCTGGGGATTGATGCTCATACATGGGAGGACCAACAAAAAAGCACACACTCCCAATCCACTGTCAGTTATCAACGCAATCAATGCAGTGACTATAGGGAAACAGGAAGACTGAACTATGCTAGAAATTGCAGGCTGATTTCATTATGATATCTGTGTTAATTTAAGTGAACCCAGCTCTGGCAGCACATATGACGCCTTACTATTCTCCATCAAATTATCTGGGATCGCTTGGCTGTTTTAAAATGAAGCTAGAGCTGCAGAAATCAAGATGGTGCGAGGAGAAACATCCTTCCGCCCTAAGGATGAGCTCTGATTAAGCATGGCATCCAAACTGTGTCATCTCCCAGCATGGGAAAAAGCAGGTGAGAAAAAGAGGAAACAAGGCAGAAAGAGACAGAGAGAGTGAAAAGGCCTAAATGTAAAAATAAAGAGGATTAAGCCTGAGAAAGAGAGATGGAAAACTAAATATAGCTGTAGCAGCATAGAATGGGAATAAACCAGAGATAGGCTACACAAATCTGTGACAACATCCCTAGCTCTTTTTTGTTCCCGCTCACGTTGTTCATCACTCGACGAGGAGTGTGCCCTGTCAACCCAGGACTCTCCCCTGACTTGTCAACCGCCAACACACACCTCCCTAGCCGTGCCAACTGCCAGGGCAAATGAGATGGTCGGCTGATCTCGCGGAGGGTTTGTATTACCCTCGTGCAACCGAGAAGCTCTACTGCTCTCTCTCAGATGTGCTATTGAGGGAAGTGTTTATGTGGTGATTAGAGTTTAACTATGCCCTCAGATGCCAGAATTTGCGTAACTCTCTCGCCACCAGACTCAGCTGTCAACGCCACGGTGTCACATCACAACAGTTTCTGCCATGTCACTGTAAACGCTAAACAGGTTCGTGTCTTGGACTTGAATGGGGCAACACATTTCAGCTATGGTTCGATTTGGTCCTTATTCACAAGAAGGCTCTTTACATAAATAAAACCAAACACACTTTATACACACTTTTGATGCATGTGTGGGATCCTACCCCAAACTGGAGTAATATGCAACAGAGTTCAAACAGTACATATAGTGGCTTTAAATCCTTTAAGCTGTACTGATCCAGATTTTTCTATCAACAATGATCAAATGACTTCATGTTACAGTGGCAAACATGAAGAGTTATCATCACCACACTCACTTTCCCTCCCATTTACAAAGCATGTTAGTAACTTAAAAGCATGAAAGCTTGAGATGAAATTCAAGTTTTCAACCTTGCTGACATGTCCATATGGTGTTTTACATATCATGAGCAAAACAAGCCATGCCTGCTGCATATTACCTCCTTTGGGCAGTGGGGATAATCTCATCTCTCCACAGATTCAGCCGGGGATTCATATGTCATATGGCCACGGAAACCATTCAAACAAACGTGAAACCTGAAAGGGCTTCCACTAGCACAGCCACCAACACTGTGTCAACCACTGGCAGTTACAAGCTAACAAAAAACTTAAGGCAATGCAAGATGCTAACTGTGATAGTCGCTCAGAGATGTCTTCTAACGTTGACTTTACTTACTGATTTATTGGGCTACATTTTACAGGACATGTCATTCATTTAGGCTACATGTCCAGATTTTTTCCCTGGTAGAGACCAAAAAAGAGGCAAAAGGAGAATCAATGACAGACAGAAAGACTGTAACATTAACTACAAATCAATGATTATCTTGGATGCAGAAATTGACAACTTTGTGCTTGCTCCATATATCAACTTTATAAAAGGTAGAAAAATTGCGTTTGCAGCATGTTCAGCCCCACTGGCAAAGAGAAAATCAATTAATACCATTTTGAAATGGCTCACAAAACACTGTCGCAAACAGGTAGATATCACATTTATTAAATGACTTCCACAGAGCCCTGATGCCTTCTAAAGCTACCAGGGGGTAAGATGAACAACATTTTTGATCACATTAACATATCGTACATTTCAAACTGATGAGAGTCATGAATCCTCATCACAGTGAAAATTACATTGATCAAAATCCGTGTTCGGTAACCCTCCACCCACGCACCCTTTTCCCCAGACTCATCTAATCATATTTAACTCTGGCGCAATCCCTTTGATTTTGGGACACAAAGATGAGTGACCGTGCTACAGTGTCACAACATCATCAGTCAGTCATTGTCTCTGTCTCTCCTCACACACACACACACACACTGTCTTGCTCTCTCTCTCTCTCTCTCTCACACACACACACACACACACATAATAGATTTGCAGAGGAACAGAAACCAAGGGCAGCCTCTTACACCCAGCAGCCCTCAGGCTCTGTGGAACAGTGCTAGTGGAAAGGGCAATGTGACTGGCTTTCCAAGTGAAGTCTCTGCCTTTGCTCTTGGTCTGGCTACTGTGAGCATATTAGAGACAAAAAAGGAAATTTAAGTGCTGCTCATGACGGCAGACAATCGTACAGGAGGCACAGATGGACCCGTGAGGCTAAGATTAAGAGAACATCTGTTTTTCATGTAACACTGGCTAGAAACAAGAGGACCACTGAATTGCTATTAGAGCATGGCTCAGGCCTTCATAGACTGAGGATAATAATGTATTTTTACATCACTACAAACAAGAGAAAGTGAATAAACACATGATAAAATAGATAATTTTCTGATTAGTTTAACTGCGTCAGAGAAGTGCATTTAGGTTTTGAATTAAACATTTCCTCTTTGTAAAATGTCAGCAGTTTGGCTACTTCAGCATTACTGCAGCACATGTCACTCTCTGACACACATCCATTCATGCTCAGGTTGTTGTACATCCTGTCACTATGACAGCAGTCAAATTAAATCAAGCTAAATAAAGATGCCAGAAACAGCCAGTGTCACTGTGCTATAGAGATAATGTTTTGACACTGCTAGGCTATAGACACTAAGAAAAGCCAATGAATGTGTTAAATATGACATGGGCATTGCATTCATGTGGCCGACCCACCGTGTTTGGATAGTGACATTCCTTGGGATGGGAAAGAATAAATAAACAGCAGCTTTCATAATAGTGAGTGAATGCATGGACAGCCCCTGTTTTTTCCTGTGACAAGTTTTAAAGATTTGTTTTGAAGGGAAGGGCACCTCATTAATAATCTACCAGTCTTATGTCTTCATAAAAGGTGGAAGGCACACTGACATTTTCATGCACATGAAACTCATGACAACCCCCCTCCTTAAACAGCTGGGCAGTAGTTTTTAGTAAATACTACTTAAACTGCAGTATAAGTACAGCATTTGTTGGCATTCATACAGACTCAGTTCTCTGGTGAGTATTTACAGCAGCAGGAACTGTTTTCGCAGAATCGACTCAAAATAACCTACAGTGTCTGTGTTAATTGTAAGCGACTGATTTTTAATAGTTTTTGGACAACAATAGAGTCCTATGGCACAGAGGAATAGCTATTACAATGATTGATTTACAACAATAGCAATAATTGTTTCCAGGAACATTCATTGTTGGTTTTGGTGTTTTCATTAGTGGTCAACATTGCTGCAGTGTTTTATTACAGCTGCATTCAGCACAGCCAAACACTCACTTGAGATGCTCACACAAACAACCTACTTTTTCATTAAGTATGTGTATTTGTTGTTTCTTTTGCTTTTCCAGCAGAGACTTTTCTTGTGTGCACTGCAGTATGGAAATAGCCAAGAGAGATAAATCTGACCTGAGGTCTGACATGCATTTTGAAAATAATCCACTTGTTTGATCATTTGAAAACACAGTTTATCACAATAGTTAATAATGCAGTAACCTTTCACATCAGTGCACAGAGGACACCTTAGCACAGAGTTCATCTCTTTTACTCCAACTGAGCATCTGCTGGGAAAGTGGGTCTCAAATCCTCCACGGATTGGCCACAAAACACTGCAGAGAGCCCATTGTGAAGATGTCACACATTTGGAGCACTCAGTGACGACAGAAGTCCCCTAGGGTCAGGCACATGCAAAAATAGATCCACTTTGATTGACGGGCTGAAATACAACCAGGGATTTTCATTGAGAGCTGTGATTCATATATTCAAGTGAGATCTCATGCTGTGTAAGTGTCTGAATATTCATTCATGTTCATCACTGCAGTATAGACAGTTTACAGAGAGAAACATGACAGATAAGTTATCACATATGGCTTTTTTTTATGAGGACACACACCAAATGAATTGTAATCTGCTGATGCAGGGACACGGCCGTCACATGACGCCTAATGACCTTGTCAGCTGCCAGAGGGATGGGTTGATTGACAGGCCTTTCTTTCTGACAGCTGCCTCCCAGACCCCAGCAGCTGAAGCAAAATAATGGCTCTCCCCGACTGTAAGAAGAAATGTCCCGGTGTCTTTCATTGTCATGAAAGTAGTTCTGTGTGCGTGAGCACAGCCGACATGTTGTCAGCGTGGACCAGCCACCGCCCACCTCACAGGAAACCCATCACATGTTTGTGTTGTGACAAATCAAAGCCATTACATCAGTCAGAGGTCGGCTCCTCCTTGACACATCTGCTTAGATATGAGGCCAAGGTGTAAGTTAGGTTTCAACCCAGCCATAAGTCATCAGCTATGTTTTGATTTCTCTCTTTATCTGTGTGTGAAGCCATTTTCTTTGAGCTCAGGGCAGGCAAGCCCTCGGTGTTTCAGGTTTTGCCACACAAACTGCAGGACAACAGCAGTCCTTTCAAACAGCTCAAACATCAGTCATGAAGATTTCTATGACGGTATGTCTGCAGCACTGAGGCACTCTCAAACATCTTAGCATGAGGTTGTTTTGTCATGTCCACAGCTGCACAACACACATCAGCACTAATGTGTGTCCGGCACAAGCTCAGAGGTCAAGAGGTCCAGCTGAGAGATGGCTCAAAATGATGACATCATTAGTTCAGTGCCAATGGGCAGCGTGATGACAGGCAGAGGGCATGCAGGGCGGCACTGCAGGGTGGAGGGACAAAAATAACACACGTATAAATTTCTGCCTCTTCCTGTTGACCAACAGAAACACATAGCATTCTCCATCTCACACTTCGCCATCACATCGTGTCTGGCAGTGGACACTCAGTCTGATCTCACCATAAACGCTCAGCTGTGTCCAAGAGGGGAGCAAAAATCCAAGGTTAACAGCATTTGTGTGGGCAACTTAATGAAATATGTGCATCTGTTTCAAGTCTGTCCAGAGGAAGATGAAATTAGACAGGGCAGTATGTGTAGGGGCACGGAGAAAGAATTCAGAATTTTACTGAAAGGCACATTAACTTTGAGGCAGCTAATGAGAGAGATGGAAACACAGAGGCAGAGACAATTTCAATTGGTTCGAGTTGAGACGAGCGGAGATAGTTGCCAAGGAGATAAGTCCTGTGAGCGTGAGGTGTGACTTCTGCGTCACTGACCTTTTTTTTTTTTTTTCCTCTAGAATTCCTCTCTCCTGTCGTCAGTGTATCTCATTCCTTCCCGTCTGCTACGTCAGACATCACGTCTCAGCAGCACCCCCACCATCACTGAGACGTGGGTGGGGGCCTCGCCTGTTTTCCTTTTTCCAAGATCACCATCAAAGTCATGACTTCACGTGTGATGAGAGGGGCAAAATATCTGTGACTGTCACCAAAGACATCTCAGTCTCAGTCCCCTTCACATCTAGTCAGCAAGTGTGAGGATGTGTCTAGTCAGCACATGTCACTCTCAGCACACACACACACAAACCGGTAACCTGACAATTGTGCACCATCAGACAACACCAACCACTATTTGTACTCATTTTGAAAAGACAATAACCTTTCTGTTTCAACATTACATATCCTTAAGTGTCATCACTCTAACTAGATATCACACTAGACCATCAGCATGTCAGACCAAAAACAATACTACACTGCCCACCAACCAGGCAAAGTGTTACATAGTTAATCTGACACTAAACAGAGAGCAAGAAGTAGATGTGAATAAAATTAACCTAACTAATCACCACAAGGTCCAGTCACAACCATGAGCCCATGCTAGCATGATAGCTATGAGCAACATTAGCCAAACACATTCATAATACAGCAAACAGTGAGTTAGCTAACGTCCCATGCCCTCTGTAGCCGGTCACTGCAAACAGACATGTGACATTATGTATGATTTACTTACAGAGTGAAGCAGGAGCTCTTTAGCCACCAACACTGTCCTCCATCTTGGTTTTCATAGTCAACCAGCCACTTGAACTTTTAACTAGTAGTCCTCAGAGCCAGGCGGCCTTCACTCTGGTCTTTTCTCTTTCTTTGTCAGAGGACATGATAAAAATCATGGTTTATTCACAGGAGGGAACACTGGAAGGTCACTTTCACCTGAAGCTGCTACTGCACAGTGGTGTCCTGCATGTGGGCAGTGCCTGTGTTTATGCTGCTTATAAATGTGCCTGCGTATAAATGTGGGGAGCACCAGCAGGCCATCAGGGGGCCTCACATGCACTAATATGCACACTTGTGTGCACCAACACACGCAAGTGTAGATGGATTGATGTGCATGCACTGGCAGACTTGACACCAAAACAGAGGACAGAGAAACTCACAATAGCCACTCCACAGAGAGGAGGGAGGAGTTCATCCTCTGCATAGGCTGCCATTACCCCTCCATGTCTTCACATAGGAAATAGCTGTAGTGTAGTTGCAGCTTAATCATTGTTGAAAGTCTCTGAAATACCTGAAAAATTACTAAAGCTTTTTTTTTTTTTGAATTTTTTTTTTTTTTTTCTACTTTCAAAATGTTTTTTCAAAAAAATTTCAGTGTTGGAATTTGAAAAGTTTGGACACTTACATTATAATTTTCTGTTTAGCTCATTAATGTACTTTTTTTTTGGTTTTTGTATTATTTATATTATTTATTGTATTATTCACTTTATTGAGAGTAGTGCTTTCTCAGGACTCCTGTATGTGTCTATTAAAACAAAATAAAATACATTGGCTCCACTGATTTGTGTGGAAATGATTAAGACACACATAAAGTGGTATGGTGAAGAGATACAGGGAGTAATTACATCCAGTGCTGGACAAATTGAATGTGAGGGTGTTTCTATCATTATGAGGGTGATGTAGTGTTACAAAGCAATTTTACAAGCAATCTAATCAATGTAATCTAAATTTGCTCAAGAAGGAGGTGTGAAGTGTGAGGTGCCTGTGCTTGAGCTTAAGATGCAGAGGAATAATCACAGAGGGAAAACAGTTCTGCTTATAGAGGGTAAGTCATTTTATGTTTTATGTTTTATTTTGGTTCTTGGTATTGACTGACATTCTTGTGTTTGGGTCTGGAACGATGACATCATTGTTGATCTGTGGATCTGAGGGGCCTAGCTGCGTCAGGGTGATGCAATGCAGGACTCTAACAAACAGGAGAAAATTGTGAGGAGATATACATGGAAAGATTTGGGAAGTTTGAAAGGTTGTTTTTTTTCATCACCATTCAGCTTAAGATTCTGGCTGCTGCATTCTGGATCACACTGAATAGAGGCTTGATTAAGACCAAAACAGAGGAAGCGCAGGGTAGGCACATTTGAAAAACACAAGTCAGTTTCAGAATCTGCACTTTCCCAACAAAATGTGTAAAGCAGGGATGACCATCCACAAAACATGTGCTGATTATGAAAGCAGCATGACAGAAAATGTCGAGACACACGCTGCAAGGACAGGACGAGAAACACAGGAGACAGCACAGGGAGGGACGAGCCTCATTTGGAGGCAGGTCAGTGAACTGCACAGGCTGAGACGCTGCTTACGACAGGACACAAAATGTCTCACCCCTGCTGCTCCTTCCCCTAAAAGTGCCCATGATTTGAGCTCCAATGAGGAAAAAAAAACCTCGAAGTCTCCAAGGAGTTTTTGAAATCGCTTATGCCTCCCTCTCTTATCATTCACAACACCTTCCTGCCTGAGAAATGTCAGCATGTCACTGCCTAACCAGACTCTGCAGTGCATGTGCGTTGTGTGTGTTGACTGTGCACGTGAGTGAGGATGGGGCATTGAGACATCTGAGTGTGAGATGGATTGAAGCGGTGATGTGGAGGCAGCAGGATAGCGAGGGTAGAGAGGACAGCTACCGTGCAGCATCTCCCTCTGCCCATATTAGTCAAAGCAATTCAATCTATCATCCTCCTCCCCACTCCTCGCCCCCTCGGCTCAGTCTTTCTGAGTGTGATGGATGGACTCCACTTGCTTTTATTTCAATGCCACGAAAGAAGCAGTCCTGGGTGGAAACACCAGATGAATATTGGAATTGTATGTTTTGATATAGTTGGAGTAACAGGCAGGTGGAGTTAAGCACAGCAGTACATTTCAGAAAACTACACCTAAAAGCTATTATTCCTGGTTTTATACATTCAGTAATAAGATGAGCGTGCTTCACAAGTGGAGTAACTGTTGGTAGGGATGGGTCAATATATCCTTTGAGAGTCATTGAAGCCTTTAAGATGGAGACTTAACTTCTTATTTCCCCTTTAAGTATCTTTAGGACTTGGGAATGAGTCCATCCATTCAAAACACATTTAAAATCACTGAAACATTTGGATTTCTACTTGCATTTAAAATAAAGCAATGTGAATATGAACGGCCGTAATACATTTCTAGGAGCTGGCCTGTAATCTGGTTTCATTCCTCTAAATGATCTCTAAAGAGAAAATTGCAATCCAGTCTGAATATCAAACTAACACCAGGGTGAGGCATTTGTTTTATCTAACTGAGATACTAAAAAGAAATATATATATATATATATATATATATATATATATATATATATATATATATATATATACATTTAACCTTGGAGTCCAGATGGGTTTTTGATCAGTCAGTCGCCAAATTGGTTCTAACTGAAGGGTCTGAAATTTGGATGAAAACAGAACTAATATGAAGAAATGTCTGCTCACTTTCATCTGTTTGTACGTGTGCAAGTCTGGCATCATCTACTGTAATCAAATTGAAGCATGTCTCCTGCAATTTTTCACATTAATGTGAAAGCATCAGTCTTTTTTTCTCCAACTCTTGCTCTTGCGATGTGAGCTCATCGTCGGAGTCGAGACGCTAAAAAATGTGAACAATTTATTCAGCTCACACCTCAGAGCCAAGGCCTTCCAGGCAGACAGTCAGTAAATAATATCCTGGACATCCTCACATGATTCCACTCATCTGTAGTCAATCATGAACAGATGGGACAGTGTGACTGTCATGTTAATAATGTCCTCAGATCAATCATTTGAGGAACTGTAGTGGTAACTGCTCATGTAGCATCACATTGGAGGAGATTAAAGGTGGGCTATGACCTTTCCTGGATTACAGGCAGACTCTGTAATCTGTTGAGACTGGGGGACACACCTTACTGCATCTTAAAACACTCCCTCAGTGTCTCTGCCTGACTGAGGAGAGAGGGCAGAGAAGATATTACCGTGTGCAATTGCTGACAACTATCTGCCCACTCTGAATGATGTCCTGTATGTCTCTTGTTTCTCCTTGAAGCCCAATTTCGGTTTCATTTTGTTTGTTGACAAATTTCATCAGCTCAGACAAGACAGCAGTGGATAAGCTGTAACGTTGTCTGTTTAAACCATTCAGGTAGAAATGTTCACACTCTCTTTACTCGCTCTCACAAAATAGAGGAAAATTGCAAGTTGTCTAGACTCTAGACAAGCAGAGACCTTGGAGGGGGAATTTGTCCTCTGGAGCGTGACATGGGCCGACCTGCTGTCAAACACTGCCTCCCAGTGGTATATGATAACTGTGCAGCAGAATATTCTATTCACTGTTTACTTGGCCTCACTTTTACCACCTCAGTAGCTTTAAGGTGATAAAAGTGATCCATCGTCAAAGGGTTAGTGACAGTATCATGCATTTTGTATCATTATATATACTATAGTCTGTTTTCTGTGTTGTGGCTCTTCAAAGAAGTTATTTGATATTTTAATGTAAAACATCAATCCAAGGACTCCATGTTTTTGAAGGTGACGGCTTTCCATCAGATTTTGAAGGGGCTGGGCATCATTTTCCTCAAATTCCTCTAAATTCAATTCTTTCTTCAAGACATTCTTGATTTCTTTATTGGAAAGCTGCACAAGAATTTGAAATGACGTTTGATGGGTTTGAACCATGTTTGGCTTAACAGCATGAGTTTATAATGACTGACTTCTTAGAACAACACACTGATATCAACAAGTGCACCGCAATAAAACAAACCTTTCATCCATCCAACTAAAACAAAATCTTGATTTCATAATTGCAGAATAGGGAAACTATTTCCTTGTGACAATGATTATCCCAGCCCAGGTGCCTCAACTGTTTGTGACCCGAAGTGCGTCATGCTTTTAGCTGACAGAAAGCACAGCAACAATCATTTCTATTCAATGAATTTGCAGTGTGCACACTTGCACTTAACACTGGGAGAGGTCTGACCTCCCCAAGGGCTAAATCTCTGATGAAATCAAGCTACATGGAAAAGAACGACCTGGTCTTTTCTTCAGTCTCACGGGCTTCAGCAATGAATGAAAACAAGTGTTAAAAGGCTGAAGGACAGATGTATCTTTGTTTTCCATTAGCATGGCAAGTGTCCACCGAAGACAGATTTGATGATTTCCAACTTTTAAAATGCTTTTTTTCCCTGTTTTTCCAGGAAAGAAGAAGAGAAGACAAGTAAAGGGAAAAGCCTCAAGGCACTGGTGTAAATTATCCACCCTGCTGGATTTCCGTCAACAAGACAAGAGATGCATCTGAGGGGGGATTCCCAGAATGCCTGGATGGAAGAAAGCAGCCAAATGAAGTAAAATTTGGTTCCAGTTTATATGAATCAAGGGAAGAGATATCCCCACACCGTCTTTATCTCTGAAAACAAAGGTGCAGAATACTCCCAGCATGCATTGTTCCCTAGAATAAATCGTACACTGTGTGTTTGCCTCTTTTTACTGTATTGAATTAAAGATCTAGCTTTAATCATGTATACAGTGAAGCTAACTGGATGTTTAGATTTAAATGTCCTCCTTTCCTCTTTTTCTTTTTCTCCTAATCTCTGCTAATTTCATTTGTTTTAATACTACAGTTTATCAAGACTTTGGTGCTGTGAAGGTGTGTGTGATGTGATTCTTTTAATTGTGCAAGGTCCATCTTTAGCATTTTTTACTTTTATGTTAATGAATTATTAACCAAACTGGTTTCAGTATTTCCTTAATGTGCACTGTGTGTTTTACGTCTTAGATGACATTTCATGTTTCTTCTAAACTTCAGATTTATTTTTATGCTTCATTTCATAACCTTAACCTCAAACGCTGAACAAGGAGTTGGTGAGGATTTGTGTATTGGCAGCAAGGACAAGGACTCGCCTGAGCCATCATCCTGCTGTCAGTCACATGTTCACCGACTGACAGGTGACCTTCACTTTATGGATTGCCTCTTTCAATCCACTGTGGGCTTAAAAAAAAAAATCTTCATTATTAGCTGTGAAGTTCTCTGACTGCTAAACATGAAGGATCTAATTGGATCTCTGTACTAAAATCAATTCATAAGTCACAAAAAAAAAAATTGCCAGTACAAAAAAATCCATCAAGTCAAACCTGTGCCAGAGCCTTTTTGTTGATTTCAATTCATCTTTCACTTCCCATCAACTGTTGAGGCCTGGGAGCCCCTGCTGTGCTTCATTCAGGCAGCTGATTTCACATGCACACGTTCAGCCCCAGAGGGATGTGTAATCACTGAAATCAGGTGCTGTGGTGATTGGATGGAAGGAAAACCTGTTGACCCTGGCACAGAGAGGAGAGCACAGTGCCTGTGCGTTTCTATTGCTGGATGTTTGCAGTAAATGTTAAAGGATAGGGTTGGGATATATGATAGGATAGGATTTTATATGCAGAGTGTAGTGGAATGTAGTGGAAATAAATAAATTGAGTTTGACATAGAGTTGAATGAGAGAGCGTGCAAATCTGTCAATCTGGCAGTGATAGAGGGGGCGCTGTGTCAAATATGTGATGAGAAATTCTCATCTTTACTCCCCAAAGTCCGTGTTTGTTTTGTTTAGCAGACCAAAACTCTGAAATGTTTTGTTAGAAAAGTAGAAAACCAAACACAGGTTCACATTTGAAATCTGGCCATAGGGATTTTTTCCCCTTAGCTTTGGTTTGAATAGACAGATCAGCATCACTAGTGCTGTGCTGGTAGATTTCTGGGTACCTGAAGATATACAGGAAAGTACAGTACAGTGGGTGTCAATGAGGGGATGAGGGCACCACCTGGATGTGGTTTGATATCTTCTATACATTCTATGTCTGTTTAGTCAATTCTTCCATTTTTAGACACCACTACGACTTAATTATGTCACGTTTTGGCAGTGACTGGACCCAAATGCAGAAAGGGGCAAATGCAAGGGTCTCGGAACCAGGAATGTTGCTATTAAGCTCTACTGGGGGACAACTCAGTCTGAAGTGACTTAGCTTATTCTTAAAGCATTAAAGTGTTCTGCCTATATGACATTTATACTGGTGCACAGCTCATTTATCCTGGGACTCGTGCTCCAGTAAAAGGGGTCACGGAAAAGGAAGAAATAAGAGCCTTCAACCAAAAGTACAAAACAACTAAGGGAACACCAAAAAACCTAAGGAACACAAAAGATGAAAAGACTGATGACTCACAATGAAGGGTCACACTCTGGAGTACAAGACATTTCAGGCTGACAATGTAGATGAAACGGACTGGCCAAGACAAGAGGGAACATGCAGGCTTAATAGACACAAGGTTACTGATAAACGAGACACAGGTGTGGAAGACAACGACACACCTAGACAGGAAAAAGACAACATGATTATATCAAAGATAAAACAGTAAACCTCAAAACAGGGGAACACACAACAGACATGTTTGTCTGTTGTTTGTTTTATCAGAATCAAAGGTCTGAGAATAGAGAGAGCTCAGTGCTGTTCACAATATCAAGCTTGTTAAACTAATAACTTTGGGCTGTGTAAATGAAATAGCTTGGATTGATTCTGTGAGCAATATCAAGCTATGAGCTGCATCTCAAGGAAGATTCCCAGAATGCCTGGATGGAAGAGGGTGGTCAGATGAGGTGAAAATTGGCTCCTGTTTATATGAATTAATGGCAGAAATGGCAGAAATGGCACATTGTCTCTTCTCTCTCAAAACAATGGTGCAAAACATTCCCAGCATACATTGTTCTCCAAAATACATTGCATGCTGTGTGGCCGTCCTCTTTTTACTATCTTAAACATCTATCATTTACCTTGGACTACTCTTCACTCTGTAAAGTAGGTGGGTGTTTAGATATAATTATCATCATTTTCTTTCCTTTCTTGTCATCATGTAAATAAAAATGACTCGAGTTGATAGTCCAAGCACCCTGACCCCGAAACATAATGTAATACTGCAGGTTGACCACTAGATGGTGAGCAAGAGCTGTTCTTTTAAAAGCCTCCAATATGAAGGGTATGATCATGAATCTTGACCCAGTGATTGAAGATTATTCCTTTGAATTAGATTTTTGTTAAGATAATGTTGTTAGATTTTTTTCAACTAATAAGAAAATTACACAAATAAAACAATATGATATAAACTGTTCAGGATACAGAGGAGCAGTGTGTTTCAGTGGCCTCCTGCTGCTAGAGGCCGAGCCAGAACTCAACCTAAAACCCGCAGTGAGCATTTGTGGTGCGAGAGGGGAAAGATATCCCCTTTGGTTCTGTCCAACACGATGTGGCATCTGTGGGTTGTGTAACTCAAGTGGAAGGGAATTAAGAAGAAAAGCACTTCAATGACTCTAAAAGCAGCCACGGAGAGTTCACATGTCTCTCTGCATCGTGGGGAAAATGTTCAATCTTCACTTTGATGTACTCTACAGCCAGTTTGGCCTGAGTGCAGTGTATTATCAGGAAGATGGACATGTGTTGCACCAATGTAGTCGTGTTCTACCTACGTTTTATAGATGTGAACATTAGGAACCATCATTTTATACATGAATATTCATATTGATCAGAAGTTAAAATTGGTGTCTTTGTAATTAGGTCTGTGGTCATTACTTGCAGTACAACAACAGGGAATCAGCACATTTCTCAGGAAGCTTCTGGGTAAAGAAGTTCATTAACACCAGTAACAAAGATGCCGTCTGTCCTTGAATGATGGCTTCCGTTTTAAAGTTGCCCAGAGTTTCTTGTCAAGCCAGAACAGTGTGCAACGTGGATCAAACATGGCTTTTATTTACAGCCAAGGTCCCTGCAAGGTCCACATTAACCTCTCAGTCTTATTTACTGTACCTGCTGGGCCGTATTAAGCAGAGCCTGAGTCCAGTTAAAGTTGGATGTAATTCTCCAAACCCCTTGCCCAGATGTCCAGATTTCTTGGATGCATTAATTCATCAATCCAGGCAAACAGTCTTTTAGCAGTCTGTGCTGCATTAGCCACTGTCTCGTAACTCTCTTAAAATCTGGCTCCCGGGGTCAAACTTTTGAGCTTCTTGCCAATTAAGGGCAGTTGTATGGTAAGCAGATCCATTACTCCTATGCCCTGAGGAATCACTATGTCTTATTTCATTCTAATTCCACTTTCCATCATGTTTCGGGAATGGGACATGATGAAAATGGCTTGTGACAGTTCTGACCCATTTGGAGGTTTTGCTACACAACATGAGCCGGTGAACTCCTCATACTTCACTCACGTTGGACCTAATGTCCTGATGGCCACATAGAGTTTTTAATCTCACGGTCACCATTAAAGAAAATTTGCAGTCGGCCCCTGCTACCCAGTCTGCCGTGCGAACTGGAACATTTGCAGCCGACCTGATGGATGGTTGAGAGGCTGGGCAGAACACGGCCTGCTCTGTGCCAAACATGCCACCTATGTTGGTACAGGCATCTTCCATTAAAGATAAAGAGATGTTCATTCACAAGTTTTTAAGTTTCGTTTTTATGTTTTATAAGCCGGTATTACTTCCTAAGTCTTAAAAGATGTGTAACCTTTGTTTGTTTCTAAAACTGCTCTTTATTTTGTTGGAAGAAGAAGAAAAAAAATTCCCCTAAAATGTATCCTTCCAACACTCAACTTCTGGAAAATGTCTGCAGAGCATCTGGACCAAACTCCATTTATTAACAACTAATTAACATTTCCAAATGCTGACTTGATTCTTTATTAGAAAGTGAAAAACCCATAATTCTTCATTATTATCGAATTACTCATTTTGGGTTTGTTTGCTCCAGATGCTCTGCATCTGTTTTCAGGGGTAATAAAAGTGGTTGTAAATGAGTAACTGGTTTACCATTAATTGCTGCTATTTCACTTCAAACAGTGCTTTGATTATGTTGCTAAAACATTTCTGAATAATCAGTGCTCACGAGTGTTTCGGTGATTTTCAACTTTAATTTGCTTTAAAGGATTACGTCGTTATTGATAGGTGGATGGGAAGGAATTCCTTGAGTCTTGGGGCTTGTAAAACACTTTCAGAAATCTCATTGGATTAATTTAAAAACACAAAAGAGATTTTGGAAATATCACAGTGCATATGGCTGTCAGCTATACATATAACTGCACACTGTAAAGTCCCATTGATATTAAACTTTTAAATTAAGTAAATCATTAAAATGTCAAGTACTGAGCTGGCATCCGTGGAACAGCACTGGCCTGATGATGAAAGCTTCTTCCTTCTTCTCCACTGTCTGTCATGCATGGATACAATTACATTTAGTGCACCATAGAACATATGCTTTCATGCCTATGACATGAGTCATTGTTTTGCCATCTATATCGATACAAGCTAATCTGACTGTTTAACTCTTATTTACCAGTGGGAAAAAAAATTAGATTTGTTTTAGGCATTTTTAAAAGCTCTGAGCCTTATCCTATAACACTAACCATAACTGCTGACTTCTGTATAAAATAACTTATCTTTGACCATAGATTGCCCTCAATTTTGTCTCTACTTGCTTGTAGCATAAGGTAGAATGAAACGGACTCAGGGCCCTATGGCTAAGAATCATGGTCCATGTGCAGAGTAGGCACCTCTGAAAATCCCTCTTACACCCACAGGACCATCGTTAAGGCCAAAGGTTTCTGTCTACCAGCCTGCGGCTCAAACACACCTTTCATCTCGTACATTCCTGAATATAAATAATGAGTCTCAGGCTCTGGTAGCTGCACAAACTCCACCTGAAATTATTGCTACTGTTTGACGTGTATTCAATCATATACGAACGCTCTGTAATCTCCCTCAGTTGTACATTACAACCCACAGAGCTCAGATGACAAGCCTTTGTTCCCATGCTCAGCCACGAGTCCTCAAGGTGCAAGAAGGTGGAGAGACTTATGGGTGGTCGGGACCAGAGCAGTAGAAAGTGTTAGGCGTACCAGCGGGGTCCCCCCTCCACTGAACTCCTGAACCCCCAAACCCCCTCTCTCCTGTTCACAGGGTAAACCTTTGAACACACGTGCCATTCTCCGCCGGGTCAGTCCCAGGTCTCCAGCCTTTCACACGTCGGCTGTTAATGAGGTTTCAGAATCTCAGGGCAAGGTGAAGGGAGTCTGACCTCCACTCAAGAAACGGAGTTGAGGAGAGTCTGCGGCACTGTTGGTCAAATCATTTCTGACATAAAACCACAGAACAATGTGCAGTAGTCTGGCTCTGGGGATACACTGAGAGAAGTGGTGCTAGCTCACTGTTTAATTTGACCTCAAAAGCAGCCTACCCAGGGATTTGCAGCTGCTCTTTGGTAAGTCCAATATGATGTGCATGGTTTGTAATGTGGCATTTGTGGATTCTGAGAAACTTCTCCACGGTCTTCATTAAATTACTCAGAAAATTTGTAAACTGTAGCCTGGTTTTTAGCATTGGTACACTCTGTGGGGAATCTACTTTTTAACCCCTTTGGCTTCAAATCCAGCGAGCCGTGTATGTTGTTCAGCCGTTTGAACTGCTCCTAGTCTTTTTGTCCCTGCTCTTTCTTAACAGTCTTTAAATTCAATATCTGGATATTTTTAAATGTTTGTTTATATTCTTCATTCATGCCTTCACCCTCATATGCCTTTTATATTTTTTTTTTACACATGTCATTATTATTATTATTATTATTATTATTATTATTATTATTATTATTATTATTATTATTAACTCCCATAAACTGTAAAACACCTACATAATAAAATATAATAATACCTAGAGGATTATAATATTCAGTGGGTTAATATCTAAAATATGTATTTCAACACCTCAGCTTGTTTGAGGTTTAGTTTTTTTGGGTCTTCTAAATCTGTATATTTATTTACAATTTCGTCCATCGGACAAAATCAAGGAAGATTCATTTACATCAGTGTAAACTCCACTTGAGTCTGAAGCTGCGCCGGCAGGCACTGAGCTCTGCTAAGCTAGTTAGCGTTAGCAGTGTAGCAGTGTAGTCGCATTCAGCTCTGTGGCATGACTAAATTACCAAAACCTCATGTATTAATTACTGACTTTTTTCACTTAACATATAACAACTAGGGGGGAAAAGGGAAAAGTAAATGAGCTTTATTCAGTTAGCTTTAAGGCCAGCTATGGCTATCTTAGCAGCTAGCTGTAGTAGAGCTCAATTAACAAATCAAAATGTTGTGTGTTTAGTTTTTAGTTTTGGTTTTTAATTACTGGAATTCAAAAGGTTGTTTTGATTGATTTTTGCATTTCCTTAGACACTAAATGTGAGGTTTAGATATTAAACTTAATATAGTTTTAACTAGTACAATTTGCCCTTAATTGTTCCTCTAATTGTTAAGACAATTTCCCAGTCACCAGCAGCACTGCTAATGTCATTGATTCAGAATTCAGTACTAATAAGTAACATAAGCTTCCAGGGGACATTCACACAAGGAAACAGCTGGTTCAAGAGAAAAGTGCAAACATACTTGCAGGGATAGGTGTTAATCAAATTACTTTATTGGAATAATTGTACTTTTTATTATTTTTATTGTTGTTGTCCTCTTGCCTGTTGTTGTTATTTGTATTCTTTCTATTTTAATCTTCAGTGCAATATGTAACTATAGTTATGATTATGGACCCCAGGAAGAGGTGGTTGTGTAGGCATTGGCTAATGTGGATCCATGTAACAAATAAACAAATAAACAAATAAATAAGGATTGTTCTCTTTGGCTCATATTGAAATATCAGGCCCAACAATGTAACTCAGGCTTATTTTGGTTCTTGTCCATCAGTACAAACATGAGGTACCAAAATCCTAAAAAGTAAGAATGAGAAACAGATACAGCTGCAATTGTGTTACCACAATGTTTGTGTTACCACAGGATGAACTCCTCATAGTACACAGTGTCAGTTCCTAGAACAACACGGACTGACACTGACTGAAATTGATTTTGGGTCTGAAAATAATTAAAAAATAAATCACTCCACACTTTCCCTTTTTTTATAACAGATCTTATTTTTATTGAGGAGAGTCAAGTTGGGCTTTCCATTTTTAGAAAATAAACCAATGACAATATAACAAATAATGAAATTGTTACATCATTCACAGGGTTACAGTCAATATACATTTATACAGAAATACAGGATCTCCCACATCAGTCACAGTGGTCTGAACCGGCACTGGTCTATAATGTGGGTTTTGACAAACCAGGGGAACTTGTTGAGCTCCCCTGCCTGCACTAACCACCAGCCAGAGCAGTAGTGTGGGGAGGGGGCTTCAGAGGCTGGGACGGGTTAACAAAGGGAACACTGGGTCATATAGGGGAACACAAGTGGCAGGGTGCCGCAGTGGTATGAAAGTTTGTCCAACAGACGGAAAGACGTAGGCTTGTGAGCAGCAGCCAGCATTTGTCCATCAGCAGCCTGCGGAAGTGTCCTGAACACTGGAGCTCTGCCTGCTGCAGCATTCACAGACTATCTGGACCTGAAAATGTCATTCCAACATGCTACATTTAACCACCACCACAGCAGTAGAGGGCGCTCTGGTGCTTCGTGCTGCAACCATTACAAAGGAGCCATTTTCTGTCTGCCACGACGGGAGGCAGACCTCTCGCTCTGACCGTACTGGAAGTTGGGCGGCGTTCAAACGCAGCCCAGTGGGTACAACCTGGCACAGTTCCTGTTTATGCACACTATCATATAACTGTAACACTGAGACTTAACGGTTTTCCTCCGTCCTTCAAATATTGGCACATGGCGAGGGCAGGGCTGACTGGTTTTTACTTTGCTTCACAGTTGGGAGAGGAGAAAGTACAGCATGTTTTGCTGAAAGTTGCAATAGGCAAACCGTGTGTGAAACCGTCATGAGAGTCAGAAGCACACTGCATCTACTTCAGTTTCAGGAGGAAAACTGAAAGAAAAAGTTTTTAAACTATAGAAGCTGAAGTCTGTAAGCATCAGTGGCATATTGGGTGCTGTAAAACTACAAACTTTTGCAATAAAACTACTGTAGAGTGAAATGTACATATTGTTTCTGGGAAGTGAAGTGGAAAACTAAATGTCTTGAAAGGGAGACAAGCCACTGAGTTAAAGGTGGCCAACACCTTTCTGTACACACAAACCTTGTAATGACACACACAGGATCTTAAATCTCCCTGTGATCCAAAACTCAGACATTTCTGAGTGCACAGTAAAAACCATTTACATTAATGGACAGTCATTTAGCTTAAATCAGGCTTGTCCAAACTATTCCACAAAGGGCCGAGTGGCTGCAAGTTTTCTTTCCAACCAAGCAGCAGCACACCAGACTTGACTCATTTAATCAACTGATCTCAGTCTTCAGACAGCTGATTGGTCAAAGTGTGTGCTCTTGACTGGTTGAAACAAAAACCTGTAGCCACACGGCCCTTTGTGGAATAGTTTGGAGAAGCCTGGCTTAAATGAAATATACAGTCTGATTTAAGAGGAGTGATAAAAGAGTAATCACACAAGTATAAATTCTTCTAAAAGTATGCCACCATAGAGACCGTACCAGATGAATTAGTAACTGGGTTTTGTATACATTTTTCAATAGTCTAAAAGTGGACGTAAGAGCTCTTTTTCACAGCTCAGGCTTTGCTGTGAACCAAGTAGCCCGGCTGCTGTTGAAACAGGAAGCAAGAAAACACACGGCATCAGTGTGGCAATTTCTGCTCCCACTGATCATTTCTCAGCCCCAAACTTGCAACAGCAATGTTTTTTTTGTGCCATCAAAATAATAGGATATATAAATACTTCATGCAGTGGTTCCAGACACTCCACATTCGATCAAAAACTTTTGTGTGACTCCTTCAAATGAACAAACTAACCCTTCAGAAGGAACACAAAGTATTCTCTCTCCTATGCAGCCAAAAAAAAAAAAAAAAAAGAAAGAAAAAAGATCTTCTTCAGCATTATTCTATGTCCGCCCTCCCTGGTTAAGGTAGTTCCTTCAAGCAAGGTTCAAGGATAATTGCTTGATTAATAACTCAAAGTCTTGGCAGCGTTCATGGGCAAGCATCTGAATGAGCTTTAATGGGGCTGAAGCAAAAAAAAAAGAAAACCTGCCAGCCTTGTGTAGAGTGTAGATTAATTTCTTGAACAACGTTAAGTGTTTTTCCTGACAACGGAATATTTACCGTACTACGAGAAGACGTACAGCCTCAGCCTCACTAAATATAACTGATGAGCTGTTAAGTGTTGAGAAATGGAAAAGGAAGACGGTCTGAGACTCAGTTAAAGAAAAAAAGAAGAAGAAGCAAACTGCATGTTAGCATAAGTTGCATTTAGGTCACAGCATCACTTTTCAGTTGCTCCTCAGCTCATGATTCTCCTCCCTCCTCCAGTTTAATATGTTATAAAAGCTTCCAGGGAAATATTGGTTGTGACGTGATGCACTGGAGATGAAAATAACAAAAGAGAGGATTATGGAGAGAGAGTATAAAAAAATCCCTCCACCTCGCGCCTTGAATTCTCTGGGCAGTCAGGGATAATGACAGGTAGGATGACCAGGGTGCAGTAGCTGAGGTTTTCCCACTTTCTTTAACAAGGGCTTTGGTGCTAAAGCTGACACCAGAAAGACTCAGGTCAAGATCAGAGGATTTGGTAGACGCAAACATGGAAGCATTGTCCAGACTGGAGGAATCTCTTTGTTTCTCTTCACATAGTGGCATACAGCATCAGGACGAGACAAGACACAACTGCCTCGCTGATGAGTGTCAGTTCGCCTGCTGCTGTTGATGCTTTTAAACTCGCCAAGACGAAACCAGACAACTGCTGAAAGACGATTGTGAGGAGATCAGTGGGAGCGGCAGACAGGTGGCCGACAGGCATGTGTGTGATCAAGGGGAGAGAAGGGGAATCAGTGCCTGGACAGAGCGGCTGTGATCGGGGTGGGACCGCCCCCGCTGTGACCGGACACATCTGACCGATGGCTCACAGCTGGACGTCCATGTCTGGCTGTCAGGTCTCTGAGCGGAGCCCAGTAGGCGTTATGCCATGCTGATATCATTTGCTGGCTGTATACATGAACCCCCCAGCCTGGTTCGACATCTCAGGGGAATCACTGCATTGCTACGAACTCACCCCCCCCCCCCCCCCCCCCCCACCCCACCCCCGCTGCATATCCCTTACACCAGGTTGGCGACGACAATACAAACAATAATTGCTCTGTACTCATAAGACAGTATTGTTCACAGGAAACCATACAATAAATGCATATACTGTCTAGAAAGTGAAATCAAAACCTGGTACAGGGAGAAGCTGTTTATCTACATGGTTTTGTGCACCAACATGAATCATGTTCCAAAAATAAATTCAAAGGATTCATGGAGGATCCAGAGTGTTTGGAGTCAAACAGGAGACTCAGTGCAGCAAAAAAAAAAAAAAAAAAAAAAAAAAATCTAAAAGTAATAATAATAACAATTCAATAATATCCATACAGAAATTGCAATAATATAACACATTGCATTTTTTGTTTTTAATTCCACAAACGCCTGATTGTAAAATCTATTCATGACTGTGTGTATGTGTATGTGTGTGTGTGTGTGTGTAAAGTAACCATATGTGGTATCAAAACTTTAATCCTTTAAACATAAGAATTGTCTTTTCAAAAGGAAAACTGGAAGAAGAAGAAGCGCCAAGTATAATGCAGCCACATTACACTCTGTAAAGTGTGTCAAATCCAAAGCTCTTACCAAACAGAGTTCTAGTAATTGCAGCAAATCAAAGCACTGTGAAATTAACCACTCACTCAGCATGCTATCAAACACAGAGTCCCCGGTGCTTCGGGAGCGGCGTGGTGTCCGTGTGCAACATGTGCATGTGTCCACAGACAGCGCTGGAGATGAACAACATGAGGGAGGTTGCTATAATGGGACATGGTGTATGTAAGTGCACTGGATGAAAACCAGTTTTGTGTGTGTGTGTTTATTTGGATCTACGTAGGAGGTTTGCTGTTTTCTTTCTTTTTTTTTCTCAAAAAGAGAGGACAGAAAGTGATGGCGGACAACAAAATAAATCCTCCCTGTGGTCAGTTCCTCTGCTCCTCAACTGATCAATTACAATGTCTCTGAGTCGTCATGTTATGGCAGGTCAAGTGCATCTGATATGTACAGTACAGGATCATGATCGGGGTGCAAAAAGGGAAGAGTTCTATTTGGCAGGCTGTGAATAGTTCACTGTGAAAGATAAAAACAAACTTGTTATTTTTGTCTATACTGTAGTGAGAGGAAGCATGGCGTGAGGGAATCTTCATCACAAAAATTCACACAATATAGAAAATTACTTGCAATGAGAAAAAAAAATGTTTTTTTTTGTTTTTTTTTTTTCTTTTTCTTGAGTGTTGGTTCCACTGTGTAAATTGTCAGTCTGAATGAATCAGTCTATGCCAAACGTCCTTTTCTTGATTCTTTTTTTTTCTCCTGTGGAAACAGCTGGAAGTGCACGACGGGTCCCTCAGTCTCCTCGGCAGTTCGCCTTTCAGAAGGCCACAGAGAGCTCTGTTTCCTCATGATGTCCAAAAATTTAAACAACAAAGACGATATCCACACCGTGTTGAGGATGTCCTCACCTCCTCAACCCTTCCTTGTTTTCTTTTTTTTTTGTTTTGTGGTTTTTTTTTTTTGCCCTTTTAAAGGGTAGCTTTCCTACTCAGTTCTTCTAGTGTACAACCTTATATCATCTATAAATTTAGATAAACTCCTTGCCTTTTCTCAGTTTTTCTCTTTTTTTTTCTTTAAAAAAATCTTTACAAAATTATCAGAACAAACAAACCAAAACAATAAAATGTTCAACATCAAATGAAAATTGGTGGAAGATTGAAAAAATGTGTTGCTGGTCACTTCTAACCTCCCATGCTTCTGGCTCCAGAGAGGTGGGTTGGCTGTCGGCCCTCCGATGCTTCATCACATGGATTCTTGTTTTCCATAACTCTCCACAGCTAACCCCAAGGATGGAGAGAGACTCGGGGTGAGGGGGTGAGAGGAGGAGAGAGGGAAGTAGGGAGGGAAATGGGGGATGAATGGTTGTCTGGTGGGAAGACCAGACACACTGTCACTCGAAAAAAAAAAAAAAAAAAAAAAAGAAGAAACTTCCACTCCATCCTCCGCACCCAGAGCACCCGCATCCCAACCATCTTTTTTTCCCCCCTCTGCTCCACTGGAAGGGTCAAACCTCTACCGACTGGATCTGGTTCATTTGTGCCCGCATCATCTGGACGCTGTTGAGGATCTTCTTTTGATGGCCTGCTAACGTCACACCAACCCTCAGGATGTCGCTGTTGATGAGAGACAGAAGCAGAAGTCAGACTGATGTTACCGCACACTGTAAACAGCCTTCCATCTATCCCTCCCTTTATCTGTCTATCTGTTTTTCTATCAGAGTCCCAGAGAAAAACAACTTTGCACAACACAACGAAAACAAAACAGAATATAAGGACATAACAGCTTGAGGACTGACAGGGAGGCCAGCAGAGAACAGCAGAAATAATACATTGTTATTTTGCTGAGAAACAGCTGCATGATCATCCATCTTTGAGCCCGGAAAGCTCATATAATCACAGGAAAATGTCCAAATGACATTTCAGTGCATTTTCTGTGACTGAAAATTTCTGACTGATGTGGTATAAACCCGGCCCGTCTAGTACCCGCCAAACCAAATGCTGCAAATGACAAATTCACAACATCCCTTTGACCCAAGACAATCACAGACACAACATTAATTGTAACAGTCATGTGTCATGTAAAAAACACCAGAATAAATGAAAAGTTCCACTTTGTTTCTCATCCCGTGATGATCAAATGCCTCTTGCCTGATGTCGGATTTCAACTGTGATCACTCTTATTGGATCACACTTAACCATCTGTTTTTGGACAAAGAATCTCTGCAGGCTCATCTCCGGCTTGAGACAGTGTTATCTGTAGACAGGAAATAGCTTTTATATGTTTCTCCACAGGTGGCATTCTTAACCTGATTGCATCTTGTTTGTTTGTGATGATTTTTCTCCCTGTATCTTGGCTAAGCAACAACATATTCCCATGTTTCCCCTCGATACTTTAAGTGAGGTCAAAAAGAGGCCTGCTGAACACATGGCGGAGAACAAAGGGCACCATTTATGGCTTCGAGCTATTGTGCCCACTGTTCAGCCTCGCAACTGCAATATTACGATCTGCTAATTACATGCAGAGCAGTTAATGTCTTTTATAACGGGGCCAGAGGCAGAGTCTGGTGCTCATTCAGGTTTCAAGAACACAAGAGACGCTGCAAATCTCCCCTTCACAATTGTTTTTTCCCCTCGCACTTATCTGACCCACAACACCGGAGATCGTCAGCACTTACTCCATGGTCATTTGGGACACCACATCAAATGTAGAGAAGTCAGCATTGGCAAAGTTGTCTTTGTATTGGCCCATCTTTATGGCATCCAGCCACTCGTCCACAGTGCTGAAGCTGGAGAAGTCAGGGATGCTGCGGTCCAGGAGAGGGAGATGAACACTGAGGGGAGCACAAAAAGAAGCCATTAGGAATAATGATAAGTGGCAGGGCTAACATCATGGTAAATCCAGACCACCTGCGTATGATTCAAACATTAATTATTACATTATATTTTCAAAAGACTAGACAGGACTTAGAGAATCCCACCATGAACCACTATTTTCCAATCTGATTCTTCATAGAGTGTATTTTCCAAATGAAGTGATAGGTTTCAGGGAGCCAATACATCCACTCAGCGTCTGTGGAAAATCTGGCCCTGGGTCCTGCACCCCACCACAAATGAAAGTATAGACGGGATAATGGAAATCAGCAAACCCTGGCTCTCAAAGGAAACTAACACCCAGAGCAGAAATGCTTCAAAATGTTTTGTTTTGAAAATTGCACAACGGCTTCAATCCAGGATTCGCCTGAGGCCTTCGTGGGAAGGATTTGATCTATCGAACCAAAAGGCTTTAATTTACATAACCGCTCGGCGCCAGGAGAAACAGGAGACACTATGTTCGGCAAAAGTGAACTGTGCCACGGATGGCACCGTCATAGGAGCATGACTCTGCTGTTAGGAGGGGTGGGGGTGGTGGGGGGGTTTACATTTGGATGAATTATATTGTTGTGTGATGTTATCCACATCAATGTGAAATGATGCTAAAACCAACAGGCCTGTCTTGTGGGATGCCCACAGAGACACATATGCAGACACCACACAGAGTGAAGGACAGAGCAAAGAAAAGAGAAGAAAACATATTCAACACATGTGTTGCTTACAATAAGAAAACAAGAAACTCATATAAATCTAATTTGATGCTGCCACTCACCCTGAAGATAACGGGGTCATGGCCTTCAGCGTGTTGGGGTTGCGGATCATCTTGTCCAGGTTGTTGACAATCTGGCTAAACTTGGGCCGGTTGTTGCGGTCTTTCTGCCAGCAG
This sequence comes from Caranx ignobilis, assembly GCA_021432705.1. Lineage (NCBI taxonomy): Eukaryota > Metazoa > Chordata > Actinopteri > Carangiformes > Carangidae > Caranx > Caranx ignobilis. Next base: position 29,366,465 of record MU269985.1, read on the forward strand.
TCCAACATGAGCTGGTGGAGTGCGCTGGGACAGTCCATGGGTGGGGGCAGTCGGTAATCCTGCTCTATGGCGTTGATGACCTGCAGGGGGAGACAGAGATCTCTAAGGGTTGCTACAAGGCTCTACAAAGAGGAGGTGGATTTATGATGAAAAGAGGAGTGTACAATCCAGTGCTGGAAGAAGAAGTACTAAGATCCCTTCATTCAAGAAAATTTTGTAAAAATAATTACTGTCATTACAAGTAGAATTCCAAAAGTATTTGTAACAAAATAGAAAATATTGTTGTATATCACACTAGTAATAGTGATGGGTCATTGTAGTTTTTATTGCTGGTTGAGATGGAAGCAGTTTGATATGCAGTGCTTCCCAACTAAAGGTGGAGTCCCATTCAAAGGACCACAAGATAAATCTTACTTTTCACTATTGGTTTTGTCAAACGATGACTGTTCTTAAAGGGTAAATGACTTTTTGACATTTGGGTTGACCTTAGAGAATTCAAAAGAGTCCTGACTGCTGTTTTTTTTAACAGGTCACAAAATGAGAAGTTTGGGAACCAAGGGTTTCATCTTGAATTTCACAATGTGGTGTTGTAAAATGTTCATCTTATTTTTAATGTAAAATCTTAAGCTGAAGAGGATGAATTTCTGTTTCTCTTTTATTGGAGATGTAGTGCAAAGTAGCCAAAAAAAAATACTGAGGTACCAAAAACCTCGACTTGAGTGCAATACTTGATTAAATGTACTGAGTAACTTTCCACCACTGATGTGATCCAACTGGAGCCATCGCCTCACACCATATAAATGTCATAGGAACATAAAATATATCTGGTATGAGCTGTTGAATAGTTCCAGTGACATTCACAACAGTCTCGTCTAAAGCGGAGTAAATATTGGGCGCTTTTCTCCTCTGATGAAGATAAAACGACACCATCTGTGCTTCTCATTGCAGTGAAAACAACTGTTAAATAGTTATTACATTAATGCCTACAGATGTATAAATATACATATTTGTGCACCAATCACCACATTACTTCTGGATGTGATGAGTTCTTAAACACCAGCTGGGTCATTATGAACATCAACCTTATTCCACGTTATTCCAAGTTCACATTTCCACTTGCAGCGGTGACCTCATCTCTGGCTTTTACAAAGTGTTTAATGCTCGCTCTCCAGAAAGCCACCTTAAAGATATGTCTGACTTCGGCCGGTGATGTTGTTGGTCGGGGGGGCCAACAGAGGTGGTGCACAGTTAACAGAGTGGAACAACCCGGAGGACACTTGTGACGAGGACGCACAATCCCCTGCTCATTACCAGGGCCATTAAAGGAGCTCCATTCAGACCCAGATTAATCTCATTCATGAGACCTCCAAACGAGGACCCCGATGGAGCAGAAACACTATCTGAAGCTGCTAATAAGATAACCGTTAAGGTCCTCAGTCCCTCTTAGCACATTAGTGTTCTCACTTTCAATTTGAAACTATTTTCATTATCTCTCTCCCTATAATTTGCTCTCTCCTGCTACCCAGAGGGAGATAGGAAATGGAGGCTCCAGTCAAGAGCAGAAATTGTCCATTGAGCACTGCCGTGCATTTCAAATGATCTGATTATGTCTCTGTGGTGAGAGTGGGGGAATTTTCATATAATACCCATGTGTGAAACCCAATGTTTAGCCAAGGGAACACAGATACAATCACTAACTGTGTCTGAGGTGTGTGATGCTTTAATGAAACTCAGGGGGCAAGACATGTATATGACGAGAAGAACTGTGTTCAGAAATGTTTTGAAATTTGACTCAATAATCAACAGCAAGTTTAAAAATGACCACAGGCAAATAAAATACATACGTCTTGATTGGTCATGTCCCAGTAAGGTCTCTCTCCGTAAGACATGACTTCCCACATGACGATCCCGTAGCTCCACACATCACTAGCAGAGGTGAACTTCCTGTACTGGATAGCTTCGGGTGCAGTCCATCGGATAGGAATCTTCCCACCCTGCAAACACAAAGGGCACAACCTCAGCGAGGAAAGCAAGACCGGAACATGACCGTCACAGTGTCCTGGCTCCGGAGAGAGACACTGTTCAGGGCAGCTATGCCAACGGTAATCCAAACTAGGAGGTGGATAAAACAAAACCCCTGAGACTGAGGTATGGAGCATGAACTACAGGAGATGAAGGAAGAGGAGAACAGGTGAAAGGGCGGCGTTTGTCTTGAAAGGGAGAACAATCAGGGGATTAAATAAAACCCTCTGGCAGCACCACACTGAATGGGATTGTCCACCTGAGCATTTCAGATAGTGTCAGACAAAATAATGAATATCATACATTTTGAAAATTCATAAACTTCATATTTTATGTAGTGAGTGGCAAAGTAATACTTGAACATGTCTTACCAAAGCACTAGTGTAGGTAGGGTCTGAGGTATCATCCTCCAGGAAGCGTGAGAGGCCGAAGTCTGACACCTTGCACACAAGGTTGCTGTTGACCAGGATGTTTCGGGCAGCAAGGTCACGGTGCACGTAGTTCATGTCAGCAAGGTACTTCATGCCTGAGGCGATGCCGCGCAGCATACCAACAAGCTGGATCACAGTAAACTGGCCATCGTTTTGCTGTAAAAATGACATAGTGTTAGAATACATTATTGTCTGGAGTGGTAATTCTGGGCCACCTCACAATATGGGGGATATAGTCAAGCTGTCAGTAGGTATTTAAATATTCTACTAGTTTTGGTAGTGGACCCAAGTACCTGTCAGAGGCAGTATTACTTTGATTACTTTTTCTTTGTTGTTTACTAGCATCCTCACCTTGCATTTCTGACAGTACTCCACTACATCTTAGGCAGTTCACTGCATTATGTCAAGACGCAAAAAAAAAGATGAAGGGCTGGAAGCCAAGGGGATTTATATAATATCTAAAAGCTGCTTCTTGTTTCACCCAATAAAACTTTATGAAACGATTCTTTTAGAACTCATCATCCATGCGAATTAACAAACTGTACAAGTTGATTCTTGATATGATAATCTTTATTTTTACAGATCTGCTTGGAATCCATCCCAGAAAAAAAAGTTATTCAAGTAAGTATTCATTCCTCTGAAGACGCCCTGCAGCCAGGATACAGGCAGCAAGGTTTGGGTTGGGCTCAACTGGCCTTGTCCAAGATGGGCAAGGCTAAGCTGGGACTGGCTGCCTGTCTACAGCTGTTCCCCTCCACGGTTTGGTGAGGGCTTTACCCCATGCATGGGGAGTGTCTGGAGCAGTGGTGCAGCTGTGCCTCCAACTGCGCACACCTGCACTCTCCCCCACCACCCACCACGACGCCTGGAGAACAGAAAGATTCCAGAGAATGGATCATGGGAGCTTGGGGCTCAGTGTGGACAGACGGAGAGGCTAAGAGAGGGGATTGGGAGGGCAGGCGAGCAGGGCCCTGAGCACAGCCATATTAACAGCCTGCGTGACCGCTCTGCTAGCCTATTTCTCTTTTTCGAACATTTTGCTGCTCATTAGCTGAGCGCATGCTTATCCTCACGTCAAGCTGCTCCTCCTTGTGTACCACAGCAATTAAGCAGAATGCATTATTCATGAAACCTTTCTCACAAATACACACTGCCACCTAATCTGAGTGTTGTGTTTGCATATACTTTAATTGGAAAGATTCCTCTAAAATCTTTGGGGTCAGGTTAGCTGAAAGAAATGAGTGCAAATTTGTATAAACTGTGTGAATGGAGGTCTGCTATGGTTTATATTTATGTTTTCTGTCAAAAAAATATCAAATTCTCATCTTCCTTCACCTCTTCTCTTGACTTTTTCTCTACTTATGTTTGGCTGCTGATAAGAACCCAGCTCTGATCAATCTATCCTGCCTGTTCCTGCTCGCTCTACCCTGCAGGTTTTCCTGCAGGAGGCAGCAGGGGAGACAATCCTTCAGCAGGCAGCTCACTATAGACTGCAGAGACCATTTTAAACAACCACCCACCAATCACCTCAGAGAAGACACAATCCACGTTCGGAGGCTTTGACACTGTCAGCTACTGTTGTCATAAACTGTCACTGTGAGGTGCTGCAGAGGTTCCCTGTTGTTTTGAATACAGTGTGCTGTCAAATATGTTTAGTAAACCATCTACATATACACAAACAGCCTTCACTGTGAGATCAAATTCCAAAAAGAGCTGATGCTTTGTGTCTCTGAGGTCGGAGGCAGAATGCAAATACTGTAAAGACTGTGGAGTCTGCTGAGGATGGTTTTAATGCAATAGAGGCTTAAACTGACTGCCAGGGAGGTTTTGAACTGGTGGAAATGGTTAAAAGAGGCAGTGTGTGTTTTCAATTTAATAATGCCACTGAATCCTTCAAAGGCAGTGATTCACATGGAATTAAATGGGTCTTGTTAATTGCACACACAATTTACTGTGTAAGCTACACATCTGCTTCCATAAAACAGCACAATAACATGTTTGTTTTTTTTTAACTTCAGGAAAGGACAGGGCTCAAGTGATTTAAAATGTGGCATTCCTACTGCACTCACTTACACTGTCTGTGTTGCACTACATAGAGATTTCTCATTCACAGCATGTGTTTAACTAAAGCTATAAGAAAAAAAATCATTCAGTGAGCTCAGCCACAATTTCAGTTGGACAGCTAATTTTTGCATTTCATTTGCATTGGAAAAATTAATGAATAAATGATGATGTGATTTTTGAGATTTGTCCTATTGATTTTTGTTTTCTTACATCTAGAGACTATTACTCACTTTTATCGTTTGGCCTTCCCCTCCCTATTTTAAACAGATTTTATTGTCTTGTTATTTTTTGTGTTATTTTTATTTTTTGCTTGTTTTTATAATTCAGTGTTTTTTATGTAAAGTAAAGCACTTTGTAATTTTAATTTCAATAAGCACTACAGAAATCAAGTTATTACTACTATTATTTGTAGGTTGGGGAATCTGTGTAGCACAATGATGCTTCATTTATGGTTTGTACAGGTTTTACTTCTATCAAAGAAGACTGCAGTTTTTGACATTGGGATGTCGCATTTGGCCATACTGCGATTTTGATAATATCTCAATTAATTATTTAGCCTTACTAAAAATACAGGTTTTCATCTGCAATTTCCATAAATTACAGTCCCTTTTTTGCTTGATCAAAAAATATAGTTAGTATGAGATCACACAAAAAGGTCCAATTTTTTGTTTTTATTCTGCTAACATCCCAAGACAGATGGTAAAGGGCTGATGTGACATCTCATCTCATAACCAGCTTCATTTTTAAAATTCTGACATCTCATTTTAAGTCTTGCAAAGTATTTGAATTATGTATGTGGGTTGTAAATGGGGGTAGCATGGCCGGTTCTCTGTAATATCCTCCTCTGGTTAGATTATGAAAATTAAAAATCCCATGAACTTGTGAGTGATGCATATTTCTTGTCAGGGAGTCGAAGGGAAAAATAAGTGTGCGATTTCTTCATTCACCCACAGTCTGTAGCTTCTCCATAAGGAGCAGTGGAGCAAGTGTGGAGTGAATGCAAAACAAAACCCAGGGAAACATCAGAGAGGTGGACTTTGGCTTGCAAGACTCTGGCATTTGTTGCTTCATTTTATATACTCACAGAAAATATTTAAAAATAAAACACAACGCATCCTAGATACATGGAGTTAGCAGATATTCTGTGGGTGTTAACTGTGAGGCATGACCACACAGAAATGAGAGAACCACTAAAAACTGGTGATTGACACTATCCTAACAGGAGAGATTCTGGGACTAATAATATTTACTAGACGATTACAGTGCATGCAAGAGTGAAAACCATGTCAAACTATTTGACTAATATGTGTGTGACTGTGTGCAACAAGGATTTGAATCCTTGCTTGTAAGGTGTCTGAATAAACCATCCTTGGGTTGAATGATTAATCATTTTATATAAATATTTGTGAGAGTGCAACTGTCAAATAGTAACAACGAGAAATTCAAGTATAACCCAACATAATTAGCAGCATTATAACATGATTTGTAGGAGGTGAAAGTTTAAACTGGCAGCTGTTTATTTCACTTGGTGTGATGACAAAACTTGCTGCTGGCGGTGAATGTAGTTAATTAATGTTAATTCTGTGAGTTGGAGGAACTGCAAAAGGAACAATAGCTCCCGTTTTGTGGGGCATGGGTGATTGCCTTGCATCAGTTTTTGACAGGTAGTTGGCAGGTAGCTCAGGAGCAGTAGCATGTAACAGACACTGGTTGATGGAGGTGTCAGAAAGTCCTCTTTAAGCTTTTATCTTCATCATACTATTTTTTAGGCTTGTCACAATAAAAAAGCCTGAATTGAGACGTCAAGGATTCAAAGCAGCCGAGCACTTCTGTTGTCAGTCTGTGAAACTAACATTAAGAGTAGCTCAGGAAGTTGCACTGCAGAGCTGCCGGCAGTTTCATTAGGTGCTGTCTGCCGTCTGGTTGACTTTTCATTATTACCATATGGCCAACGGTTATCCTTGAATATAACTCTGCTTTGGCATTTCATGATTATTTCTCATTATATTTCATTATATGTCTTACTCTAAGGAAGGAGTCCAGAGATCCGTTCTCCATGAACTCGGTGATGATCATGACAGGGCTGCTCTTGGTGACCACACCCTCCAGGTGAATGACGTTAGGATGGTCGAACTGCCCCATTATGCTGGCCTCGCTCAGAAAGTCCCGCCTTTGCTTCTCCGTGTAGCCAGACTTGAGAGTCTTTATGGCCACAAACATTTCCCTTTTACCTGGGAGCTTTAGGTTACCACTGCACACCTCTCCAAACTCTCCTGTGAAGAAAAAAAAACAAAAGTAAACTAAAAGTAAGCAGCTTTCCTGCACCCATTTGTATTTAGAAATCAAGTAACAGTCGAGCTATTTAACACTGTGGTATTCCATCCACGTTCCAGTCAGATTTTTCCATTACCTGCACCAATGACCTGTTCAATCTTCACACAGGATATATCAATCTCCTTGGCAAACTCCCTCACAGCCTCGTTGGGGTCCTCATATGTGAACGGATCAATATAAATCTTCATTCCTGGAGTCACTTGGAAAAAAGGAAGGAATCGCTATAATATTTGATTCTTGTGGTCATGCTTACACTCCTACAGGCTTTGACAGTCAAATGCATTCAGGCACATTAACAATCAATTCACCTTGCATTCACACATTCCAGAGCAATTATGTGATTTTGTGTTTGACATTTGGTCGATGAAGGTTAGAAAAATGGAGGAAGCAGTGTGGTAACAAATGGTGGTTATGACTAGTGCCTCATGGCTACTGTGTATGGCTATTCAGCCAGCAAGGACACACTACTACCAGTCTTCTTAGCTGTGATAAGGTGGGTTAATATATATATCATCTCCTGTGAGTCACAGTGCCATTAACACTCGGGAGAGAACCCGGGCCCTATATCAGCATCGCTCAGCTCCACTCCAAGAAATAAATTGGCTCTCCTAAGCCCTGATGCCAGGTAAATTGGCTTAAGGTGGCCTTTAAGTGTTCAGGGACTTAAGTGCCCCGAGTTTTAAATCCGATTATTCAGCTCTCACCTCCACATCAGGCCGGAGGCTATTTGAATGGATACTGAACTCATGCCTAGGCTGTTTCAGAGCTAGAAGAACATGCACACCGCCCCAAAACCTGGCACACTACTACTGAAGAAACGTGCTGCAGAGATGAACAGATGGTGAGGATCTTAACAGGCAACTCCCCCCCCCACCCCTTTACTAAAACCCTACAATCTCTCCCCAAGCCAAAGCACTGTTCAACAGACCACCCTCCTACGATGGCAAAGACCACCAAAAAACAGGGGCAGAAGCCTGAACTGTGACTGGTGAGAGGACAGGATGCACACAGGACACATTGGCCTCTGCTGTTAATAGCTCAACTCGATTATGAACTGGACTCCTTTTCACAGCGTGATCGGATTTAATCGAGAAAGCATTTATAGTTATTGATATGAAAAGGATGGAGCGGTGCGGTACTTACAGAATTAAATAAACACATTAAGATGGGGGTCATAAACTTGAGGTAGAAAGAGATCTGTGGTTTTCCAATCAAGCAGGAGAATGACGGCTTAGCCATGGTGAAATTACTCCTGAAACCGCTCTTTCTCACCAAATGTGTTCCTATGTTATAGTCATTGAAGCTATATGGTTCTGTGTGGTATCAAGAAAGAAGATCATTGAGAACTTCCATTCATTCACTGAGTCTTTTGAATTTTTTAACAATGGCAAATGAGTCATGTGGCATTAGCATGCTAATGTGAGTAAGGACTGACCTATTTCCACCACAATGGATTTAGTTAACAATGAAATGTAATGATGCACAAAACCCACACGAACATTGGTTTAGATGTGGTTAAATCCAGGCTCCAAGTGAGCAGAGTCAAACAACAGGCAGGATTACTCCTAAGTGGGGGACAGGCAAATGAAGCTGTGCTGCGCTGTGCTGGTCTGTAGCCAAGGACACCAGCATGCAAGGTGGTAGCCATGGAGACAGGTGTGTGAGACAGCAGAGGGCTGAATGATAGCCATGGAGATGACTGTGTAAGATGGTAGTCATGGAGACAGGTGTGCTGAAGGAAGAGGCAGTGGTAAAGGCTGGCAACAAGGAGTGGTTGGTTACTCACTGTGGCCGCTGGTGTAGTGCTGCAGTTTGTCTGTGTATTCTGAGTCAGCCCTGTCAAAGCCACGCCTCCTGGGGGAAAGACAAAGAACTCTAGCTCTGGTTCAAAGACAGGGAGCAGGGAGAGGCAGAGATACAGATCAAACACCCCCAGGTTTACCTACACTGAAGATACCACCAACGAAGTTCACATGGGGAGAGCCATTAGGTTGTAGGTAGAGAAGCATTTGACTTTTTGCTACACTGGGCAAGGTAGCGAGCCGTGCAGTTATAATATGTTTTCCTTTGTGGGGCACTTCAGTGTGGCAGCTACGAACTGTTTCTGAGTCTATCTACAATAAGGAGGACTGAGTGCAAAGAACATAAGTGAGGGAGAGCTTTGAAGTGGGCAGAAGAATAATTAACACAATTATCTATTATGTCTTCATCGTAGATACAAAACAATGTCAAGCATCTGATCCAACAAATCAATATCCGGCTCATACTGGATATCAGCCAGATGTAACTGATCCACATTAAGTACAGCCCCTTTGTCAGTGTCAGTATGAAATTCAGTTTGTGCTGCTGAGCCACAGCAGTGCCTGACCTCAAGTAAACTTATATTATATTAAGAATAAAGAGTTCCATTGAGTGACTTGTTCAGATTTTATACAGTACATAGGAAAAGGACAACACTGATATCTGATCAGGTATTAGTATTAGTTGAGATATTATAATAATGATCACAAGAAAACTATGTATTGGTACATCCCAAATGTTATGTGCAGTGAACTGACCTTAATTTTCATACAACTAACCAGATTCATAAATGGTATGTGTGAAATTTATTGAAATATTAACAGAGAGGAGCCGACTTTATAACTCGTATCTCAAAACAAATTTGTACGACTGTATGAGGCAAGACAAATCAGATTTTCATGCATGCAAATGAGTTTTTATTCGACACCAGCTTCAATATACTACTGTATGTTTTCTGACTACATTACAACAATCGTGTGGGTTGCTGTTTTATTTGGCCAGTAGCTTGGCACAGACACATCTTAGTACCTTTTTGAGTTGTGTGATACAGCCACCGCAGTGCACTAAAACTTTTTATTTCTTTGACCATTTGACCATTCTCCTCCAACCCACCATTATACAAAATGGTTACATGCTGTATACAAAATAGTCTGCCCAAGACTTTTGGGGTTTCTCAAAACATCAAACCACTATGTAAGCTACACTTTTAAAATCCATGGCCCTAGTAGGAACGGAAATGACAATATTGTGTTTTATTTATTAGTTCTGCAGTTGAAATGGAATTTATTAAGAATTAATATCTTTGAACTCAGATGGTTTTATCTCTACAACTAATATTAGTCAACAGACAGAAAATAACTAAAAAAAGAAAAGTGACCACTTCATGAGATTGTGCAGAAGTTTTACTGGTTCTGAACTTACATATGGACTGCGACAGGACTGACTCACCGGTTACAGACGATGATGATGACGACCACAGCAATGAGGAAGACCAAGCCTGCAGCTGCTGAGCCAATGATGAGAGGGAGCTTCTCCTGAATGCTGGTGTTGTACTCCGCTATAGAAAAGAAGGAATAAGTACATAAACAGACACACACACACTCACACACAGAGTCACATGCTGAAACATATGGGGAAGCATCTGAGCTGCTGCATATGGAGGAAGCAATGGGTGACAGACAGACATACGGCTGGGTGAACCAATGAGCATCTTGGCATCTTGACTGGCTGCATGGACCATTTTCCAAAGCACAGTGAATGTGCCGCGGATATGGACAAATCATCTGGCAGAAAGTGTGTGAAGTGAGGAGAGAGAGCATGTTTGGGTGAGACCCAGCCTGATGAGGCAGCCAAGAGTAGGAATGCAGCTACTGAATGGGCATACAGAGGCAGAGCCAGATCCTTCTATTGAGAAGTGCAAATGACACACAACTTCACATTTTTAGCCTGATGCAGGGTTAGTGAGTTCTAACTGCATCTGTGAAACATTCATATTGTATAAAATTTGGGTTAGGCTAAAACCTGTCTCAATAACACCTAATCATATCCTCACCTATATGGCAGTTATAAATTACTATGTAAACATTTAATAAATAGTTTATAATACACAGGAAAGTGGGACTGTTGGTTTTACATCAGTCTCCACTAATGGATGAGCACATGGTGAGTTACATTTGCTCAGAAATACAGTACATTAATAAAGGCTTATACATGAACTGCATTCTAGTATTAATAATCTTTCAGACCAATCGGCCTTGATGTCAATCTGCTGAGAACTGCTGGTTTGTTATGCTCCTTTATGCTTGTACTTTGAATAACCCCAGAGTGTGCATTCCCAGTGAGGGACTCGTTTCACTTTCTGCTCATTTTTCCAGAAGCCTTTTCAGAGCTGTGCCCATCACACACTGTAGGTACACTGTCAGCTTTATACTCGATGGTAATCAGTGTCTCCTTGCAGCAGAAAACATAACTATTGAGTGTATGGGGACATAAAATCTGGGTGAAAATCACTTTGAGCAGCTCTTCCTTCGTCTTTTATTTATGTATTTTCTAAAAAGGACATTCTTGGTGAAAAAAGATAGTAACACTGAGCATTATATATCCTCCAGGTTACTCAATGTTTACAGTTATGAGTCAGTTCGATGAAGCCATACTGCTGGGATCTGTGCGTGTGGCAGCATCAGGGATGTTTGTGCGAGAGTTCAGGCTAATGATGGCCCTGGGCACAGCAGGCTGAAGGAAATGAGATGTTCAGAGGGGAAAACCCAGGCCTTGGCTCTAACATTAACCTACATGACTGATGTTTACTGAATGTTCCTTCTTCTCTGAGTTGTGTCATTGTCCAAAGACAAGACAACTTTGGCCTCATTCAAACTTAAAGTCTTATGGTGGCAAATGGCAAAAATATACCTTTGGTCTGAAAGGTGATTTCCGATCTATTGAAGAGGGTATTACGAAATTTAATACTTTTTTTTTTTTTTTTAGAAATCTGACTTTAATCCACTTCCACTGTGAGCCACATAGAAGAAAGCATTGTTCTATGTCTAAATAAGAATAATGGAGTAATTACAGCAGCATTCTTTGAAGGATGATCCAAAGTACTGAAAGAGACATGAAAATAAAGATTGACTTCACGTCACAGTAATCCAGTTTTGGAGCATTTATATTGTTTACTCCACAACATGATTCCCTTTCATTGCCACAGCTGTCTGTCTGAATCTATACCATACTACATGGTGTGTTGATAGGCCACGCATGAGAGGTGATAACAGCATATGCGTGCTTTGGTGAACAATGGCTGAATTCTCACCCTCAGTCATGGTCTGAAAGTACAGTTTGCCACTGTAGCGTCCAAACCCAGCCACGGTGCGCGCCCGGACCTGGAACACGTAGATGCTTCCTGGCTTGAGGCCACGGACGACCACTGTGTTGGTCTGGCTCCTGATCGTGGTGGAGTTATATTCTGATTGGTCCTAAGAGAAGAAAAACAACATGTTCAATTTGTGAAAATGAGTAATTGCAGTTCAATTGCAAAGGCTAACAATTATGAAATGCCACATGAATAAGTTACATACTAGGTTAAGATCTAGGACAAATAATACAAAAGTGTCAGTGAGCACAGTATTGAGTCTTAGTACAGTGAGTTTGAGACCAAAAATGAACTCAACACAGGCTCAGAATTCTGATTTTGACAATGGGATGTGGTTTGTTTTCTACTTTAAACTGATTAGCTACAACAGCTATTTGCAGATAAATAAAACATTGTAAATATGCTGCACCAAACAGAATGTACTGAAAGCTTGTTCTCTTTTTAACATACTGTATCGAGAGCAGGAAAAAAACTAAACAAAACATTGATCTCTATACTTATTTGAACAGACATGTACAGTAACCACAATAGAGCTAATCTGAATAACTTGATACCACAAAAAGGATAATGTTTGATAAAGCAGCAGAACTTAGAGAGGCAGACATCCACCGGTAAGGAAGGTACATTTGGTGGCAGTTTCAGGTCAGGCAGCTTTTCTGAGCTGTGCCTTCTGATGATCAGAGCTGTGCCTCTCTGCCATACCCCTCTCCAGAATGCTGACAGGTCTGAGAACAGAGACTGAGACTCTTTTAGCTGCTCCCTTCAACCCACTGCTCAGCTAACACTTCTGAGCCGCAGCAGGGGCCGGGACAATTGTTTTGACAGCTCTCTCCAACAGTGTCAGTGAAGGGAATTATATTCAAAAGGGGAACGGCTGAGTGTGTGGATGAAAGCTCAACAAATGCAGTGTATCTGTGCCAGTGTACACACGTGTACATATGTGTGATTGGGTCTCGTCTCTTGATGGTTGTACGCGTTTAAGTGATCAGTTTGAATGGTCTGGATCGATGCAAATTCATGACTGCAAAGTTTTCTTGTGAGAAAGTATGCTGATTTGGAGGAGCTTGCCCCTTGACTACTATTTTTACAGCCGTCAGTGCAGCATTGTTTCAACCGCAAGTCTCTGTGCATCAATTCCCAGTGGCCCTACTGCAGAGCTGAGCGTGGTTTCCTTTCCCAGTGACTGACCGTGATTGTAATTGAAAGAGAACAAGCATAAGTTCTAAGCGATGTTCAGAAGCTCCGTCAACATGCCTCCTAGGATGTGCTGTTATGCAAACGAGCGTGAGGAGATATTCTGAATTTAAATGTACAACTAAACAAAAGAGTTGTTTTTTTACCTTGAGGCTCATGGGTTATTTAGCTGCTACAGGAGAAAAGGAAATGGAACTAATGTTTATATGGATTACTGAAGGCTCTATGTTCATGAATCGGTGGTACCTTTTCATAATACTGTAGTTCATAGTCCAGGATGACTCCATTAGGCTGGTCAGGCTGGGACCAGGAGAGGGTGATGCTGTCCACAGAGCGGCTGACCTGGTGCATTATCGATACAGTGGATGGAGCTGTGAAGAGACAAATACAGTGTGTTAAGGATGAGGCAAATAACTCACCAGCACCTTCACAGTCACGTACTGAGAAATTTATAGCATCTTTAATCCCACGGCCAAATGCTGGGTTCCACAAAGGTGTAAGACGTAACGCTATAAAATTTATGTAATATACTGCAGTCTCCTTTTAGAGAGTTTCACGGCTGTACGTGCACTGCAGGTTGGCAAGTCACAACAGAGGCTCAACCACATAAGCGGCTCCATGGGACTTCCCAGCATGAACTGTGATTTTCATGTAACTAACTTATGTTTGTCACACTGCAGATCTGCAGCTCCTGCAAACAAATCACTTAAAAATAACAGCAGACCATTATGTATTACCAGTTGAATCAGTTGCATCTGTTGGCCATATAAATAAAGTCAACAAAAAGCGTGACTCACAAGAGACACACACACAAGTTTCTTTGTCCTGTATTTTCTAATTCAATTAAGCTGCAACAGTATGTCCTTGTTGATAACAGCTTAGAGGAACAGACCATGGTTTTTCATTCCTCACTTTGCATGTTAACCCTATTTTTGTAGATTAGTTGTTCAACAAAACAGTTACTTCATGGCTCTCACTCATTTCTCTAAGTATCAGTGTCACTGACTTTTTCTTTTGTTTGGAAAACTATGTTAATCTTTTAAGGTTGCAGAAGCGACTGGCAAATAGCTGCTAATGAACAGCCATCTTTTTTAAATTAATTAACAGACAAATTAACAGGTGACTTTTTGCAGCCTGTTTGCCTTGTAGATTGGACTTAATCAGTGAGTAAGTATTTTTTTTGGCAGCTCATTATTAACATCTAAAGTTAGCAGCATCCTAAACATCCTAAGCATCCGCTTGCTCTTTTTACCACGTGGATAAAGCATGAAAAAAGTAGCAAAAAATGACTGTTTTTCATGATTTTTGGTGAAGCATTTAGCAATTATTATTGCATTATTTTTTACTGGTTATGCAGTTGGTTAAAACAAGGTCACTGGAAATGTGTTTTCAAACTGTGTCACATTATTGAAATAATGAGTTCAAACTCAGTTGTAGACTTGTTACATCATGGGTGGCCTCTTGTACAACCCAGTGACCTACAACTCTCTACGCTCTTTTTTAGCGCAGCCAGAAGGTCAGGGGAGGAGGGGGGGAGGCGTGATCACCTCAAGTCCTCCAACAACCATTAAGATTAGTTCAGGATGCTGTTGGGTGAGTGTAAAGCTAAGAGAAGCCTCTGTGTGTTTGAAAGGGTAGGGGTGGGTTCGAGAGTCACAGAAGGAGGGGTGCTGGGCAAGATTTATGGACACCAAGCCCCACGCTCATCCCCTACAGGCCCGTGCTGCACACACACGCAGCCCTCAGCCAGCAGCTCAGTGGCTCCCTTGAGTCCTGGCAATAAAGACAGAAGTCTCTCCACCGGCACGCGTTCTCTAAGGAAAATCCACGGACTGGAAAACTACAAGTGCCACGCCTCTATAATCTAGGAGGCTGCATGTGTGTGGTTTCTCCATCTCCCACATGATTTATCTATATACCTACACTTCACATTTAAAAAGAAATTCTTACAAGTGATTATCAGGTAAGCACATCTTTGTCGATACTGGAGAGGAAATATAGTGTGAAAGTGACCACTGTGACTTAGAGCCCATGATAAAAAGTCCCTTTTATAACCTTACTATTCTCATCAGCTAATCAGCTAAGCCTCGTATGCCCTTTGACATGAAAGGAAGCATCCATCCGAGGCTACAAATTATGATGTCTCATATAAGCTGTGATGGTCAAGGGGCTGAGTGTGTCCTCATGTGCTGCTGCCAGCAGATAATAAATAGATGTTCTGTATTTCATCTCAGCAAAGCACTTACACTGTGATGGCCCGTGACTCTGCAGTGCACATACATCATGCCTCTTTCCTGGAGCCGGAGGTGGGCTCCCATAATATATACAGTACCCAGTCAGGACACCGGTCCAAGGAATCTCCTCCTCCATCTCACTGTACTCACTAGTTTGTTTGCAGTCACAAGACGACAGCCTAATAAGGCAAACAGTTACTCTAAGGGGAACTCACGAGTATCCCATTACGGATGTACATATATTCAAGACTGCCACATGGCCTTTTCCTGCATAGCATTTCCATTAAACACACAGCACAGCCATGCCTAGTAACCTGATACAGGCCCGGAGAAACAAAGGCAGCTCATGTATTCATGTACAGGGGATGGACACATGCCAACATGAAAAAGCTGTTAGAGGAGAACACTGTGGTTTTCTGCTGCTAAAGGACAACTTCCAGACAGTGGGGTGGCAGCCGCCATGTCTGAGGTTCGAGAAGTAGCTGATAAGGGAGTGGTGCGACCGAAAACAAACAAAGATTGATTTAAGAGAAGACACCACTTTTACAGTGCAAAGTTAAAAAAAACCATCAAAAAAAACATAGAGTGTTGAAACATTCAGCTAGTAGAGAAAATAGCAATCCAGCTGTGTTGCGAATTTCAAGTTAATTCAGTGCACGCATTTCGAACTAAGCTGACGTTCCACCAATTGACTGTGGAATGTGGTGGTATGCCAAGGCAACGTTTCATTGCAGCAAGGCCTACAGCACAGATCCACATATGAAAACCATTTTCGTACGTCTAATTTATGTACTCCAAATCTACAAGTCTCCATTGTGCTCCAAATCTTCAAGTGTACCTAGGTTTTTTTTTCCCCTTCTTCCAACTTAATCTATAATTTAAAAGGTTGAGTAAATATTTGGTTTTCATTGTGTCAACATCATTCACTTTAGTTACGCCACTAAATACATGTTTTAGTTTTTTCAAGACATTTTCTTTGTTGTTACAATAATTATTTCTAAATCACGTGGATTGCACCCTATTTAAGACGATTAGAAATTAAAAACAAAGATGTAAGAGAGTTTCCCAGTCTTCCACACACTGCAAAGCCAAGTCATCGCAAACCATGTCAAGTCGGATCAATTTCTTCGAAGTGGGTGAGCTCCACTTTCACTGGAAGCTTTATTTATAGGTTTTTCTTCAATGAATGCTCTATTCATGTTCTTAAAACTAATGAAGCGGATATAATGACAAAGACAGGGATTGTAAGTTTATGTAATTAAATTAGATGGATGAATTGGAAAGATAAATGGCCTTGATGAATAAGTCTCTCACAGGAGTATTTTATGAGTTTCTCATGGACCACAGACGGAGTGAGAGAGCAGACAGTGGAGTCCCGGCCGTGAGTGGAGCTGATGATAATCCCAGCAGATAAAATATCTCTCATTCCTTGTGTCAAAACTTAAGAAAGCTTGAAGTGTGTCAGTAATGATGATCATTACAGTTAATGTGTTAAATTTCACTGATGCAGTTTATCATGTTGGAGCTTCCTTTTTTGCACCACTCCGGTTAACAACAGATCAATCATCAATGTTTTCACTCAAATAATTCCTACAGATCTCTCAGAGTGACAAACAAATCGAACTGTGAGTGTGCTAGGTCTGTGGGAGGAGGCTGATTGTAACTTTCAATGTTGTATATCCCATAATTGAAAGAGGATGGGAGGCCCCAGCTGTTGTTAAAGAATTAGGTTTCAGACCCCACATTATTACTCAGCCTGGGAGCTGATATTAAAGACAGCGCTTTGGAGTCTATTCTAGCATGAGTCCCTGGCCTTGGCCCAACGCTACAGAATACAAAGGCTCTGTTTTGCTCAGTATCTCTAATAGATGCTTTACTGTTATGTTTGAACACCTAGTGGCTCCTCTAATCAATTAAAGATGGAGTTTACTGGGGAAATTTCCACTCATTTAAATCCAAGCCGATTTTATGGTCCATACTTTTAGTAACACACCCACCCACACACACACACACATGTACACACACAAAGGAGGCTTTGCTTTGCTTCATCTCATTAATTTATATCTCTGTTATCTTTTATTATACTGCATCTATTGGGGGGCTTTTCCACTCTCTCTTTAAGCGTGTCCTTGCTTTTAATGCTTGACTCCTAATGTTTGCCCCCCCCCCCCTTTATTGTTGGGCATTTTTTATTAAGCAAGGCCAATGAAGAAAGACCACTGTGGACTGATGGCAGCAGCCGGGGCTTCAGGTACATCAGGAGCTGATGGCACCCATAGTAACAGTATGAAGATGTGTCAGGGAGTGGAAAATAAAAGCAATCAAAATAATGGCTTTTATTTCCTGCAGCTGACTTGTTTTATTGACAGCGGGAGATAACACCACTTCATGATTTGATACTTTTTTGCTATGGTTCTGTTTTTACAAGCAACATAATGTGGAAAAAAATGAAAAGACATCTCCAACATGCGCTGTCATGTGACTCATGCTTCTGAGAAAGTATATTTAGGGTCTTTTATCTGCATCTTTCTAACATTCAAATGTGTCTACAACCATGTGGCTCTGGTTTGATTAAATGTTCTGGTGCAGAGAGCAATGCTATGATTTGGGGATGATGGGGGAGGCAGCGAGAACAGGTCAGGGCTCGTAAATCCCTTTTCCTTTTCATTGTAAAAATCAGTTTCCCCACAGCGCAATCTCTCCCAGAGGACCCAAAACAGCTGGTCCTCTACCAGGAAGCCTCCCAAACAGGCTGCCACTGCTGCACTCTCTGCCGACTGCCGTCCATTTATGAGCGACGCATCGAGCCGTCTTAAAGGGAGAGGCCCATATTTGCATGTACTTTTAGCACACTGGCAGCCTGCCCTGTTTCCCCAGCTGCAAAGGATTGTGGGTTTTACATCTATAAAGACTTTCCAGTGTAGTAAAGCTACAAAAGTGAGATTTCAGTTCATCAAGCTTTAAACCATCTGTACTGGAAAAGATTGGGGACTATAATACACACATATACACACCATAAGCTAATTCTGAAATAGGTACTTCACGGGCTTGAAGAGTTTTCAGATGCTTGCAGGGGTTAGGGTTTAAATGTAAGCCAGCCTGGCAAATCTGCAGATTGAGGAGATGCAACCCAGATAAGTATGTAAGGAGACAATGCGGGAGAGGAAATGAGAGACAACTAGAGAAAAGTACAGTTCTTTAGAGATTCTCTCTTGGTGGGTGGTACTGACGGCAATTGTCAGTACAGGACTTTCTGAGCCGTCTTGAGCTTTGAATGCACTTTGAATCGTTCTTGTTCTTTACCACATTTGTCAGAACAGAAAGTGGAAGTGATATAGGAACAAATTGTTCATTGGTTGTTTCAGTGATATTCTTTTGTCAGTTGGTCTCTGTATGAAAACACACCAACAATGATGGAAACAGGAAAAAAAAAAAAAACAGGAAAAAAAATAATTCTATTCTTCTATACAACGTCTGATACTAAGCATAACTTTGTATTAGTATGCTTTTGATGAATCAATCTACTCAGAACTGCCGTGTTGTGAGTGCAAAAGATGCTAGAGAAACAGTCAAATTCAAGAATCATAACAGCCCCTTATATATATGTACAATATACACACACATCTATACATTTTGTAAAGAATATAACAATTTAGTTCAATTTCAAAACTCCAAAACACACAGATCCACTGTAGTCATTTAGTCCCTCAAGGCCAATTTGGAGTAAACAGAAGCAATGTCTGAGCTGTGGGCCACAGGGATGTGGAATGAGGGTTTTGACTCACACGGCTCTGGGGGAAACTGAACTCTGTTTAATCAGCAAGCTGCTTTGCTGCATTTAAACAACTTCCAAACTGGCATGTGCTGGGAGAAAAACTCACAAACCACAGAATGCATGTCAATATCCTACAATGCTGGAGAGGCAAATGTGGGCTGCAGCCTTCCTTTTCTCTGATTCAGTCAGATATGCAATAATATTTTTGTGTTATTGAGTTGATAGTTTCTTTGGTGGTGCAAACAGAGTACGCTGCTGACCTGAGCAGAACTGAGCGCAATAGCTGTTTCAAAAAGGAGTTGTTTGGGTCAACATGGCCTAATTAACAAAAATATGTGCAACTACAACTAATACAACTAATACATTTGCAAGGCACATACTGGACCTCCTGAGAACCACATGCCCATTATTTCACTGTTATTTTAAGCCACGCTTTGATTCATGCTGATTTACATGCAACAAAAAAAGTCTTCTCAGAGGAACCCTGCCAGTGTACTTTTACAACATGGACAATGTGGAAATTGCATGTAGCACATCTGCTCCAGTTCTGTTTCAACACACAACAATGACTTTTGGCTTAACGCTGAAATCATGCTTATCTACACAGTATGAGGTTGTTGCATTGAATGACACACAATAGCAAGGATTATAAAAGATCATCTCTGCTTATAAAGTTCCTGACCCCAATTTACACATAAAACCTTGGAGAGGATGATGGTGGATGCAGATCGCATGAGCAGTATGCGGATGAATTGAGGCTACATTAAAAATGAGAGGTATTAGTGACATCTGAGTAGGAGCAGGGGTTGGGGGGGAGCTGCACGTCGGGTTCAAACCAGAAACTCCAGACAGTGGCAAGACAGTCGCTCAGACAATGACATCTCTGTTTTCAGCTGCCTTAAAAGGAATACTAAGTCTATATGTCACCACAGGAATCTGAACTACAGAGTGGTGTTTGGTCGGGTGTTTGGCAAAGAAAAAGGAGAGAAAAGAGGCAGCTAAAAGAGACAGAGAGGGAAGTGCCATTGTGTTTATCACAAATCCATTTACTTAATTAGTGAAGTTAAATTTAACTTTTATAGAAAAGCGAATAAATTTAAAAAACCCATTGCGTATTGGGCTGCGACCCCTTTTTGCTACATCACCTTTATTTATTATCTCTTTTATAATTACCATCATCATGCTCTTGGATGGTAAAGAGTAAATAAATGGCTGCATTAAAACATGGTCAATTATTCAGGCATTTCAGTATACAGCTAATGCACTCAACAATAATTAACTGTATACTCACATTATGCTCCCTTTTTACAGCCCACTGGGCCAAGAGATCATGGCCTTTTAACCTAGATTTATATGCAGGCGATGTGCATACTCTATTACTCTCTCCCCTGCACAGGCTGAACATCACATCCTGAAGGAGATCCACAAAATGTACAGGAGAAGGAGAAGAAGAAGAAAAAGAAAAAAACACTACTATTGAATGATTTATGAACAAAGATCAATTAGTTAACTAATTTTGACAATCCGTGTGCTAATTCTTCTCTGGGGAGATATAATTAAATTCATATTGCATACACAGGTTATTTAAAGTCATCTGATAAACCCTGACTGTCAACCCTCCAAGCTACTTACCACACACTTTATCGCTGAGCTTATCGCACTCCCTCTGCAATATTGCTTATCTGGAGGCTTCTTTGTAAGCAGGTTGCGCCGTATCAGCAGTAGCATGAATGTGGTTATATGTGTGGTTGGCTGGCTGGCTGACTACCAGAGCAGCTCTCTCTCAGGGCTCTGTCAGTGCTGAGCTCCAGGTGCACGCTGAGGCCTCCTGTCTGTCTGCCTGGCTGACCTACACTGGCACTCACCATATGTGCCCTTCTTAACACCTTCTGTCACTGTCACACTGCGCATGTATACTGGTGGTCCCTGTCTGACTTTCTGTCCATCAGCCTATTTATCTTTCGGTCCACATCTCCATCCCTCATGTATTTCTTTTACTGCTGATAATACAACAGCCTCAATACGTGATCATGCACTACACAAATTATATTTAGCTATAATCATCTTTAACTTGCTAATGACTCAAATGTTATAAATTTTAAGTGGATTTCTTGGTCACAACTGCACCTGCATAAGTGTAATAGATACAATTTAATAAACTATAAGAAAAAATCCTGCAGTGCAGTAAAGCATATAAGGACAGCTTTGTGTGAGAGCCAACTCTGCATTAGCTCTTTTACATAGTGGGTCACATAGATATAAATAAATGACTGTGTATGAGATAAACGCATACTGAACCAGACAGCCATGCGGTTGCCATGAATAAGCCACTGAATCTGTACCTATTTTAACTGGTGTCATTGTCCTAAAGTCAACAGTGGAGTAGTAGCTGGCTTGTGTATTGACACATCCTGGCAGTCCCACCTGGCTCAGCACCAGTGCTTTTCACACCACGGCCCAGTGGAGCCACAGTCTCTGGTAGCCTGGTTACAGTAGACCTGGGCAATTTGGACAGTAATTAAGTCATAAATCTTGCCCAGACTGTATAAAAAGGCTGCACCCGATTACACCCTCTCCCTCTGCATAATGTGGTTCACTTCCACAATCAGCCAGCACACCTGATAAGAAACCAATTCAGTGCCTCTCCTTCTCGACAGCATTAGCAGCAGACACCAGGGCTCACCTTGAGTTAATGAAATGCCTAAACAAATATGTCCTCTGGAATCTAATATACCGAGCCACTATAGAAGCACCCAATATGGCATATGAACTGGGTATATGGGGATCTAATTTATCTGTTGTGCATTGCTGAATACTGATAGCTTGCATTCAGGTAGGAGATAATCTGTCTTCTATGCAGTGAATGTGATGAGCACAGCACAGCAGCTCTACAGTAAGCTAGCAAATAATGGGCAGTCACATTATTGGTTAGCTATTACTTGATTGTGTCTTCATAATTTAAAGCAGCAGCTTCATCTGTGTACAATAAGAGGACATTAGAGAGATATAAAAGACTCCTCTGGCTTCATATACATATGAAGAACATGTGGCGATGACTACAATTTCTACCCCAGCCTCACTTTAATCAGAACCATGCCATTCAAATGTTACTGACAGCTTAAACACAGGCCTGTATGGACTCACCTGAAGTCAAACACATGCCGACGTGTGCGCATACATACATATGTACGTCTATATACTGTACTGTGTGTGTTCCCAGCCTGTCTCTCCAGCCATGTGTCTCAGACTGTGTGAAGACAGAATGACAGGATGTAGTACTGTGAAGTCTATTAAGTCTAAATGACGTACTGCCTCTCAGCTGTCAGTAACATTTGATCAAACTTCACGGTGGAAATGTGGCTTCAGCAACAATTTTCACGTCACACAGTAATGACGGTGGGGCAACTGAGGTAAGGGATAGAGAGAAAGAGGGGAAGGAGGTGGAAAAATAAGCGCCTGTCCAAAATGGTAAATGTGCATAACGGAGATGATGTAAAAACTTAAGTGTCTTCTTCAAGCACATCTCACAGGGAGGGATACAACCACTACTTCACTCTAGTTATTTCTAAACTGAAAAATACTACAAGGCTGCTCTGTCATAAAAAGTGTAAGGGATAGAAAACATGCAAAAATGTCCAGTTTATTTACAAAAACATTAATAACAGAAAGGCAAAAACCCAAAACCATGGGAAACTTCAATTAAAATGAAATAAAAAATATGTGCTAAAGTGCTAAACCTTCATACCTTGCTGCCTTCTACTCTCCAGCTACTATAAAGCATGACTGATCAGTTTACCACAGGGTGAGCCAGACGAAAATGCAATGAATTCAGTCACAGTTTATTGCTGGGCACACATGCACTCTCACGAGGGCACTAACTTTAAACAAATGATGCAGACCTGTTTTAAATCTCACTGACAGGGCAGATGATCCGCACCAACAAAATATCATGCTGTAGTCACACTAAAATCTGCCTGGTGGAATGTGTTTGTGGTGATACCAACAGCATGAGTGGAAGGAAAGAGCGTAGGTAAAGTTGTGAACATAAAATGTAGCACGACAAGCAGAAGTCAACAAAATTACAAAGTATGAGGCACTTTATACAACATTTTAACCTTCAGTATAAATCAGTACTGACTGGATCATAACTCTGTGAAACACCATACACTGGATTTTGCGTCTGTATCTGTAATCTGATATTTAATCTGATAATTAACTGGTTGACTAAAACTCTGAACTGAAAAAGTTAATGCAAGAGACAGAAGCAAACTTCTCTCAGAAGAACCTACATAAACATATTTAGGATGCAGGCAAAGTCCATTATACAGCTAGAGTTTCAGTATCAATAGCAACATGGGTTTGCCTGTGTATCACCCTATCTGTGGCAGTGTACACGAGACTCATTCATTCCTTAAGAGCAGAACACAGAAAAATAGACTTCTTATGTAAGCTCTTTTCTATGACAGTTGGGCATTGTATCTTTTGGCATACGTTAGCCAAACCCAATTTGCTTGGGAGCATTTTCGGCAGCAGGATGATGTATGTGGAAGTGACTGAAAATATACTATATTATCCATTTTAGTGGGTGTCAAAGTGAGCTAAGACATCAATGCAATACATTTATATCCCCCCTCCCTCTAGCTGTGGTGTGACTGTAGGCCTTCTATGTGTGAGACTGGTCTGGTTACCACTCTGTCACCTGTTCGATCCTGTTAAATCACCTTATCACACAAACCCTGTGGTTTTCACTCTTAGCCCGGGACAGGCGTCTCACTTCCTCCGCTCAGTCACGCAAAGAGTATCATTTTATAGACAAAGTAAAGCCCCAAGTGGATGGCTTACTTATGACTCATTATTATCAAAAAGGCTTGGAGGTGCATTCTAAGGCATTTGTGTATTACACAATGCAAGTTTTGGGGAATTAGTCATATGCTTATAAAATGAGCTCAAATGCCATTCAGCACAGCATCTTCTTTTGTGTGGCATTACAGTGTGTAATCAAGCGCCGCATTTTCCAGGGCAATCACGTCCTTTATCACAGAGGAACTGTCGCCAGCCACCTACAGAGTGGGAGGTTAAGCCCTGTGGGTAATAGAGTGTGGTGGGTGCTTGATTGGGTATGGAGAGTGAGAAGTTTTGCTCACATCTCACACCACTACCCCCCCAACCCCCTCCACGCTGCCCTTCACACCAACAAGTCATAGCTGAGGAGAGCAACCCTCGGCGACACACGTTTGCACCACTCACTTCCAATTTACTTGTTTATTTGCTGTTTTCATTGAGCGTCTCTGAGACATCACAAGTTGACATGTATCTGTACACACAAAATCTCAAACTGGTTTTTGTTTTTCTTCATCTTAAGCTCTTACTCTCAGTGTAAGGGCGGGGTGGGGGGGGGGGTACAGAGTTGCCTGAGGTAATTAGGGGTGACATGATGTTTATGTAACCTCCAAGCCTCACAAACCAGATGCAATTATGGGCTCCTGGTCTCTGTGACCCCAGCCCTTTAGCATAGCACCACAAAACTGCAATCCTGTGTCCCAGGAGCGAGCCTGGTTTTGCAGGGTGATGGAAGAAAGTGGGAGGGTGGAGTGGGGGCAAGCAAGAGTTGAGTTCTTTTCACAGCTCCATCTGACGGGAGCTCTCGTTGCCTAATCCAAAGTGACTGGCACTTCATTCGAGAGGGCGCGGAGCCCCCCAATTTCCGCCAGGACCCCTCGGCAGGGGAAGCAGGGTAGCCAAGGGTTGGGGTGGTAGACTATTGTGGCCCAGTGAGACAGCATAGGGCAGGGGCCTCATTACAACGCTTAACTGCACTCACAGGCCCTCATTAACCCACCACACCAGTGACTCAAATCAAAACAGACAATAAAAAGGGGTCGCCGTTTCAATAAAGACCTCCATTTTAGTGTGACTTAGAGTTTCAGTACTATAACCAAGCGCTTTATGGAACTTTTACACAAATATATTTCAGTAAACACTGAAGTTTGTTACAGAGGATCAATTTAGCGAAGGAATCTCCTTTTAAAAGTGTTCATACATCTTGTATACACATCCCATTAAACTGCCTCCGTGTAGGCATCCGGACATCTGGGAATTCCAGGGGAAAGTAATGAGAGAGTGAGAGTGTAGTTAAACAAAACCCAATATGTCCGCTGTAATAAATGCACAGTGCTTTAGGTAGCACAGCAGACTGCCCTCAGGTGAAGTGGACTACTTGTAGAGTTTTCAGGCTTAGAGACATTTCAGGGAAGACGGATGATGAGAGATGACAGACACTTATAATGTTGCAATGGGATGCAAAGGCAGCACAAAGATAAAGCCTGGCCTGGGGGAAGGGGGAGGGGGGACAAAGCCTGGCACGCCAATTGATGCGTTTCATGGAGACAATTAAAGGGCAGATCAATGCGCGGCTGACTTCAACAGAGATCACATAGTGGAGAGCATGCAAATTTCCAACAGCTTCAGAGGACCGACTGAGGCAGAGTTTAAGGTGTATGTGTTGAAAATCCTAAAAGTAAAACAAGTGACCCAAGTCGCCTCGGGACTTCATTCAATCTATACAGAGATATACAGAGATAGAGGCCTCTAATCTTTGAGTATTACTTTATCTTTGAGTATTACTTTACAACATAGTCCATATTTACCATTTACTATAAACCATATGCATGTGCTCTGTTTTTAACTTTGTAAATGTAACACTACAACCAAGTGGGTGGATGAGAATAGAGCTGTCATCACTGAACAGTAGATGAAGTGGAGAGACAGCAGCTAGCCCTGCTCTCATCCACACAGCCTGAAAAACATGATGATGAGGTCACACTGTAAAGACCAGCAGGCCATCACATTCTGTCTGTCACATCATCAGCGGCACTCTCCTTCCCATTTCAGAGCCCTTAATCTGCATACATCACCATACAGTAGAGGAAAGAAACGGACTCAGTGGAGGTCTTTGCACTGTGCATTATGTGCTTGTAGAGAATGATTGTGATGAAGAGGTACTGTACGGGGCATAAGCGACAAAAAGAGGAGCACAGAAATAGCAATGGTGAGAAGAGAAGAGAAGAGAGAGAGAAGAGAAGAGAAGAGAAGAGAAGAGAAGAGAAGAGAAGAGAAGAGAAGAGAAGAGAAGAGAAGAGAAGAGAGCACATGGGTATTATAAAGCGTAGAAAAAGACAGATGGGCCCACTTACCCGCCTGGTTAGTGGTAATGTTGACTGAGGCATACTGAGGGGAGTAGGGGCTCTGATCTGACACCCCGTTGACAGCCTGCACCTCAAACGTGTACTGTGTGTGGGCTAACAGGTCACTAATGTAGACCCGGGGTTCTGTCAGGCCCAGCTGACGGGGCAAAAACTGAACGTTGTCCCCACAGCGGGTGCAGCCTCCCCGGCCTCCACCACAGCTCTTGCAGATGATGTTGAAAACCACATCCTCGCGGCCCCCTGAATCCCGAGGAGGCATCCACTCGAGCATCACAGAGGTTTCGTTCACGCTGGAGATGACAGTCTGTGGAGCTGACGGGACAGCTGGAAAACACAAACGAGATTCCCGAGCAAACACTTGAGTCACAAATCAAACTCAAAGGTACTTTCTAAAGAAAACTCTTTGATCAAATTATTGTGTGTAAAGAAGATTGGCCAAATGTATTTTAAAGTTACTGAAAGAAACACTACAGCATAAAACTTGGTATCCCATGATAAATTACATATTATTAACATCTGGCAAATTAGCATTCCCATGTCATGGCAACTTACACGTCATAGCTACCTCAGAAGCATCTATGTAGTGAAGACTATAAAGCAATTTAATAAATTTGATTTGTTGTGAGGGAAGACTGAAACTTAATCAGTTCATCCTGTAAACATAACACCGTGATAACATCGTTGATGCCAGTGATTCATAAAATTCATCAGTTCAGACGACCATTTGTCCCTGAAAAACACACTGAAGGCTGAAAACAAGTACTAAGTGCTATCAACTGACTCAATTGTTGGCACTAGTGGATCCTGATGGTATTTCTGGTGGAGGTAACAAAGTTGTAGCCTCTTATCAATGCAGATGATAAGAGGCTAAAATAAATCATTTGTGGAGCACAAACACTTAAAGTACGCTGTACTTTTTGTGTCAACTCATTCTGTTACACTGGTCCAATTTTGAGGCTGTGTCCTTGATGACAAAGAGGGCATAATTACTAACTCTACTTAAATAACCCCAACAAAGGAGGAGAGGAAACTCTTGAGCTCACTAAGACACTATAGGCTTGGTGAGATCTGAGCTGACTCTGTTCCAAGCTGGCAGTGCTTCCTCCCTCGGGATGCCCATTTACACTCTCTGATTTTCCAAGCTGGTGTCCACTTTGTCAAGTGTTTTCTTAACATCTATTCCTGACAATTTTCTCATGGAGCATCGTATAGAGTTACTGCAGGGGATAGAAACCTACCGTTCCTCCAACTGGGACATTCTTAGCAGCTAAGCATTACGCGGTGGAAACTTTCCACAAGCTGCTGCACGGTGAGTGACGGGCCAAACAAACAAACAATGAGAAGTGTTTATCTTTTACAATCATGTGCACCTAATTATGGAAGACGTACCCTCCAGGACTAATGAGATAAACAGCTCCACTCCGCCCACCACATCCTAAATCTGAATCGATCACTTCGTATTTAACCTCCTTTTAATTGGCAGCAATTAACACATCTCCGGCTCTGGAAGGAAGCCCATTGGAGTGCCCTCCTTGGTGTCTCTCAAACATGGAAACATAACTCCTCCTTGGCATTTCCTTCCTGGGGAGGAGCCCCTCCATTAGTTGGTGGGCTGCTCTGATGGGCCCATTCGCTTGCTTTAATCAGGCCGGGCCCTGCTACGCTTAATAAGGGTGACGTGACGCTGCTGCTTTCTCATTCACAACAGCTGCTCGACTCCCAGAGCCAGGCTTATGCAAATCTCTTTTGTTGGAAACCATCAAATCTTTTCCCTCCTCTCTCCCTTTCAACACGTAGAGAGGGAGAGAGAGGGGAAAACTCTACCAGAGCGTTGAAAGGAGCTCTTTTTTTCCTCGCTCAGCCCAGTTTTGTTTTAGTTAGACCACACTCTATGCCCTGACTCCCTGTCTCTCTCACATACACACAACCCCTACTCTCTCAAATTCCCTCTACTTCATCTCCATCTATCATGTCTTTCCCTCATGCTTCGCCCCCGCCCTTCCTCACTTTTGCTTCAGTCTATCCTTCCATCTCTCCGTCTCTTTCTCTCTCTCTCTCTCAACCTCGGTGTCAGCCTCAAATTCAAATTCAAATTCAAACAGCTTCATTGGCATGACAAGAGAGAGTCTCGTCTGGGCTCATTCTCCGTGCCTGGCCCTCCACAAAGCTACGCGCCCTGGCCCAGTAACCTCTGCACTGGCTTGGAGTACGGGCTGTGTGATGTTGAGGAGGCGCAGCCGAGCCTTGTGTGTTGGGTCAGACCCGTGGACAGCCACACTATGAGTATGTCAGCGTCGTTTTTGCGCGAGGGACAGCTCTGACAGAGTTTCTCTGTTTGCAGCTACACAGGCTACCACTGTCCTTTGATCCCGGGGCTCTTCTGCCTGTGGGTTTGTAGTGCCTATGTGTCAAAGAGTTCAGATTTGAAATCAAAGGACTCTGAGTTTGTATTCATGTCTCTGTGCTAAGTGTATTTGTGTAGAGAGGCAGTTTAAAGTTCACACATGACAACATCAGCACTATACATACTTGTGCACGGCATCTGGAGGGGGTCTGAGTCAGTGCGATAGTATCCATTGCGGCAAACACAGTTGATGGCGCCTTCGCTGGTGGTGCGGCTGTTGATGGGACACTGCATACAGGCCTCATCTCCCTGAGTCGGTTTGAAAAAGCCTGATGGACAAGCTGAAAGACAGAAGAGGATTCAGGTTATGAAAATGACCTGTAATGACTGTATTACTTTGTATTTTGGTAGTATGACTGGGGGGACATTCAGCCTCAGATTGGGTGTGAAAAGTTTTTCGAGTTTTTTGATATGTCCACTGCAAAGCAAGAAAAGAAAAAAAAGATTTTATAAATATAGAAAAAGAATTAAATAAAAAATTATCATCAGTGCCATCTCATTCTTGACACTTCTGTATTTCAGTCATTTGCTATGACATATTTGGTGACATTGTGTCATACAAGATGATACAAGAAAGGTTGTCAACGGACAAGAATTAAAAACAACTCTGAAAACACACATATACACAAACACACACACACACACACACACACACACACATGAGAGCCAACATAGGAATATATATCAGTGCAACCTGCCATATAAATACACACCAGTGAACCTTGCATGTGAGGCAACTCTCTGGGGAAATGGCAACATGGCAACATGTTGTAAGTTTGCTTTGAATTATTCACCATGCTCTAGTTGCCTGAGAAATCTCTGAAGTGCCCTGCTTTCTGTTAAGAGCCCTTTAAAAGGGCCTCTCTCTGGAAACCTGGGAGGGAAAGTTACATTCATGATAAAGACAAAGATGAATACACACCGCAGCTGCCATTAAAGTCCCTGTATGTGCGTCTGCCTGTGTTTGGCTGAATCACATGGCTGTATAAGGGGAAAAGCTGTTTGTGTGTTGCCATAAGCATCAGTCATTGCTGTGATAAACAACCTAACTTAGCTGTCTGTGAAATCCCCTTATCCTCTCCTGAGTCACATTCCACCTAAACCTTCACAGCTAAATAAATAAATAAATAAATAAAATAAAAACCCTCTTCCAGCATTTGCTCCTGCACCATGTCAAGAGGTTTTTTTTCTATCTTGGGCCAAAGCAGCTACAGCTTTTGCTTCAGGTAATCCAGCTCCACCTGCTTCACCGATAAAGGAGAAAATACAGAGGCGTTGAAACAGAGGTGCTGCAAGTACAGTAACATGAAAAATTCACACACGGGACATAGCGAATACCTGAAGTTCAAAAGCCTCAGGTCTACCACTGCTGTTGTGTTATTTTTTTTTTAGTAACAGTGTAAAAAGCACAACAATTCTATTGGCAGGTGAGAGGGAACAAAACAAAGCTTTTCCATACATGTCTGGGGGGTTTTCTTATACAATTTTATTATTTTTAAATTTGAAGTGAAATGTTCATCTGAGTATTTTTAATTCTGCTCGGCAACCAAAGCTCATTGTGATAATGACAATTTGCCTCATTACAGTAACAGTTGTTCCATTCTCTGTATGTTTCTAAAAACTTTACTCAAACGCTGTTGCAGTCCTCTACGCTGCAAAGCAATAAAAAAATACAGCCATTATTTCATTCTAAGGCTGTTTCAGCAATTACGGCTCCACTGTAGCATCTGGAATATGGAAACATCTGCAGCTGAAACTCCCATTTAAAAAAGAAAAAGAAAAAAAAAAAAAGAGAGAGGGCAAATCATAGAGCAGAATTAGTCCGAGTCCAATCTTACTGTTTATATTAGACAGACAGATCACTGTGCTTAGAGACCCTACAGGCCAGGAATTAATGCTCTTTTTCCCCTTGTAACTCAAAGTGCATTACTCAGAGTCGTCACCTTCTAAATCTGCCCACCGTATAATGATCCCTGCAATTCTGAGGATACACACACTTAATAAAAAACAAAAGGCAATGGGCAGTGGAATGGACATGTGCTGTAAAATGCATTTCGCTAATAAATACAATTTTAATGCAGTCATTGCTATGATAACTGTGGGGAAAGATGGATTTAACAACAGATTTACTGAAACTAACTGAATCACCATTCACGAAGAGAGTTTAAGTGGTTAAATATGAGCTGAAAAAGCACAAGATGACATGGAAGTAAACGTACTCTTTGAAATGGGAGCACATTTTTGTTTTCTTCTACAAATGTTAAAGTGTGCCAGACATCAGGATTTCACTGTGTTTGCGTATGGTTTCTTTTTGTAATCAGACATATCTGTGGCAATGAGAGCTACTCCAAAGTAAAAGTTTTAACCTTAAATATCTCTTCACTAAGTATTAGCTTTGACATGTTTTTCTTTGCCAATGATTGATGGGGGAAAAGGTTTTGGGTACAGAGCGAAACATGAGGCCTGGACATTCACACTGCCAGTCAACAGACTCTGTGAATGAGGCCCAGGCAACAGCTATGTGGGGAATTGGGACTGAACCTCAGCGGCACAGTGAGGTCTATGGGAGCGCAGCGCTCCGAGGAGCAATACTAAAGGAAATGGCATAAAGAGGTAGTGAAGGGGGGAAAGGAGAGAGGAGTGTAAAGATGGAAACAAAGAGACAAGAGGGGAGTAGGTGGGGAATGGCTGTGTTTGGGGAGTTTTTCAGCCTGGTAATTCAGCGTGTTACTGTGCCCACAGTGAATGTATGTGCTGCAACAGTATGCAGACTGTGAATAATAATTGGAACAATGACTTTTAAAAATCTGCACAGGCGGAGGAGAGTGAAAAAAGTGAATGTGCTTCAATATTGCGATGTTGGATGGCACAGTGGTGGGTAATGGAATTTTTCCCACTGACACCACAAACGTCCACAGTCACAGTTCTCTCAGCCACTGCACGTCTGTTCAGTTTAGTGTGAAAATCGCTGAAGGAAAAATGTATGTACTTTTACATTCTACATGTCTGTGTCACTCTGTCACAGTTTAAACACTTCAGACAACCATATCTTGAACAATCCTTTAATACTATCAACCTCATTTGTGAGTTACCTACTGTCTCTATTTTATATATTTTACTTATTTTTTGCATGGACATGTTTGAAAAACATGTTAAAGTTTGAAACGTTGTCTTTTACAAACAGAGAAATGTGTTATTTTAATGCACAACAACTTGGTGGTGTTTGTTTCGTCATAACATGGAGCACCAGGTGGGTGGGGCTTCCATCATCATGATAATGCAAACAGTAACAAATGCAACATTCATTAGCCTACAAAGAAGTAAAAGTGTTTACCACAAACAGTTGAAATACACTGAAACATTTCACAATTCATTGCATTTTCCTGTGTGACAAAGCTTTTTCATCTGGCACCTCATAAACTTAAAGAATCCGGTTCAGGAGGACACAGTATTATATGTCTTGGCATGCCTCTCTGTCCTGCCACGGTCATTATTTTTGGGAAATATTTGGGGAATTTCCACTTTATATCCAGATGACAGATTTTAAAAATTGCAAAGTTGTCTGGTGTCAGATGTAGAGAAGCAAAGATGTGGAGAGCAGTGATTAAAAAACAGATCAGAGCTTTAATTCCCTACCTCCCTGCCTGCCCAGATTGCTGCTGTTGAGCTGTTTGATCACCATACTGGCAGTCTCACTCGACATGCGGAAGCTAAAGGCTGTTTTTTTGGATCTTTCCCCCTAACTTCAGATATCCTTCTGGCAAGAAGAGTTAATTACTGTCAGAATATTCATTGACAACAGCTCCTCTGTTGTTTCTGCTTCCTTTACCTTTACCAGTTACAAAAAGAAAACACGCTGCTAATAATATCGTTAATATCATCAAGCAAATGTGCCACGTGTCGCCTTCGGATCTCTGGGGACTGGGAATGTGGTTTCTGGAAGTGGGACAAACAATGAAATGTTTGTCGGGAACGAAATCTACACAGAAAAGCTTTATGGGAATTTATAAACACTTCAAATTCAATTTAGTGGTAGCTGTGTCAAAAGGTCCAGATCACCTCAAATTGCTTCCAGAGACACAGCAGGATTATTCACTCTTAAATCTTATATTTGAAAAACAAGTGAAAACTTCTGCCAGTGAGCAGTAAGTTTCCAATGTTGCGTGATCATTTGAAGACAGACTATTACGCTGCTTTTATCAAACACGGAGCCTTAAAACCGAATCTGAATAACACACACGCGCACACACGCATTCCAAACCTCCGGCTGAATGCGTCTGTCTTGTTTACGACTTTTAATAACATATAGTGACATAAAGGCTTTAATTATGGGTTTTCTGCTAGACTTACTGAATAAAAATAGGACTGCTTGAGATGTGAGAAGTAAGTCAGGACCAGGGTGCGAGTCAGTTTTTTACAGCAGGTAATTTGCTGGTTGTTTCAAAGGTTTCCTGAATATTACAGCTGGAGAGATTTATAGCACACTGAAGATGAGACCTGCAGCTAAAACCATCTCAATCCTACAAAGTCTGTGCATCTGTGCATGAGTCTTTGAGTGTGTGTGCATGTGTGTGTGTGCAAGAGACAGAGAGAGAGAAAGATGAGACAACACACTAAAAGAGAAAGACAGAGAAAAAGAGAGAAGCAGGGAGCGTTGTTTTCAGCAGCAATGCCGACGTGACCAGTCATACTCCCCGTGAATCTGGCTCCACCGACCAAATCAGCAGTCACACACACACACACACACACGGCACAGCACAGCACATAGAGAGTGGCCAAACAAAGACTGGGCATTTGACATTTCCATCATGGCTGCCTGGGCAGTGTTGTGTGCTGTACGATCACAACCAGACAATCATCTGGATGATACCAGGTAATCCAGCCTAAGGCCGCACCTATTGAGAGAGAGAGAAAAAAAACAGCACCCCTCCAGTCTTTTTCACCCACCACCTCTCATCTCCACCACCAGCCGACAGAGAGACTCTTTGTCCAGCAGTCTGGGGCATCACAGCAACAACAGAACAGTGAACCCCCTCTGGCCCCCTCTTCCCCATTTCCCCCTTTTCACGATCCGGTCCACCCTCCCCCTCCCCGAAAATCTGCTTTATTTAATGAACACACCATTAAAGACGAGACAAGGGAGACAAAGACAGGCAAGGTGTGTGTATGTGTGTGGTGTTTGGGGTGTGAAAGAGAAAAGGCTGGAGAGGTAAAAAAAAAAAAAAAAAAAAAAAAATCAGAGGTGCAAGGTTTTGTGAGCACAGCAGGAAAAAGTGCTGAAAGCAGTGAAAATGGCCAGCGTCAGAGGGATTGTGTGTGTGAGTGTGTGCTGGGTATTTCCCTGTATTCCATTGTGACCAATGAGGCCGCTACAGAGAGCCACGTACAAGTTTGGATCTCTATTTGCTTTGGTGCTGCCTGTAAAAACTATTTATATGAATCACTGCGGGGACAGATCAGAGGCTATCGTAAAGAGATAGGTTTCTTTTACACGACACACTGCTGGTTCTCAGGGGGGAGAAAATTAGATTAAGACAACCTGTTAGCTTTCACAGCAGCTTTCTCATTACCTCTACCATCCTACAACCACAACTACAGACCATCAGCCTTTGAACTGGTCACATCTAAGCAGAGCGGAACGTTGTGAAACGACAGTCATGGCCGCAGAGCAACCAGAGGAGAGCAGCCACGAGTTGTCTGTCTGCTCCTGGGAGTGAGGACCAGGCAGCCTGTCCACCGTCTGCCTCAGCACTTCCACGGGGAACACTAGCTTGCACTGTTTGCAACACAGGGTCTCCGCAATTCAATTAGGAGCAAAGTCCTACTCGCCGTCTAATTCAATCAGGCTTGTGTGAAAGCTATTAGACAACTGGCATTCGCTTCACCCCACACACACTGGCACACAAATGAGATATTCATTTCTCCCTCTGGGTTTCCATGTCTGGTGCAATTAACAGGTCTGGGACTCTGCGTGGCTTCTCACACTGTAAGCCAGGACAATGCCAGTGTGTGAGGGCACCACTTATGACCTACAAGGTGTAAATCAGGCTACTCCACGACTCAAGGAGAGCACAGGGTCATTTAAATGGGTTTAGTTCGTGAGAAACAAACTGTTAGAACCGAGTTCAACTGTAAGCAAACTGGGCAGTGCCACAGCATTTCCAAATCACTAAAAATAACTGAAAACAGGATGCAGCCACTTTCATGGGTTTACCCAATAAAAAAAAAAAACACACACACACACATTGCAGCCACTTATTTTAATGATTACTTGCCCTTTTTTTTAAAACTCTATTAACTTCAGTTATAAATCCCACCCTTAAGAGTCCGGAAAAATGCTTCAGATCAGAGCTGAGCGACACACAGACTCACCCAGAAGTCAACATTTTCACAAGCCTGTGATCTGTGTAAGTGTCTTAAACACCTCAGACTCATGATTGTTGATCCAGGCACCTCAGATGTGTAGTTGAGTGTGCGCCGGGGTATGAGCGCAGAGTGTGATTGGAAACTGACTTTTCCCTCTGTATCCCTCAGCATTTTGCTCTAAGCTGCATCTCTCTGCAGTTGTCACAGAGATCACGCCCCCCCTAAAACCCCTCCAACCCGCACCCCCTCACCCCAGCAGGCTCCTCTGAGACAGATTAGGAGCCAAAGTGAGCAGCAGATTAGCTGGAAATGTGGGACACCTGGGAAATGAGCTCCGAGGGCGCAGGCACCTCGGGAGGGCTCAGGCTCAAAGAACACACACATACAACACATGTACAGTACACGCTCCCAGGAAACTTAAAATCACACAGGACGCTGCACCACATGCTTCACACATTACACACACACGCACACACATACCCACACTCACTCACATACTCACACACAAAAACACACACAGCTCATTTAATTCCATCTTCTTCCGATACAAATACATCAACGCATAAATAAGCAAAGGCCGTAAAGAGGAAAGCTGCTAATAAACCCTATCTGGCCACTGCCCAGAGGACAATTTCAGCTCATACTGCAGGGGCTTAACCTCATATATGTGGCACATATACAAGGCTCACCATCACAAGGTTTGGTATTTACAAGGACAAAAAGAAGCGTCGAACACTGTTCAGAATGTCAGAGGCAGCTAAAAATACTCCATAAGGGAAATATTAGTCATGTAACAACTGGTGTGAACTAATTTCCCACTAACTGACCTTATTTCTTATTATCTCCTTAACTTTGTCCATAAATAACACATGGCACATGCGAGTGACATGGCATAGTTATACAGTGAAGACTGCCTGTGCACGTTGGACTGATGAAAATGTAGCTCTATATAGAATTATTTTAAAATAAACATAGGCAATGTTTGTTTTTCTTTTATCAATTAATCTGATCATTATTTTTTAATGAATCTCTTTATCTTCAGTCTGTGAAGATGTGAGAAGTAAAAAAAAAAAAAAAAAGTTGTGTTCAAGAAGCTTGTTTTGGTTGAGAAAAAGTACAAGAACTAAAAGATTTTTTACAACTGAAAAAATAAAAAATCAGACTGGGTGGCATTTCTTTTCATAAATGTCTTAAAAGATGAATCAGCTAATTAATGTAGTGTTGATCGGCCGGTCTCTTCAGCGATATATCAAACTGCGGTTGTGTTACAGCACATTCAAGGGCACAAACACACACTGCACCACTTCACTCGTCGAACCCTCGGCCTTTCTGGAGATGTGCGTCATTCCCATGTGGCAAATGTTAGTTTCTTGATTCAAACAACGCTGGCAGAGTGGCTCTCTGTTCGAGACCACAACACTCTCATGATGATCATCAGGTCATAAATACCAAAGGAAAAAAAATCAGTGAAAACTATCTTAACCACAGTATTTCCATACTGTCTGATAACTACCATCTGTCAATAGAGGAGGAAACAGAGATGAAAGGGGAGTATCACTGGAGCCATGCATGCAGCACAGTAATAATGTCTGGAATTTTCACTGCGCTCCATTTTTTTTCTTCTTCTTCTTCTTTTCCCATTTTTTCAGCACTCGGGGAAAAAGAGGCACAAATGTGGAATGGTGAAATTACAGGCATCTAAGCCAACACATATACGCACAGGGTAGGAATATGAACAAGGCTAGAGGGTGGGCAGTTGTGGGGAATAAAGCGGAAAGGGTCATTTCATGCAGGCAGATCACTTGACAGCTTGCTCTCCAGAGGATGGAGGGGTCCAATCAGGTTGCTGGTGGACCCCTTCGGTACACTGGTCTGCAGATGGCTGGGGTGTGGCAGGAGGCAGGCCCCTTTGTCGGCATTAATCTCCATTTAGGATGGCTTGTCAACCTCCAGGATCCACATCATAGTGGAACCAGCTACCTGGTGTTCCATTATTTGTAATGACAGATCATTACCAGTGCTGGAAAAAAAAGTCACTTAATGCAAATAATAGTAGATAATTTGAAATTATGGTGCAGTCGTCCCTAATCTGGCCACCAATTGAGCCTCTGGGCTCAGATGGGGTAATTCATTCAGGCCAATTCTGTGTCTTTTTGCATATGGGTGGGAATTAGCAGATGAGTGTGTGGTGCTCAGCGGTTGCAAAATAGTCTAATTCAAATTAATTCAGCTCAATAATTGTGCAGAGCGATTAAGAATTAATTGCTCTGCAGCCCAAATTTAGGATGGCTTGGATAAAAATTATATCAAGACACATCTGTGTTTTAAATGTTTTAATCTGTTTACAGAACAACAGCCTCAGCTTCTGCCCCACCCCCACTGCCAGCTCAGTGATGCCTCTTGTCATACTGCTGCATAAAGTTAGTCTCCTGTCAAACAATGGCAGTCTTGGCCTTACTTAACATTGCATGCAAGCTGAACTTTCACTGTCATGTGACAGGAGTCGGTTATTGTGCCTAGGGTGCTGCGTTCTCTGAAGGAGGGTGGGAAGGGGGGGTGACTACACCTGTCTTTTCTTGTACAGCACTGCCTGTGTGGGTGTACACTGTTTCAAATTTGAGCCAGGTAGGAAATGAAGAGACTTAGGAGAGATCAAATGACAGACTGTTAAGCTGTCATTGTTGAGGCAAACAAAAGAATGTGGGCAGCCTCCAGCCTCCACCCACCCTCACCCTCATGGGAACAGATCACCTGCTGCACCACAGTGTGCACTGAACTGCCTCCCTGGAAACACCCACTCACCACTGGGTGCAAATGTTAAGTTCCTCCACTTGCTTAAATAGATTGTAGACCATTCATGCTTTGTCTGAGCCTATGATTCATCACTTTATTGTTACGGTGTTTGTGCACAGGGCTGCATTCACAGATCATGCTCTCTCAGACACACAGATCGATGCATCTGAAGTCCATATGAGTTTTGACTGGGACTGTGAGTCCCCTGGCCTCCTAAATCCCCAAATGTGCCCTTTGCTCAAGGACAGCTAGTTGCCAGGGCAACAGGAGCCATTGCCATGTAAGGCAGCTTCTTTGCTCCGTTCCACAGGCTGCACCCAGACCTTACAGCCCTGATCACAGCCTCAGACTGCTGATGACAGTGGGACTGGGTGGAGGAAACAGAATGAGAGGAGGTGGAGGTAGAGGAAGGAGAGAGGCAGGACGAATGGAAGATAAATAACCTCAGTGACCTGCTGAATTCATGCAATTGGTTGGTCCAGAGCTCACATTATTGACTTGGCAGAGATGAGAAGCAATGTACAATAAATGTCCCCGCCCAGGCCATGAAATAAACTCCCTGTTAAAAGTTGTGAAGCTTGATGCATTTCAAATCTATCTAGTTCAACAGCCAGTCTTTTATGGTCAGTGCAACATCCCAGGATCTGGTATAGTGGCTAATACAGGTGAGAGGCAAGCAGAGATGGGTGGTGGCGGTGGAGGCAACAGCAGCAACAGCAGCAGCAGCAGCAGCAGCAGCAGCAGCAGCAGCAGCGGTGGCGGTGGAGGGGTCCTTTGTGCCTGGAGGCAGATGTAGGAAATAGCTGACAGAGGCAATCACTGGTCTGTATGTGTGTGCCTCTCTGTGTGTCTGTGTTTGTAAAGGACAGCACAGAGAGCAAAAGAGAGCAAGAGAGAGTGAGAGAGAGAGAGAAAGAGGGAAGTGTAGGGGGGGTGGGGAGGTGGGGAAGGGTAGACTTTAACAGAATCCAAACAAAGGCAGCGAGCAGCAGCTCCGAGCTCAGTGACAGAGGCTCCCTAAGGTGCAGTCTAGCTGATGGACAGGTGGCATAAAGGGGGCTGCATGTTGTCCAGTCAGGAGGGACAAGAGGGGTGTCACAAGGAAGAGGGGGTGGGGGGAGAAGGAAGGGAGGGAGAGAGGGTGTGTGGGGGGTGGCATTGCAAGGAGCAGCTGGTGCTGAATCCTGTCACTGTCCCTGTGTAACCCTCCAGTGCACACATACGAACACGCAGGACGCACACACTCACATATACACACACACACCTCAAACAAAGCACAAAAGATAAACAGTGCCCTAAGCCGGTCCGTGAGTATCATGTTCGTGGGCTGGATTTTATATCTCCAGCCATCTTTCCCTGGAGTGTATTTATTAAAGATTATATCAATTCTTCTGACCACAAGCATTTAATGAGGCAGCAGGGAGTCTGAGTGAATTCTATTATCCATCTAATCTACAAGAGGAAAAGAAAAACAACAGCTGTAATGCGCCCATTTCGCACGCACACAAGCATCCAAGGAGCACACACACACACACACACATGCACACACACGTTTCACAAGAGAATTACATTACATTACCTAAGTGTTAAAACAAAGAAGGAACCTACAGTATCTCTCAACAGTATATTTCATTGTGTCATTTTCTTTCCATGGCCAGTAGGAGGGCACATTTTAATATCTATACAGTCTTTT
The DNA here is from genome assembly GCA_021432705.1 of Caranx ignobilis. Classification (NCBI taxonomy): domain Eukaryota; kingdom Metazoa; phylum Chordata; class Actinopteri; order Carangiformes; family Carangidae; genus Caranx; species Caranx ignobilis. Next base: position 29,406,150 of record MU269985.1, read on the forward strand.
TGTAAAGAATAAAACAAATGAAAGAATGAATAATAATTAAATGGAAATTTCATTAATTGTCCCATGACTGAAACATATTTTTTAAGGACCTACAAGTGGCTCAGAATAAAACATGTGCCAGTCAGTCAGCGGTAAACTCCCTGATCATGTGCCCCGAGTCAGGCTTGCTTGTCAAATGGATAATCAGCTCATGAAAATTCAATGGCATGCCACAGAAGACAAACCACCAAACCCAGATTTCCCCTGCTATCAAGACTCAAAAGATACACTCTGATGGAGTGACATCACACACACACACGCACGCACACACAGGCACCACCACACCAAACACAAACCGCCACACCTGTGCTTGAAAAGCCTGGCATTGTTGGGAGGAGACTCATTTGAAGACTTTAATAGCTGCTATTTTGAGGTAGAATGCATTAAATAGCCCAATCATGGCCGCAGAGAGAGGTGGTGGCCTGAGCAATTTTATAAAGAGTGAATAGATCGACTAATTAGCCTTTAAATATGTCATTGATTCATCTAAAACAAGGGATCCCTGAGCTATTCATCCGCCTGCTCTGCGTCGTCTCCCCCTCTATGACTACATCCTTAACCCTGATAAAGGAGGGGCTTGGCTGGCTGCTCTCCCTTCCATTTGTCCTAATCAATGGAGGCTGTTCAGCCCAGACCCAGGGGGTCAGTGAAATTAAGTACCCAGTTCACACAGAGAGGGATCGGGCCAGTGTTGGGCAGGAGGGGGAGATATGCAAGCCCTCTGTTACCTTGGCAACTCCACTGCTGCTGAGTTAACCCCGGTATATTCCTCCAGTCTAACTCTTCTCCTCTTGTTTGCACCAAAATGGCTGCTCTCTAACACTAGTCATGTGGAGTGAGAGCAGTTCAATAAAGGTACTTTGAAATATGTGGAAAAAAAACAATGTGTACGATTCTAAGATTGTCCCCTACGATTAACTTCCAGACCCAATGGATTTACAGAAATATGTTTATACGTATAACTATGGTCAATAAATTGGCACAAATAAGCACCAAACAATGTAAGCCCATCAGCAGTGTTTGTGAGCAGCACGCTCATTTCTCACCATGGACACCCCTGGCAAACAAGTTCCAAGTATTGATTTTCATACTGAGGTGAGTGATACATTATTCTATACTGCTGCAGGTTCTTCATCACTGTAGAAAGGTTTCAAATGATTCACAAATAAATGCTTTTATTCAGCTTCCAACTTGTGTTGTATTTTGCGGAATAACAAATCCAGCGAGGCAGGAGGGGGAAAGGGGGAGGGAGGGGAAGTGGGCTCCTGTTTACCACAATACAATGCTGTTTCCTCATCTCCCAACACAATATCCACCCAAGGGAGAACATCATGCAGTCATTTTGGTTATGTAATATGAACTTACCATATGAATTTTAGATCTGTTATAAATCAAGATTTTATATGTGTAAATTTTGTGGGTTTTTTTTGTGTAATTCTTGTGTATTCAAGGTCCACTCTCTGGGTTATGGTTAAACGTTCCTTCATTCTGTCACAATCTCAGTGGGATTTGAAGAAGGGAGGAAGCAATAGTTTCTTTTTCTGAGCCCTATGGATTTTGCTTTTTTTCTGTAAAGCCACTTGGGATGCTGTAATTTTACATTAAGTTAAGAGATGTGTTTTTTTGAGATGTGTTTTTTGTCACATTGTAAGTACAAACCTTCACTAACTGGGCTGTGAGGGAGCTGCTCTTCTTCTCTTGATGGCTCACATCCCCAGAGGGGGGTTTACATTAGACGTGGTGCAGAGTCTCCAGTGAGGCCTGTATGTCAATCATTCTCAGTGTGCCAACATTAGTCCTATGACTTACAATTCACAAGTCCTCTATGACACACACACATATGCTTATAACCTGAATGCAACCCACCTAGCCTGAAGGCACAGCTTTCCCTTTGGTACGTCTCAGCACATTCCAGTGCAGCATATCTGACAGAGTCATACAGGCCAGCACATATCATCTTTGACGTTAATGCTAAGGTGCTGAAAAGGTCATTGTAAAAATATAATGGTCGAGTAGATTCCTCTACCTTCTGGGGGACAGCTACTGTGCTTTCTCCTAAGATGACAGCCATGTGAGTTATCGAAAACTATAACTGTTTGTGCCCTGCGCAGACCTGCAATTTACAAGGGGAAGCCAGCTATTCAATACACATGCAGATTTACCTATACTGTCAACACATACACACGGATCAGGCTCAAAATTAAAAAATATATATATATATTGCCACGATGGCTGCCAAATGTTAGTGAAGGTGTTAGAGAAGTTTGAAATGAGTGAGGGCCTGCAAAGAGGGAGACAGACGGATTAGTCTTGGGTTCCTGGAGGCAGCAGGATTATCACAGTGAGGCTAGTGGGGGTCATGTCAGTTGCACTCAGACTAAAATCCCCTTCTATAGCAGACCTGGATGAAATGCCATGTGCAAAAATTCTTCACACATGTTTTAACCTGGCTGGAGAACCAGATTGGCTTGGTTTTCAAAAACGCGCCAGCAAAGAACTGAAGTAAATTTGTGTAACATGTGTGTGTTAATGGTTCAGGTTTCCTAAACTCTAAACTCCTGCTCCAAACGCTTTAAAACAAATGGGGGAAAATTATGTGCAAAAACTATTTCAGCAGGTCTGGCGAGGACAGTGAGAGTAGAGGTGGGGCTCAGATGCAAGTTAGTCTTGCTTTGCCACATGAAAGTTTGATGAGGAAATGGGAAGGGCTTCCATCCAAGACATTCGATTTTTGGAACTTCAGTCAAGGCCCTACAACCAGAGACAGAAGCAATTGATTAAAGAAAAAGAAAAGTCCTACTTGCTGTTCTGGGTGGTGTTTTTATGAGCTCTTTCCTTGGACTGTATCCGCTGCCTTTGATAAGTGCATCAGACACTGAATGTGTGATCACACTGATGTGATAATCTGTTACACTTCTCACTCACATTGAGTGTCCAAGGAACATGAACATCTTATCCCCATTGCTACTGGACAGAGATACTTTTTTAGCATCTATCCTTTGAATGCTATGTTTTTGTGTTTTTTTCTGAATAGCAGATCTATTATCTAGAAGATCTGGACTATATTCCACTGGGCACCACCAGGGCCCCCTTAAGAGGTCAAATACCTCCTTATCAGCACAGTAACAGGTTCTGGCTCGACAAGCTCAATTAGCCAGCACTTAGTGGAGTGTATGAGGAGACCACGCTCTCAGCACAAGGCCCATATCAACAGAACCAGGGAGATGATAGACAAGCCGGGCCCACAAAAGCCTGATTGTGGAGGTGCCTGGAAGGTTGGTGAATGGGTAAAGAGGGAGGACGGACTTGTACTCTCAGGGGAATTTGTGATGCGGCTGATAAGAATCTTCCACCTGAATGACACTGTAGAAAGTCTTCAGTGCAAATGACTTCCCATTAAATGAACATAACAGAAGATAAACAGAAGATAAATGAGTTTCCAGAGGAAGGTTGCTCTGCTGTAAACGAGACTACAGTGTCTCCAATCCATTGTTTTCTTATGCATACTTTAGCATTAACTTACAAGGCCAGACAACTTGCAACATGCCTTGAACAGAGAGGCTGTGTTATTTAGAAGGGCAAAAAGATAAATAGTGATCTGTTTAGGCATGCCACGCCACTGTTTTGCTCAAATAATGACAGTATTTCTGGATCTCAGCTGCCATTAATAGCATAACAGTGATCCTGTTCATGCCCATCCCTGTTGCAACACTATACTGACAGATAACGAAGCACGTCACAGCCACGATTTCAATCATAGCCAGTCATTCAGTTATGGGAAGTCTGCCTGCTGGCATGGCGTACACACAGATGGAATTTAAGCCATCTTTTGCCAGGCTTTCATTGGCCCCTTTCCCCACATTGCCACACTTTAAACACTGTGAATGATCCATACTTAATCATGCTGCTTGCAGGCCTAGCATATTCTCATAATCTCACAACTTTGCACCGTGTCGTGATAAAAGAGCTCCTGACAGCCTTGAGAGCCACGCTGTGATAAAGATTTCATAAAATAAATGCTTTAATATGGGCTCGCACAGCGTGCTTACACAGAAGATACACGTGTACTCATCTTTCCAAGAGGCCATCATGAATACATGATGATACCTTGGCCTTAGCGGCAGAACCAAGGTACGTTGCATTTACATTTGCTCAGAACATGTGGCTGTGTCGTCTTCCTCCTGCAGCCTCGAGACAAAGAGCGCATGGAAGGAAAAAAAAAACGTAACTACAAGCAATCTGTTGAAATAGGTCATAATGGTGGAGGCATGCTGTGAATGCACCATGTCCCCAAATCAATACGTGAACTGCTATATTTAGTAAGAAGGTCGCAAGGAGGAGTTATCAAGGCTCTGCAAGGAATGAGTGACATCAGTGTATCAGCGCTGCGCTTCAGTCGAGCCTTCTTATTTTAGATGCAGATGGCTTCAAAATGTCTTCTCCACTGAGAGGTTTGTCTCCGTGGAGAGTTAAGATGTCCCTCATGGTGGCTGAAAATGTCACATGCTGCTCTGTGTCAATGTCAGAACTCTAACCTTCAAGGCGCCACCTTAAGATACTGTCATGAAATATCGGTTTTGCGCGGTGTTATTCTAACTGATTCAATGGCATGGTTGAACGTATTGACACATGGAGGAAAAAAATCCTTATCCTTCCGAAGTATCTATTAAAAATAGTTATTGGAGACATACTGTACTTCAACACTGAGAAATGAAATCCATTATGTGAAGTAATACATGCCATTCACGTCCCAAAACTGTGCCAGTTCATATCTTACTGGAAGGGGAGAGGACTCCATTCGCCTGCCAAGTGCATAACATCATGTAGTGTGGTTAAGAGAGACATAGTGTGGGTCTACACTGTACCATGATCTTTTCCTCTAAAATGCTTTCTCTTTTTTCCATCTCACCAGCTTTCTGTCTCGTTTTAACTCTGTCCCCCTGTGAGCTGACAAGGTCTGTCTTTTTTGTTTCAGCCAAAATCCTCAGCATCGTTCTGACTTTGCACGGAGGACAAGAGGCTAAGACAAGGGGGAGAGCAGAATCAAAACCTCATTAATAACTGTGACTAATGTATTCCAGACGGTTCTTTAAGCCCGATACTTCACAGAGAGGAGATGCCTGTATAGCGAGGGGAGGCAGCGGTGGCCCTGGTGTGTGTCGAGACGGTGCCATACTGAGTCATTTGGCAGGATGGAATGAAAACACCCCGCACATGAAAATGCACTGATCTCGCCCCCACCTAAACCGCCCGAATAACTCTGTAGAGACCACACAGCCTTGAGATGGCCACAATAAACCAGAACACTGGTCCCAGCACGAAGTGAGCATTTCCCAGGCATCAATACACTCCGAGGCCAATCAAGGCTTTGTCGTAAACACTGGCGGGTGGTTGATGTCCGGTCCAGAGGAGTTGGGTACGTGATTTTTCTGTTTGGCCTGTTGACTGTGTCTTACTGTTTTAGTGCCGGCCTTTCTCCACTCAGTTTTTTTCTTTGACTAATAAACATTTAATGCGCGGAGCTTTGCAGAGCAGCGAGTCCATGTTTTCAGTAAATAGGAAATCAAAGCCTGACCTAAAGTACCTCATATTTCTTTCTTTTTTCATGTCAATACTAAAAACCCAATAGAGGTAATGGATCCTCAACAAGCTATGTAATCAGTTTTGCCTTGTGGGGAGCTATTATTTGAGATCCTGAACTTAAATAAAGAACTGTGTTCAATAGGCAGGACAATTTACCATTAATGAAGATATTGATTTATTCTGTAGGTGAAGTTAAGTGTATCAGTTGAGTGCTTGCTTGAAAATAACTCTTTTCTTTTTAGCTCACAGCCAATTAAATGCTCATTTTACTATACACAGGGTAAATGTTATGGTGTCTAGAATTACCAGAAACTTGTGGCATATTGAATAACGTGGAACCAAAAGGCTATACTTCAGCTTAATAAAGAAATTAAACTGTAATTACTGTCTAATTTTCAAACATGATGGGGACATAAAAACATTCTGATATCCCAGCACTGTACTTAGACTCACGCTGTGAGGTGCAGAGGAAGCAATTGTTATTTTTCCACACAAGGCAAAACAGAGCAGCCTTCTCATTAGCTTGTTGTTTACAGTCTCACCTCCTCCTTCTCCACATAAATTCAGTATAAACAGTGAATCCCTAAAGGCTTTACAGTATAAACTGTGGGAAAATAGCACTAATCACAACGCAAAGACCTCACAGTGGAGAGGAAGAACAGGGAGGAGAGAGGAAACATGATGTGATGAACGTGAACGTGATGATATTCTCACCCACAGACCACTGGTATGTTACAATATGATGCACTAGTAGGAATACTCTGACTAGATAGGGATTAGCCTGGCAGATTGTGCTATGCCTTTCATCTCCCAAAGTGAAGAGAAGAAAAAGAAACAAAGAAAAAAAACACGTATCCTTTAGATGAACCCAGCTCTCTACAAGACTTATGAGAATGAGAGAAAGCGTGTCGAACCGCACCTTTCAGCCCAAAGCTTGGGAATTCCACAGGAGAGTGGAACAGCTCATTATATTGAGTAATTTATTTGCTTAGCAGCTGCCCAAGGGGATGTAAAAAAGTTTTAACATCCAGAAAATTCTGTAAGTAGTCCATTTACAAAGCCGAGCTGTCCCCCGCAGCAACGGAACCCCGTTCCCCTCAACAAGGCTTCAGCAATTAAACCAGACCACTGGAGCCAAGGCTGTTTTCCTGCCCAGCATCAAGTACGCTCATCCTGCACAATTAAAGTCTTAATTGACAACTGTGATAAACAAGCAAAAGTAGGGAGCGTGAATATTAAACACCACAAACAAAATGACTGTGTGACAGCTGAAAAAGAACACATCTTGGAAAAATCTGGGCACCATATGGAATCTGGAGCCAGTCAACACACAAAGTCTTCCCTGTCTTTACTTTGTAAGAGCCGTGATTTTGTTAGAGAAGGCTTTTAGCCATCGCATGGCTTTAAGCTTTGTAATGTCTATCTATATTAGGACAAAATTTTGTACAGACACTGATGGTTCCAAAATTCATGAATCATCCTGAATTCAATGACCGCTTCCTTTAGTGCCATCTTGACTTTGAACTGTCTGACCACCTATTGGAAAAAGATAATAGACAAAGTACACTTTGGTTCATGCACCTATGTTCACCATGCCAGACTATTGTTAACGGTATCCTCAAAGATCTTAGTAAGAATATCAGACAGCTGCAGGTCATCCAGGATGCTGCTGCCAGAGTCTGTCTGTGGAGAGCTGCCCTTCAATCACAGTGGCTTCCTGTGTGTCAGAGCACACATGTCAAAATCCTCTCAACATGTCTGTAAAGCACTACCAGTAAATGATGTTTGGCCAAAACGCATCTCTGATTCACTTGTAGACTACAAAGCATCCCGACCCAGGGGTGTGTTTACTCAGTGTTCCCAGAATCGAAACCAAGCACGATGAGAAAGTTTTTGTTTTCTATGCTCCACACTTGGAACAAGCTTCCTGATGCTCATTTCAGTCACAGCCTAAAATATTGTTTGCTGCTGCTTACTAATAAATCGCATACATGTAACTTCTTTTAATCTTCAACAGTTTAGTTTTTAGTTTTTGCTTTAGTTTGTCTTGATTGTCCGCTTAATATAATTTTAATGTTTTCTTAATGCATTTTTAATGTCTTATTTTAAATGTTTTTAATTAATGGAATTGCCTTGTTTTTTATCATCTTTTAAATGCTATTTTAATGTAATCTTAATGTCTTATTTTTAATGTAATTCCATGCCTCTGTAAAGCTCTTTCAATTGCCTGAGTCCAATTGCTGTGCTGTGAAAAATCCTAAATTAGCTCTCCCTTGTTGGCCCTCTTTTAAACGGAGAAAGAATTGTCCTATAAATTTATAAGAGACAACTTTTAAGTTTTAACTTAACTCACTAGGAAGTAAATGTTGACTGGTAATGTAATTGCTAATCCTAGAATGATGACATCACCTGTGTTTAGACTGGTTCATATTATTATTGATTTATGGCACAGGGGGAAGTGTGTCGTCCACTGCCTGACCAAACCAGAGAGAGGATAGTGCTTTTGTTTTCCCCAAAAGCTAACAGGAGCTTTCCCCAGATAGTGGTCATGGTGGTTGGTGGAACCAATGGAATAAGTGTGGAACTACCTGGCCAAAAAAAGAACAACGTACCTTTACAGGCATTCACCAGATGGAAAGAGCCATGGCCAGACAGGGAGGAAATCCAGCCCTGGATTTGTCTGCTGGGAATGACTTTATGGATTTTTTTATATTAATGTCCACTAGCACAGCAACGCAGCAGGCTAACAGACTTTGACCTGGAAGTCCCTTTAGCCAGTCTGACTATGGCTATAGTATATTCCAAACAGACAATCAGCTTGTATAATTTATACTAGTCAGTAAAGAATATAAAATTCTGCCTACACGTCCTTACAGAGTGGTGATTCACTCCAGCTTTATCATAGCACTGAGCTCAGGTTTTGAGAGGGAGCCATGTAGCAACACCTCCACTAGCAGCCAGAAACAAATGATTCATTGTCCATCGTATAATCTAAACAAATAACATGTTTCCTGGCAGTGAACTTCCTAAAATGCTGCAGTCAAACGTACTATGTTCTCATGCCAACATTAATACCACTTGGAAATGCTTGGGGGGAAATTTTTTATTGCCATTATTTTGTGGTTCAAAGTCAATCTGCAGGTGTTGCTCTTCTATCAATATCTCTTGGGTGTTGACATTGGATATGGGAAATGACACGAGATGTATGTATTATTCACCTGGATTTACTCAGCAGTCAGAGACACACATGTAGCAGCCTGGCAAAGAAAACACAGTCGAATCCTGCAGTGATGCCACTTGACAGGGGAGAGCTTAATTTAACATTGACAGGGCTTTAGAGGCATGTGTTCAATTTCAAACTCAAACACCTCTCGCAAAACCTCCTGGGGATGATGATGACTGTAGAAACCTTTGCCACACTGCTCCAACGTTTCCTTTGACGTTTCATTTTAACATTTTGGAATTAAATCCCAAAGCAAAATAAACCTCAGTATAAATGTCTTGATTTGATTGTTGATTTTGCGCAAACACTGAAGAGGCCCTCGGGCGGCTAGATAAGACTTGTGTGGACATAACCACCTCACAGGACTCTCTGAGTTTAACAGAGATGCTTGAATGAATGAGGATACGTTCGGATTCCTGTTGGTTTTTCTCACTTTGTCTCACTGGAAATGTCGGTTAATTGAACTCAGCTTTTTTGTTTTCCTTTGAGAGCAGCTGGGTTTACTTTCCTAATCTAAATCACTTTGATGACCAAGTAATTAAATGCCCAGGAATTTATCTTAATGACGCTGCAAGAGAGATTTATCGACAACTCGAGAGAGTTACAGTGCATCCTGACTCATGGTGCAATGCAAAATGGACCTCACAGACCTCTCAACTGAGACAATGAAGGTACACATCTTAACTTTATCTACCCAAGTACCTACAGTATACTCCTGCCTACCCACTAATGGTGCTGGATGACACTGTTTATATACAGACAGAAGAATCGTATTTAGTCATAATATGTCAGAAAATGGTTTGAAGAGCTGGGGAAAGAAGCTTTATTTGAAATGCTGAATCACAAAAAGATTTTTTCGGAAAGCTGCTGTATCAGGAAAGCTTCTCCATGTAGACAACCGAGTAATCCTTTCTCAGAAGTCAAAACATCAGAATTACAAAAATACTTGAGAAAGGGAGTTTATAGTATTAATATTTCCTCCCTGTGAAGTCTTCGTTTTATGCTGCTCAAAAACAGATGATCTCTGGTGGCTATCAGTGCAGGATGTTGAAGAGTGTTGAGGTATACAGCGCTGATAAGAGCGGCACAAGATAAAGAAACTCCAGCTCTTCGTGTGTCCTTGCTAATACACTCACCCCCCCCCTCCCCCTTCCATTTTGATCTATCTCTACCCTCCCATCTCTCAGCCTCACCCATGCAGGCGTTTAATCTTTAATCACCTGAAGTTTAACAGGGAGAGAGATCTTTGTTGGTGGGTGATGTTACTTATTTTAGAATCCATTACAGCCCTGGAGTGTCTTTTCCATATGGGATGAAATGCCTCCTCTCTGTTTTACTGTACTGGTAATAAGTGGACATCAAAGTGAGGGCTATTAATGACAGCAGTCTTATAGTTGCATAAGCTGCTGTCATCAAGGTTCATCTCCAAGGAACCACCTGTCCAATAATTCAAATGAACTGAATAGCACAACAATGAATAACCGGTAAATTATATAACTAACAGATGTTTTTGCGATTCTAGTCAATGTTAAGGGGCGCACGTTTAAGTTGAGTAAACGCCATGACAGTGCACAGCCTTGTGTGTGGAGTAACACTATCTGATGTTAGAGCACTCTGATGTTCTCTGAGATTGAATGACCATCCCGTGTGAAGCAGAATATAGACTCAGTCCCTCAGTGAGTGAGTAAAGGGGTTAACTGTGTGTGAACAACTGTGCTCATCCCTCGGATACTACAAAATACACCAGGCACACGGATGCCAGGAATGGACAAGCTTTCTCTCCATTCTGTTTTTTTTTTTTTTCCAGAGTAGATCTGATGTAGGTCAGTGACATACAACACAAGACGCCACAATTTTCTCTCAATGTTGACCGAGTTCTAATACATCATTGGAAAACAAGGTCACTGATACTCAAGAGGGATTCCTGTCTTTAAGAGTGAGCCCGATTGTTTCTCCTGTTTTAGCCAGACAGATGCTTGATCCATCAGCCGAGAGAGACTTGAATCCTCTAACAGGACACGAGTCGAGGACATCTGAGAGAGAGGGGGAGAGCACATGGGGATGTTTTGATAAAGCCTCGGCCTTGTCCCTGATGAGAAATGAGAGGCACATATGGAAGGATCTCTATATAGTGCACAGCTCCCATTTCCTCAGCGTCAGGGCAGCCTGTCCATGGTGAATTTATCATGAATGAAACCATAAGGTCTTGGGATTGTCACCCATAGCTCCATTCTCATGGACAAACACCAGAAAACTGTCTGTTGCCATCAGGTTCTCTGGTATCTCCTGGCTCAGGCAGAGACAGGTGTAGGTGTGATAAACAAGAACCAGACCTGCAGGGAGCCTGTGCAGGCAATGAGATGACCAGCGATGTAAAAAACAAAAAAAGAGGTACTGGGACTATAAAAGGTCCCTCTGTCTGAATTTGAGATGCAAAAGATGGTGTGGGATAATGAGCGGTACGACAGAGAGGCATATGGAGCAGAGCCTGACATGTGCAAAAACATGTGGAAAAGGTTTACCGGCTTAACAGGCCATGATCTTTGAGTTCAGGGAGATTCGCGGGGATCGCAGGTCACGTTATCACATCCGCATATGATGAATGTGCTGTGAAAAGAAGGATGATGAAGTATATGTGTGTGGGGTATGTGTTCCTGTGTGCACACATGACTGCCTACTGTAATGTGATTTGTGCACTCACTACGCTGTAATGTATATTAGAAGGGCTGTATGTGTGTTTAACTTTGAGCTTTTCCTTCATTAAGACTCTCCTTCCTCTCATTAGAGGCGCGCCAAGAGTTTTTTCCCTGTTTTCTTCCACTCTCTCTCTCTCTTACTCCTGCTGCATGGATGTGTAAGGACTGAAGAAGAAGAGACAGAGAAAAAAACTTAAAAAAAAGGAAAAAAACAGAAGACTGGCAGACAGGAGTAAAAACACCTGGCCATACTGAAATCCTGTCGCAGTGGGGAAGAGGGAATAAAGGCTCCTGAAGGTTCCCTGGGGCTTCTGTGGACAGAATGACATGTCTTAGAGCTCGCGCTGTTTGCTTCCCGCTGCTACAACATCCTGTGCTGTGCACGGACCAAAGAGGCAACCTCTATCTGATATACATCACAGGCCCTTTATTTGGTCTAAATGAAACAATCAGCGATGGAAATTAAGTTGCGTTGTCTACGATGCCATTTAACAGGCGAATGCTGCAGTAATGAACATCTGTTGTGGCGCTGATTTGTATTCCTTGTGCTTTACTCAGCAGCTCATAACAGCAGCTGAAGAAGCAGCCATCAATCTGAGAGGATAAACGTGGTTTTTACTTTAACATAATATTGTGTGAATGCCTTTTGTGTAGGCAGACTGTTGACATTCTGCACTCTCTCTCTTGTTCCCTTGCTCTCTCTCTCTCTCCTTTACTGCAGCCCAATGCAAACCTTCCTTCATCTTTGTTTGCTCTATACACAATGCAGCAAAAGCCTTGAGGGGGTGTGTTTGTTTTGTTTTGCTTTGTGTCTTGTTCCGGCGCAGAGGACAGTCATCCAGCCATCAGCGTGGCTCTTCCCCCACGTGTGCTGTTAGTCAATTAGAGCTGCCATTAAAGACAGGGGCACCCAGGGAAATAAAGGCGGCAGCGTGGATTTGTCTGTGCTACGCTGATTTCCACACTTAAACCCTCTCCAGACGAGGAGACTGCAATAATTGGGATTCTGACAGTGGGTTAGGGGGACTCATTTCCTGCTTTCGCCCCCTCCCCTCTGCTTTTCCATGCAATCATGTCTATCCAATCATGTCTGCCCGGCACCTACCTCTGCACTCGATCCCCCTAACTCTCTTTATCTACAACCACATTTAGCTGAAGAATTACTGAAGCCTTTCCTCCTTAATCTAATTGCTCTGGTGCAACCGGAGGAACCACGCTTCTGAGCAGCTACTACCTCACCGCTGCTGCAGACCTCACGAAGACACCGACACTCAAAAAGCTCCTAGTGTTGCTTCAGTTTCACCGCACACTGACCTCAGAATGCTTATCATTCATGTGACTTGCTGGCTCCCTGTGTCGTGCGTGTTCGGTGGAGTTTGCTATTTCGGCCCTACAGTGCATCTGAATCTCAGAATAATGTGTGTTTGTGTAAAACAAATGCAGTCCAAGTGCTACTTGTGAACATCGAAAAACTGTTTACGCAGCATTAATGTATTTTGTGATATATTTAAACGCCGCTCATTTTTTCTTACTATAAAGAACTCTAAGAATGTTTCTTTCTCAGGAAAGGCACTTGGTTTCACCATCAAAACAATTTCTCACACCATTATTTCCACTACACCAGCGGAAGAGCATGCGGATAAACGGTTGCACTTCTTTTTTTTCATCCGCTGTCACGCTGCTTGATGTTATGTGTTGACTCTTCTCCCACAGGGCTACACAAACTACACTGCTTGTTTTTGTGACACTTTTTTTTCTCTCTCCCAAAAACACAGTCATTAACAAAAACACCACCAAGTCATGAATCAAGCTGTTGTTATCGCTGTGACGGATTGTCTCCATCTGAATCTTCACTGCGCTGTGACATGAGCCACGCTCCCACAGTCGAGACCCTTGAACTCACAATAGCGTGGGGTTAGACGATCAGATTACAGTTAAAAAAAACACACATGGGCATTGTTGAAGGAGTTTGCAATTCCACCCATGGACATGGCTCTCCTTGTGCCCCACTAAAGAGAATGCTTTTTTATTCTAAGGCGAACAGCAAGGGCAAACAGGACCTCATGTGTCTCTCTGGTGCACCATCTCCTCCAGGCTCTGAGGGGAAATCAGATCTCTCTTTTCAGGGCCATTTTCTGCTGAAAGGACCCTGGTGTGGTTCCTTCACTCCCAGCACTTCTTAGAGAGGAAACTTAATCTCACATGTAAGACAATCACATAGAGAAAGGCCTCGGCAATGTGATGTATGCACCACCATCTACTGTCAATATTTTGACAGATTTCATGACAGCGTAATTATTTGCTTGGGATCCCAGCCAAGGATTTAATTGTTACATGTGTAATTACACGTTTAGTTGCAGAGATGTTGGAACAAAGTGTTTGGCTCTGTTATTAATATTCCAGTACAAATAGTCTCTTTTATCTTGGCTGCTTTTACGCCGTCTCAGTGGCTCCATAATCCAGCTATGAAAGGGGATATCTTACAAACCCTCTGAGGGTACCTCTCAAAAATCAATTCATTACCCCATAATATCGGCAGGCAAGGCGCATCTTTCTTAGATCAATTCATTATCCAACTTCTGGCAGTTGAAATGCGGTGACTGACCATAGTTTCAAGCACAGATATCAGCTTTCACTGTTTAGAAGAGACGGCTACAGAGCTACTGGTGGCAGATTTCCATCCAAAAAGAGGTTTCTGCACAACAGAAGGACCACAGAATAAAAATATCCTTTTTAACAGTAATGGTTTTATTCTCCTCCTTGGTAAAATGAACACATCCCAGTTGTTTGCGCTGAGGCTCATAACTATTGTATGGAACCATAAAACTCTCAGATAATGCATCTTTCTCATAAAGCTTTAATATGCAGTAATTCCATCAAATGATCAGGCAGTGGCACAGATGAACATGTGTGCACACGATGTGCCTCTGTTAGGATCACCACAGTCTGTCGAGAAGCTCTGCAGTGCTCCAGTGATGAAAAAGAGTGCATGTGGTCAGTGAACCTTTTTTTTGGATTGGACCTTGAGTAACAAAAACCGATGCTCTAGCTGCAGGTAAGGAGGAATAAATGGGAGCGTGTGCAGCAAGGATATAAAATGGATCATCTTGCTTTTGAGTGGACAGCATTTAACTGTATAATCCTGTTAAGCACAAAAAAACTCCATGACTGAAGACACCCCTGAGATGCTCCAATCCGCCGCATGCAGTGAATTACATGTAGGTCAGAAAACATGCAGATTTGTGTAATTATGTGTTGATGCATTGTCGGAGTGGCTCACTACACCATGGAAGCAAACCGTCACATGCCTCTTGTTGGTCTGTATTCCTTAAGGAGGAGCTGGTGCCCGTCCTCATTAGTAGTCACAGAACAGGCCTGGGAGTGTTTGTGAGGCAGCACCCATCGCGTTTCCCCCTTCCAGAATCCAGACAGTGGGGGGGGGTGCTAGAGGAGGGGCTGTGTGTTGTAATTACAGGCGCACATAAGAGAGGCAGCAACACACCGATCTGAAACGCAGGTGGGTGGTTTGTTGTGCTGGGCCTGGAGCAGCACGGCTCCACTCTGCAGGCTCCACTCTGATGCTGTTTCAAGTGATCAAGATCTCTAAGCACGTTGACCAAATACCACCTGCCAGAGTGCGGATAGGGCATGGCACAGGTAAATGTTGGGTACATTGATGTTTTGAAAAGCCAGATCAATTTTCCAGTGAGGGATTCCAATTGATAGGAAAATGCGGGCAATTTTGAAAAATATCCTCTTTGTCCTCGTAGATGGAAGGAGGCACTCTACCAACAAAAGATTATCTGTCAGGTTTTTTCTTTTGCCCTGACAGACTGTCTACGAGCCGTGTGCCTCAGCTTTGTAGCGCTGTGCTCTTTAGCTGCCTGTTCGATCCTGATCATATTTTTGACCTTGCCTGTGTGTGCTTTTTTGGGGGGTGGGGGAGGGCGTGTTTGCCACTACCTGACCCATTGTATGTTTTTTTGCCTGCATAGATTTTTATATCTTGGCTCCTGCTAAACCTTTTTTTTCCCTTCTTACCAAAGATTTGTGTGTTGTGCTCCTGGGTGCCTTTTCTGAGAACCTTGACTTTTGTGGTGAAATGTTACAGATTCAAAATAGCACTAGTTATTTTCTTTGAATTTCTGTCAAGGATGATTTCTGTTAAATATGCACGGAGGGGCGCGTCTCTGTGGGGAGTGTCTTATAAATTCAAATGTGAAAGAAAGACCCTACACACACTGTAATGGCAAATTCACATACCATAAGTGCATTTAAGGCAATTCTTTAAATCCAGATAAAGGGATTACTCTTTAATCTTTTTATAACAGACTTGAGGTTCACTTGTAGATGTACTACACGGTGCAGAGGAGAAGATGTAATAAATTATTTGTCCTCCTGCAGGCCGTTGTGATTTGCGACCGTGTGCCTGCGATGAGGTACTGCGATCTTTTTATGGCAGCTCGGAAGAGTCAAACTAAACACTCTCTCTAGTCCCAACTTCAAAAGGCTGCAGTGTGTTTTCAGATTAAACTCCAGCCAGAATTAACATGTGAATGTTTCATATTTCACTGTGTAGTTGAGAAATGAAAAAAAGGAGATGTGAAGATCATTTCTGTGGAAATATGAGAAAAGCTTCAGTTGAATGGAATTTATAAGGGGCAGGATTTATACCTTCCTTCATGTTTTCCATTACATGACCATTATTCATCATCAGCTGAAGGGGAATGAACCACATACAGTGGAGGGTGCACAACCAGATATAAATACTGTGTGAATTGTGTCCCTGAGGGGTTGGCTTACTCTGATGATGACAGAACAGACTGATTCATTAGGCTTAGCAGATAGGATGAAAACATTAGAGCACCACATACCTCGACAAACAGTCCCGTTCTCCACAGCCTCGTTCCCCGCCTTGCACATGCAGCGCCCAATGGGAACCATCCATTCTCCGTCTCCATTGCAGTAGAGTTTAATGGGCACATCCACCTCCTCTGCGTTAGGGATACAGACACCTCTGGCAGCAACAAGAGAGGTACTCTCTGCCCCAGAGAGCGTCTCTGGGAACAGAGCCCCGTTAGTGATGATGCGAGGACACTTCCGGTAGAAGACTCGGACAGCGATGAGCGACATGCAGCCGCCGTAGTCCTGGAAGGCCAGGTAGAAGCCATTTCGTGACACGGGGCCGAAGCTACGAACCTCAGTGTTGATCTTCATCACTCTGCCTCCCAGGTCCACCTGGGAGAAGCTCTCATCTGCCGCGATGGTGTCCACCTTGATCCAGGGGTTCTCCATCCAAGCTGGCGAGGTCCTGGTGGCCGTGTCGGCATCGGATTCATAGTAATACAGGTTAAACGTCTCTTTGCAGGAGCCTGGTACGTTGGGGATGCTACTGCAGTCCCTCACCGAAAACTTCATCTCCACGTGGATCCGCTGCGCGCCACGGCGTCGGATGTACTTTGTCCGTACCCAGTTGTTCTGATTGTTGTCGAAAACATTGCAGACCTGGTACGTCCGGATGGTGTTCATGTTTTCATCGTAACCACTCACCTCCTCCCACTGTTGGTCAAGAACAGACACAAACATCGAGTTAACATTTTCTACCCTGCGAATTAAATGAAGATTTTTATGAAGAAGAAAAAAAAAACACTGTGGTAATTGAGGCGTGCAGTTACATTGATTCATTCAATTAAGTGCAATTCAGCTGTAAAGCAGTAAACGCATCCGCATGTTTCTGATTAATATAAACCATCATAAAGTCCATAACAAGAATGTTTTCGTGTGCATTTTATGATTCTTTGATTACTGTCTGAGCTTAGGGCAATGTTTTGATTAAATTGATTACATGGTGCAAAGAAACATAATATCTCTAATGACTGTTAAATGGGTGCATTAGATGAGTCTAAAAGGAGCAGATGAGAGGCAGCCTCTCCTGAATGTCCTCCCATTTGTTGAGGTAATGCTGGTATGTTAACAAGGTTACTGTCTGAACTTCACTGCAAGGAATTAAGCAAATGAAGTTGTTCTACAGAACAATAATAGTCCAGTAGTTACTTATTTTAGCAAGAAACAATACATGAGGGTTCACTGTTTATGATGGCTTTCAGTTATCCAAGAGGTGCCATTTTTAATCAGTGAGAAGAGCTGTTGAGTTTCCAGGATATTTTTAGGGCAGAGTATGAGCTAGATGTCATCAGCTACCTGGGACGTTGTGCATGGCTTATTCTGACGAGTAAATCCAGTGAAGGGAGGCGGGCATTATCAAGCTGTCAGTTAAGACCCTGCATTGCTCATACCATCAATTTTCCTTTTTTTTCTCAATTATGTTTTAATGTGAAGCTGCAAATTAAAGGTTAAATGTAGTTCACTTGAGTATCTATCCTCAAAAAAAACACAAAAAAAACTAATTTAGGAAGAATTCTTTTCATTTTGGGGATGTTAAAAAACATAAATCCTGCTTTATAGAGGCAGGCGGCTTTGATGTTTACTCTCTCGTTTCCTGTTCTCTCATTGAAAAACCCTTTCACAAGCTGTAATGCTTTAAAAGAAACTTGAGACCTGACATTAAGTCACTTGAACAAAGCATAGAGGCTCTGGTTTATGTGATAGCGTGTCCCTTTTTTTTTTTTAACAGTGTCTTAACAGGACACATTCATAGCACATACTCTAATGGGTTATTGGCATTGTAGTGAAAGCTCCTTTCACGACAGCTATGAAGTGAGAAGACATGACATGAATTTTCCACTATCAAAGTCACACTACACTTGCATAATCATATTACACAGGTAATCATATAAAGAATAATCAAGGGGGCAAATTTCACTCCAGGATTTCTGGGTATGCTGCTCCACTTCAAAGTTCACATACTGCACACCAATTTGAGTCCTTGTTCTTGACTGTACAGACTCCAGATGCACCCTCTACAGTTTCCTGCCCCTTGGCCATGGATCAAACCTGCTTTAAACACCATGCGCTCCAACCACTGAGCAGGTCGTGACCTTGACCTCGGCCTCTCAGCCAAAGAAAAATCCCGTTCTCAACCCCCATGAGCCACTTTGCATCAGCTGCACCCTCTGTCTGCTTGTACGGCACTACCTCCCTCCCCCTTCACTCTTCACTTCACAGCTGATATAATTTCTCAAATTAGTGCCCACTTAGTGAGGATTCTGACAGATTTTGACGGGTTGGGAGAAGAAAGTCACCCCTCTTGTTGCAAAACAGCATTCTATCAAACACCCTCTGACTAATTAGAGCAGCTTTAGTTCTTAATTCCCATGTCCTAATTAATCACTGCTAGTGCGATGCTTGGCTTGACCCAAACTGCAAACCATCACAAGAGCCAATCGAAACAGAAAAGACTGATGTGCAGCCAAAAATAATAATGATGATTATTATTATTATAATGAGGGGGGGGGGTGCAATTCTCCAAAAAGCCAACATAGGACTTTGTTTATTTGAATCCTAGATGCTGTTTCTTTTCAGAACAGGCTTAACGAGTAATATTATTTCCATAAATAACATCTGATGAGATTCAATTGTGAATAAAATTGTCTGTGTATTAAAAACTGATTTTTCTCCTAAGATTTCTGAATCACTGACCTGTGACAGCTTTGACCCAGCCACTCTTCACTATCTAAATATGTTTGAGTGATTATAGTAGACATGGACTCCAAAGAAATGCAGTTATTCACATTTAATCAGCTACATATTTTAATGCTAACCAGCCGGCTTGGTTGTGTCAACATGTAATACACAATACAAAAGTGAGTGATGCAGTGTGGTCTGTTTTTTCTGTTTAATAGCTGAAATAAAGCAATTGTGGCTGCATGTTTACACAACCTACTGGCTCTCGGTGGTGTGGTTTCAGGGTACGCCTGTCTTAAGCCCTGCGGTGACAGACTTCATCATCTCAGGTCATGAGCAGCCATTGACCTTCCCACTTGTTGAGGCGCAGTGCGAAGGCTGTGGGCCAATTAAACAAGAGCATGAACTGCTTCAGCCGGGTACAGAGCGCCGGACAATCGCAAGTTTAATAAAATGGATGCGGAGACAGGTGGGGGTTGCTGCTAATGAGGGATGCAGACAGGGGAAACTGCAGGGGAAAGTGTTGGCAGTGATGTGGGGGTGGAGGGAGAGTTGTGAGGCAGCGCTAAAAAAGACCCCAAACAAAATGTGTTTTGATGGAGGGCCCCTTTTTGTCCTGTCATGGCCTCTTTGGCCTGCTTTCATCACAGTCAGTGGAGGGAAGCAAATGGGGCATAATAAGAGCCTAACGATCAAGCACAGAGTGTGAAATTAGAAGAAACGTCTTCATTTTCACAGCTTTTTTCCCCGGGATCCTTACTGAGAGTGTTGTAAAATGGTGGTCATGTGTTTTAGGTGCAGAAGGTGGAGGTAACGCTGGCGGTGGATGTCAAGATGGATTAACTGGAGGGGATGAGCTACCCTCAGATGATGGAAACAAAAACTCCAGCTTTATTCTTCTGAGATCCTATTACGTTTGGCAAAATGTTTTTCTGGTTCTCTGAATGTGCGAGTCAAGTGCCATAGGGGGCCAAGTGCATTGAACGGTGCATTAATAGAACATAAAATAAATAGATGTTTAGGACCCGAATGATCAAAGACATTTTCTTCACAACCACAGGCATAGCAAACATTATCAAGAGCTCATTTACATTTGTGAAATATTTTGCCAACATTATAAGAGGCAGGACTGTAAGACTGGATGGTAAACAACACAACACAAGCATAATATTTTCCATGGTACACTGGCTGTGCCTCCTTCCTCTGAGGAACAGCCCTTGTGAAAACACACCCAGTACGATGTAAGAGCAACAGTGTGAAGTAGGACGCACGGCTGGCTCCAAACAAAAGCTACTGTTTTATGTTTTAATTGCTCTCGTCTGGGTCCCGGATCTAATAACTCTGGGTTGAAACTGTGTTGGTAAATAACTTGCGGTGTTTGGTTTAACCTGCTGGGTGTTGCCAATCCTTTACTCCAAGCAGACTATAGAGCAAACACTCGGAAACCTGCATGTGATATTTGATGCTTGGAGTGTATAAGTCGCTTTCAATGAGCTGTCAACAGACCTGCAGCGATTTTGTTGTGTTTGCAAACACAAGTGTTGAATGAAAGATACTGAAAGGTCACCTTTAAAGTGTATGAATCATTCCCAGACAGAAGGAACTATGGATCACTGTTTAATCACTTTACACTATCTCTACCCTGTTAATAAAACAACTTTCCTACACCAGCCTTTAGGTTGACCCACTGGTGAAGCTATGGATCCTGTAATATATCCAGCATAATGCTTGAGCAGTGATACTGAGAGACACATGCTGTGCACAGAAAAGCTGCCTGAAGTCAATCTACTGTAGACTGTGGAGGTTTTACTGTGGCAGGGCTGGTAGAGACTGCTATGTGTCAGCTGCTCCTCTCCTCCTCCGGAGTTATGAGGTGTTACAGTTCAGTGACGTTCGCTGAGAACGAGGCTGAGAATCAATATCTCCTCTGCCACTCGAGGAGGGAGAGAGAGAGAAAAGTTCAGCTGACCTGCGATCCATACGTCTCCGTGACAGTAGGTCCCTGCTTTATCTGTAGAGCCGAGCGGAACGCGCTGTCAAGGCTGAATTATAGACTGGAGTTACTGCTACAGCTGAGACCGTTCAACAAAGAGAGCTCTTTGCTTCATTCACCGATCCCAACGATAACATCAGTCCGGGGTCTCGTATCTCTTTGGACCTCTTTGTATCTACTAATTAACCAAACTCCCCCCTAAGCACACATTACGCAGGAGCTGCTGCACACTACACTGCTATTTTATATTTACATCTCGCCCATTTACCTGACATTTTAATCCAAATTAGTTTACCCTTAGCGAGCACAGAGGAGTTCAGTGCGGTGCTCAAGGACAAACACGTCAGGTGTTTGCACTGAGTATAATTACAGTTATAGCCTTAAAGGGATTAACAACAGCCACATTGCCTCAAAAGATAAAACAAACAACTGCCCACTGTTAATCCTAAATGAAAAACAGAGGGAGGAACCTTGAACGCGGCCTCACGTTGAAGGATCCACTTTTTAAACAGGACAGTCAGGCAAGCGTCAGCAGTCAGTCTGCACACACTCGTGGCTGTTGATGTGTCACCCGTTATACAGCTCCTCTGGGACCGCCGCGCTCTTATGTATTCACCATCATGTTGTCAGAATTCTCCATTTCCTGCACATCTGTGCAACAAGGAAAAGCTCAGCCAGCACACAGAC
Source organism: Caranx ignobilis (assembly GCA_021432705.1). Classification (NCBI taxonomy): domain Eukaryota; kingdom Metazoa; phylum Chordata; class Actinopteri; order Carangiformes; family Carangidae; genus Caranx; species Caranx ignobilis. Next base: position 29,427,955 of record MU269985.1, read on the forward strand.
GGTCAACAAGTTTGTTGGCTGCAACAAGTCGACCACAGTTACACTCCTCATGGACACTAGTTGTCAACAACCAGTCAGAATCCTGATAAATAGATGTGTCTGGCATTTGCGAGTGGAGAAGTTATTGATGTCATTACACTCATTCAAAGCTGTTTGAAAGACTGTAAAACTGTTATTTGAAAGAGTAAAGGAAGAGTCGACCCGCAAAACAAAGGACTGTATCTATTACAACACCCGTCAGTGAGCCCAAGCATGATTTAAGATGTCATTTTATAGCTTTTATATGTAATTACCACCGTTCCATGGACCAAAAGTAGGTTTCCTCATGATAGACTCTGACAAAGCAACATTTAACTCCACTTCCATAGGTTACACAGAGAGACAGAGCTGCACCAGAGCAGTAAAGAGCATGTTATACAACCTTCAGCTAGTCACAATAAAGTGATACATCAGTCAAGCTGCAGAGTTAACGCACTGTCAGAGCACTCCGAGATTTAACGCTTTCATTGTTTTGACATAACATGAACTGTGTATTTGTCACATCTTGTCATTACAGTGTTTGAATTAACCTGAACTAGCTTCTCGATCCGCAGCCGTGCTGCACATGAGCGTTCTATCACTGACAGAAGTAAATAAATTATTCACACAAAAGCGAGGGGGAGCGAGATCCAGCGGAAAACTCCCGGGGCACAGTCGCCCCATTTGCAGTGGTGGGAAATCTGTCAGAGCAGGAGTGCCTTCCCTAGAGGGACAGAGGACAAATGACACCCACTCTCTGCATTCAATTACTACAAGAGAGGCCATGGGAGCCAAATCCTACAGGAGAGCAGGCTTCATAGTGGAGAGGCTCAAACACACACAGACCTAAGTAGAACTGTCTGCTGCAGTCAACTCCAATTACCACTGTCCATTACTAATGTACAACATGTGAAACTGGAAGAACAATTCCATCTTTTTACCCCAAATTCCACAAAGTTACATGTGGATTTTGTTTGCATATTTCTTACGCATAATTCCCCCAAACAGAATTTCACAGACTCTAATTGTGAATCACAGCAAATTAGTGGTCACTTTAAATTCCTGTGAGCCCATACAATGAAATAAATTCGGCAAATTACTTGTAAAGCAAAAAGAGGGCTATGTGGAAAAAAAGTGTGCCATGTTGGTCTGCCGCACTTGCCCACAATTATATGTAAACAACCTCAATCTTATTCCAAAGGAATTCTAATACAATGCGCAGCATCTTTGAGACATCGTAAGGAACTGATTTGTTTCACAAACATTTTCCAGCGTGCCTTCCTGCAAGACTCTGCTGCGGTGTGTCCCCAAGTGACACTGGATGTATCCTCACGCAGCACATTATGACACATCCATAATGATAACCTGACCAACACACACCACCTCATTATGTCCTCCGCCTATGCAGGAGACCCAAATTTCACTTCTGCAGTAGCTGTGTGTGTGTGTGTTTCACTCAGCCAGACGTCTGTTTGTAAATGGCTGCTGGTTTCAGTTGTTCGGCATAGCAGGGAGTGGGTCGGGATGACTGACCCGATGTATGCACGTCTCTCAGCTATACTTGAGGAGGAAACATTGACCACTTAACCTCGCTCTGCTGGCCGACTGTATTAGCCCCATGTCACAAAGCACACTGCCAAGATGGGTCAAGATCTTGATGTTTACATAGGCTAAGGCTAAAGGAGCTACACGAGTACAAGCTTGAATAACAAGCATCCACAGTGGCTTCTTCCTCTTGAACTCTGTTTTAGCATTTATGCTTTTAAATATATGTAAAAGCAGAAGCTATTCTTAAACTGTGAGCTCTGTGAAGGTGCTCACTTGCAACGACCTCAGATACATCTACGTGTTCGTCCAGATGTCCGTGGGCTGACTGAGGCATACAGTATGTATGCGTTCTTGCCAGGATCTCAGGGCATTATAGTTAAAAGTCAGTAAACTTCCTGAAGTGCTCCAGGGAAAAAAAACTGGTTTGGTAAATACTGCACAAGTTCTGAATGTTTTCTGATTTGCTGCGAAGAGTAATGAAGATGTCTTGCTTGTCTGGCTCAGGGACAACATAGGTTTGGCTGTCACTTGATATAATTAAAAAGGAGGAACTGCCAAGCTTTGCACAGAAAGGGTTATAAATTTTAGTTTACACATGCTGAAGTGTGATATTGTTCACTTTAAAAATCCTACCAGAGGAAGCAGATTTTATGGCTGCATTCACTTCTTATACTAATAATCTGATAGGCATTATTCAAATGTCCTGTAAAATTAAAGACTGGAATAACACCAACTGCCATAACATTTCTGACTTAATGTCACACTGTTAATTGTTTGTGTTTCCATTGTGTTGCAAAGTATCACATGTCGAGTTAGGATATATTTCATGAAGCCATACAGAGTAGTGAAAGCCAACTGCTGGTGCGGCGCTCTGCTGGATGTTACTGATCCACCAGCTAAGCCCATGAAGCCATGCATATATGTGTGTAAGACAATAGCTTCTGTAAAGCACCTCTGCTGTTATACTGAGGGGGACAGCGAGCTCTGTTTCCACACCTGTTGCCCTGGGCCATAAGGGACAAGCTATCTTCATCGCTCTCACTCTTCACTTTCCAGTGGACTGTGCTCTTGACAAGTTCAGCCATACTGTCATAAAACTTCAGTGCCCACGCTGATAAGGCCAACCTATACCTGACTAAACCCAGGGGCTTAGGGACTTGTTCGCATTTCACTGCAGAGGGATACATCATAACTGCATGTGGAGGTTTTTTCTTTTTTCAGAAAGGAGCATGGAATTTTCTGAAGTCCAGAGCAGAAAATAAGAGCACGCTTTCAAAAGTCGTCATAGATAATCCCTTCAGGAAGACTGAATGTGGAGCTATTTGATTTGGAAGAGAAAACTGCCACAGAATCAGACAGTAAACCACATGTTACTGGAACAGAGATGATTCTTGAAGAGCTTAGTGGTCTTTATTTTGATGTTTGGACCCTAATTTCACCTCACTTGGCCAGTGTGGGTGTTTCTACAACACAAACTAGTTTGCAACACTGACGTTTTTTTTTTCTTCCTTTTTTCAATCTGTGCGTCTGAAGTTTCCACTTAGTATTAAATCAGATTATGAAACACGGGTTGAGTGAATGTTTTGCTGAATCTAGCATTTTGCAAAGATGAAAGAAAGATGTGATGTAAACTGTCTTTGGAGTCGATATGTGTGTGTGCGTAAGCTCTGTCTGCTTAGATTGGATCCAGAGCTGGCGGGAGGGGAGGAAACCAGGCGTCTTTGGGCTCGCTATTGATTGTAGGAATTAGCAGGGAGGAGACCACGTGCCCTCAGGTTGGGAGAGATGAAGTTGTCCTAAATTATCGCTGAGCAACTTTGAAGTTGTATCATGGAACTGTGAAAGGCCAGCTTTCTGTGCTGCCATTTCCCCCCCTTCATTTTTACTGCAACAAGACACAGCATGATGGAGTATAATTCAAACCATCTTTAATACAAACCACAGAAGCATAAATAATTGAATAAAATCGGCAGTGGTTTTTTGAAATGCACCAGCAAATAAGTCTACAACATTTTTTCTCTCTTTTGGACCCAGGCTAAGAAGTCTAAATCTTATGGTGGGGAAAGAAGTGAAGGAGACTGAGCCTCTGGTTTTGGCTGGCTCTTAGTGGGCCTGGCTTGCATGTGGTTAGGAGGAACCAATGCCCTGGCAGACCATGTGGAAATACTGTGCATCAAACACCAACAGGGCCCGTCAAACACATAGCTTCTGGGCTGACCTATGAGCACACATATTTAGCTTCAAGTATGTATGATTGTTCATTCATACGGTGCTTGTCATGAATAAGAAAAGTTCAGATCAGGCTCAAATGTACAAAACATGGGTAACTTATACCAGGAGAGCTCAGTGGAAAAGAAAGTATGTGGTATCTAGTCCTTGAATTCAAAGTTCTTCAAACATCTGCAGTTGTGGAGTTTATAGGAAAAAGTTATAATATCATAATACAGAACATAACTAACCTTTTAAAATTCTTCTGTCTATCTACTATGTGTAGTTGGCTTGTTTTCCTCAGGTTTTGGGGGAAATGATTTAGCTCACTCTGGGGGGCGGGCGGGCTCATTCACTGATCTTTGACCTTAGAGTGAGAAACCGAAACACTGGCCAACAGAAGTACCAACAGAAATAAAGTTATCAAGGGCGGCTGAGCAAATTTACACATGAGCCTCTCTCTGAACAAAGAGGAGGGCAGCGGCACACCTCTCCTTTGTCAGGACAAAAATGCCCTCAAATGACTTGCAATTATGTTCTTGCTCAAGTAATAACTTAATTAAAGCTTTTATTATCAGGAGCAGAGCTGAAAGTGGAGCATGTCACTCACGCTGTTGTCGCTCGACCCTGACACAGGGTAGACGGTCCAGCCCAGCTCCGCCGTGGCTGTGGTGGAGTCCATGAGTGTCTCTGTGGAGAGAATTGAAAACAGAAGGTTTGGTCAGATCATCTCCTCCCTACATGTCGAAACACAGATGACTATTAGAAACATTTTGAGAGGAAGAGTATAGGTTTACTCAGAAAAAAAAAATATAGTGAAACCAGAGCCAAAGTGGTGACGCCCTCAACTCTACAAAACTCTATGTTCACATTTTCAATGATATAAAACAGAGATATAGAAATAAAAATGAATACAAAAGTTAATGATTTTACAATGTATATTTTGAGGAGCTGAATATATACAGACAGAGAACACCATTTTTTTTTTTTTTTTGCTGTTTTTTTCCTTCTTGACATTATTCCATATTCTGTCAAAAAAAAAAATTATGAGCAGACTAATCAATGATGAATATAATAATTAGCTGCCAAAGATAATGCAGCACATACAGCAAGCACAGCTTAAGTACAGGCAGAGTTTGATTGCAAATAGTTTGAAAGCAGGTCAGGCACATCCTGATGAGCAGCTCTGCTACGTCTCCGAGTGGAAAACAAATCTCCATGGACCAGAGAAGGGGCCACCCGACATGCCACGGAAAGAAACACCTCTGGTAATTGGGGTCAAAGACAATGTGCCTCTTGTCAGTCATGAGGTCCTCAGTGGCACACACTCCGCCAGCCTGACCCAAGTGTCTGTCACAGGCTTACTGAACCACTGGTGGTGTCACCTCCTTTCCCTCTTTTTACTCTGTACCCTCTGCGCCCATGCCCTTGCGCCCTCTTTTCCGTCCGTGACAGGTCTAATGAATTTCTCCTGATGATTGGGCCTGCATCACTCCTGTGCTGCACTGTTGAGCTGCAGCAGATGGAGAGAGCATTCATCAGGTTCGAGGCGTCAGCTGCAACCCCAAAATGCCACAGAGGGATTTAGAAAGCACCCCCCCCCCTTTCCCTTCCTTCTTGAAAAACACAGCTACTAAGCTTAGTATAAGTCACAGCCTGTGATTGTAGTACGGGTCCGGTAAACAACTGCAACTGCTGTGGCTGCTCATTAATATTGTGATATGAGCTGTTTGAATCGGTGCTAATAGTGTGGGAAACTTAAAAGTGGACCCTGGTGAAGAGATAGTAGAATGGATGGAGCTCAGCGGACAACAACTTAAGACAGCTAATGTGCTGCTTCTTCAGAGAACGTCTTGATCAGTTTAACAACATATGCTGCAAAGTCACATGAAACAGAAGTGACATTCAGGGACTGAGACCAACGCTGTGAATTCCTCTGATACTGCCAAAAATGCCAGATGAGGCATAGGCAAGTACATGAATCTATGCACTGAACCAACACCACGTCTTTAAAGTATATTAGGTTCAAACAGATAAAACTTTACTAAATATACAGATGTTTTATTTTTCTAAACTGAGGCTCCGCTCTATTTTTTTTTATAGGAATTCGTATTTATTCCTGGATTTATTTCATTTAAGTTACTGTCACTGCAGTTTTATATTGTGCTGTTTAAAACTTTAAAGGTCTTAATACTTTAAGGCAGCACTTTAACAATGTTTAAAGAAAGAAATTATTTAACTGCAGATTAAATAGTTGTTATCTATATTAATTGATGATCTTTTTCAGTTCTATTGTCAGACTAGATAATAAAAAAGTTCAGATTCATTCTTCAGGTATCACAGTTGGTATCAGGGGGAAAAAAGTCCCTCTTGTGATTTTTGAGAGTGAAAGGAAGATATGGCACGAAGGGCCAGGGGTTGAACTCGAACCAGGTCACTGCGGTTAGCATTACATGCTTCAAGGTGCAGCCCACCCCTACACTTGAGTCCACTGAAAACACTTCCACTGTTGTAGGACTGAATCTGCAGCATGTTTGTGTTTTCTTCAGTTGGGACTGCATAAAAATAGAACAGGGGCCATGGAATCAGATAACATGCAAATGTGTTACTACAGGTAATGAGTGGAGGAAATCAAAGACAGGGGATCTGACGTTACATCTCACTTGATTTCATTCTGTGCTCGCCGCATGCTCAGCTCCGCGCCAGGTTGCAGGATATTTCACAGACTTCCAGTTGTTTCATAACCCTGGATTTCCTCTGATTTATATTCCAGCGAAAAGCCACAGCTTTTAATTAACAGGCTCCACACGCATTGCTTTATTTCAAGGCCTTCTGCTGACTTTCAGCATCTCGCCCTGCACTTGCAAGGCATAATACTAGATTTCACATCCTATTCAGTTATCACAAAGCCCAAATCGTATAATTAGGCAGATGAGACTGCAATTGAGCAGCTATTGATAACCTTGTGTATGACTCAGAGCCGAGCAGCCTACATGGGTGTTAGGCAGTGAAATGGTAATTATCCCCCATAATGATAACGATAATTAGTGGAGGACTACAGTGAGAATAATGAACCCCCTCTGTGGTGGTTTAGGGAGTGTTGTGGGGGAACAGACAGTGAATTTCCCCAGCAATGTTAAAACAGACTGGGTAACTCCCCATCCCTTCTCCACATCTTCATCTTTCTCTTTTTTCACACATATCCTCTGTTTTCACTCACTCTCTCCTGCTATCCACCACTTGCTCCTTTCTCTCAATAGTTCTCCCTCCACTCTTTGTCCTTCTCACCTCGTTCTCTTGCTTCTCTCTTCTTTTCTCTTCCAGGCTGTTTCTCTCTTGCTATCAGTGTCCTACACACTGGACAAGTAGTGCCTCACCATGAAAGACTGATCACTTTTCTTCCCCCTGCTGTCTACACTTCAGTCCTGGCAGCCACACCGATTCATTACCTCCCAGAGAGCAGGGCAGCACATAGCTCACCACTGTCAGCCACGGCCTCGTTCTCAGTGTGAACCCCCAGCCGTGGCGAAGCATGGCTGCTCAGCAAGACCTGTTGGCTATAAATCAGGAGCAGGACAGGATGCAGAGGTTCTCGGCTGAATCCAACCACTTTTGTTTTGTGTTTTTTTTGCGGGCGCACGCTTGTTTATGATGAGGGTGTTTGAATTTTTTCCCACTCATGGGATTGGCGCTGTCCTCAGAGAAAAAAAAAGGTCTGAATGTACAGACAAGCTGTCCCGCAGCTCGCACATCTACTGTCAACACCACAATCAACACTGTGTGTGAAAAAAAGAGATGCCTTGGAGAACTGTCAGCAGACCAGTAAGGTCACTAAAACAGATCTCAGCAAAGCAAACACTGTTAAGGCGCTCTCAGTAAGACGGAGAAGAAGAGATATATAAAAGCCTTTAATAGGTTGGGTAATATAGTCATTTAAAGACTTGGACCTCACAGGATCTCCATCAGGCAAACAGCAGAGACTGATTCATTACACCTGGCACTCTTAACAAACAATATAGCAGTAGTTAAAGCAGAATGCCAGGTGTAATCAGTCTGTCAACCATATCAATTAAGGAGGATTAATCAAGGTGTATCAATTTGCATCTCCTGAGGGTGGATTTAAGTACAAGTGAAACTGAATTTGGACTCCATACTATTCTCAGTGTTGAATAAAAATAAGACTTTCACACTGAAATAGCTCATTTGTGTAAATATGCTGGTGAAAATCCTACCTGGTTCACACACACACACACACACACACACACACACACACACACATATATACACACATATATATATATAGAGAAACTTATTTTCATTTTCTTAGTTTTGATGAGCTGCTTTAAATGCAGGACAGCCTTGTTCCTGCTGCGGTGTGTTGTGTGTTCCTCCAGAAAGACAATCCTTTATCTATTTTTAATTTATTAAAAACAGATTAAAATTTAATGAATGCGGTTTTCTCACGCTCGGCACAGAGCATAATGCCTGATGCTGTTTGCACTGTAATGGATTTTCACACCTCAGCACATGACGTTCAGAAGGACACATCAAGTGCTCTAAGATCTGATGACAAATTGCAGTTTCTCAATTCGCCACTTACGGCGATGAGTGTCTTTGCATTATTTGTGCGGAAATGGAGAGTGATGCATAAAAGTGTTTTCACTGTTTAATTGAGCTCATGGGAAAATGACCTCCACGGTGGCAGACAAAGTCAGTGGTGGTACGTTGCTGACTGCACCGGCAAAGAAACCATATACGTACAAAGATTTTTTTTTTTTTTTTACCATTACAGCAAACATTAACAATATAACAGTAAATAATTAAAGCCTGGATGTCTTGACTTTTTTTTCTTTCTTTAAACTTGATACCCTCGACTGTGGTGGGGGCTATGAATATGCAATGAGGCCTAGGAGTCTAAGAAAAGCCTGCTAGGCTGAAGAGTGCTTCCTCCAACACTTCCTGAGACTAAGGAGAGAGTTTAGTGCTGATCTGAGAGAGAGCTCTTCAGTGAGAGGCTGTCTGAAGTGACAGGCGGGGAGAGGGATAGGAGTAGGGTGGGGGTAGGGGTGGGGAAGGGGGGGGGGGTTGCCTTAACACTACAACAACACTCTCCCTCTCTACCAGGGGTCAATGCTGCATCTCTGCTTTCTAAAGAAAGCAACAGCGTTTTCAATGCGGGACACAAAGAGGAGCTGTTCACACAAGAGACAGTTTAGCTCAAACAACCACAGCGAATGAGAGAATATACATCTTCTACATGCAAATGCAACGACTTCAGGTTCAAAGTTATCTGCGAGCTATTGTGCTCCAGTATTAATAAATGAAAGCTTGAATGGATATTGAGGGGTATCTCTACACAGCATTACCACGCTGTGTATTCACATCATTCACTGTGTGTGAAATGTATTCATGCTTTTGCTCTCTCTGCAGCAGGCAGCGTTTCCTCCTGGCTATTTTATTTCTTTTTTTCTCTCTTTTTTTTTCTTTCAGTCTTTTTCTCAACACTTGCAGTGGGTTTATGGCAGTTGGTGACTGACCGCTCATGGTTTGTCAAAAGGGCAAGGAAATCAGGATTTGACAGATTGATGGGCAATTAGTTAGAGCTAACAGACAGATTTCTGCAGTCTGAATGATGGATGGAAACTTTTTCTACTGCTGTGACGAATCCCTCCACTAACCCACACCTTCCAGCTCTGCACCTTTTCTGCCTCGGACAGAGAGCACAACAAGTGCAGCTTTTCCACTCAAATTGACGTTTCGTGACTTTTCTATCACAAGCACACACACGTTAGTTTCATTCCCTAATGTAATCGTATTGTTAAATGGCAGACTTGACTCGAGATATTTCTCCTCGGCTCCCTTTCTCTCAGCGTGAAGAACCCAATCTGACAAATAGCTTTGCAACTTCTTGCATCACCACTGAGGGAAAACTGTGCATATAAATGACTCTGACGTGGTGGTTCGCACCAGAATCAAAGAGAATATACCAATTTTCGAACAAAGTAGCCTATATTTAGGGCCTACAGTTTAATGAGGGTATTTTGAAGCAGCAATTGACCTCCAAAGCAGCGTGAAGCAGCTCGGAGGCATGACTTCTTTTTATCTTTCTAGCCAGCGGAACTGTAGCCTCTCCTCTCCACGGAACAAATCCCTCAACATTCAATTTAACATCGACATAAACCACATATGGTGTTTTCCATTGCTTTGATAATGTCAGCTCGCAGGGCTAAAAAGCAACTAAACATTCTCCCCATAAAAGCCAAGCTGTGTAAAGTTCACTTTAACCACTGCTGAAGGGTGCATGTGCATTTACTTGTATTTCACTAAACACCTGAAACCACAGTGTGTGATGGCGAATGTGGGAAGATTGTGGTATGCACTGCAGTTGCAGAGTAACATGAGCAAGCTGTTCATTGTGCTAAAAACAGAACCCTATACTGTACGGTGGACCCAGCACGGAAATCTGCCCAGATTAGGGGGCAAAGCAATGATATACCCCTGAGGGAGCCAGTGCAAGTGCAGAGACATGATTCATAGCTTTAATGATGGACAGGGCTACTGTATGGCCTGTTGGAAAGAATAACAGTCTGTTTCATTTAGAGCTAAGAAGTGGATGGAGCCCCTGGTCCAGAACAGCTCAGCTCAACTTATCTGTCAGCACAAGCTGGGCCCATTAAGGTACAGTAGAGCTCCCACCACTGTCACATAACAGTATATCCCTGTGTGTTAAATGAATTCTTAATCCCACTTTTACAATGAAACAGGGGCTTTGTGGACCATGTGGCATTGGCCCAAACCCCAGAAATACTGCTTTTTTTTCTTCTTTCTTTCTTCCTCATTTTCAGGACTCGTAGGCAGACTGGCATGCAGCCCTGGGTATCCAGGGAGCTATCCGGTGTGTCATTGGTGAGACATCACTCTGTCAGGGAGATTTACATGGTGTGGAGGATACTGTTGGGCAGTGAAGAGACAGGTTCAGAGTTGTGAGGATGATGTAGGTGTTTCTGGGGGAACGATGAGGTAGGGCTCAATGTTCAGCTCCACCTCATCAAGACTGCAGAGTGGCGTGTTTTCCAAAAGGCAAGGAGAGATGAGAGGGGGGGAGCGGGTGGCTGGGTAGTTGATTTTGGCAGTGGACGGTGCAGTCTGACATATGGTACCACACACACAAACACGAATGCACAGAAAGTAGAGCACTCTCGGAGCACTAACTGTTGACAGAATGATACAGCATGGCATTCCCAGGGGCCTCAAGCAGGATGTACGACAGTAATCCCTACACAGCCGAGCTGCGTTATCAGTCAGTGTAACTTAACTTGTCAGCAAGGCCAAGGGGCAATCACCAAAAACAAATATAAGAGAAACAAAAACTACTCTTTGACATATGACTGCCAAAACTGTCAGGACTCAAAGTGTTTTAAACTGCAGATCTCGGGGAGTCTTTATCTGATTTTCATAATGAACCAATAAAGCTCTAAATCATCTGTTTTCCAAAACATTCAATAACCAGGTACTCTACCGGCTGCTACATATTGAACCCTATGCTGTCTCTTGCTCATACATTTTTATGGTCAAAACAGCAGATACTCCTTGTGAATGCTGGTGTAGGCACCTACAGAGAGAGCGAGCTGTACAGAGGGGTTTTTATGGCCTTAATGTTGCAGGGCTGGCGAGTTTCTTCAAGTCTTTTTATAATGTGTCTTTCAGAGTGAGTCAGGCCTATTACTTTTTAGTTAGCATGAAGCTGGAGTAGCCTGTAATTATTCTCCATCTTCAAAAAGTCATTTTCTGAAAGTGAGAGAGCACCTTATGTTTGGAGTGAGCTGCACATCAGTGCTGAACGTCACCCTTTTCTGATCAGAATGCTTGGAGAGCTGTTGTTTTTTTGATGATCCATTTTTCTATTTAGGACTCAAAATTATTTGTTATTTCTTCTACCAGAGACTGTCACTGTCTTGTCTCACCTCGAATTACTGTACAATAGACCGTTGTCATGCCAGTGATATAGCTTTTCTTTCCATGCATCAAGATGTGTTTTTGCTATTAGCCACACCTGTAGGTGTATCATTAGTGCAGTTTCACCATTAAAATGTAGTTAGTTCGGACTGACACCATATTTCATGGCAGAGACACATCAGTCTGAGCAATAAATTGTGTGAGTGGGAACAGTCACCTGGCCAATCATATGCTGCGTGAAAGAAACCTGGCTAATAACACAGGCTGGAGGATTTATAAGTATGCTTTCCATATTTCCCCAATCCCTGACAACCCACCGAGACCTGTTTAACAGATCAGTACATTTGAAATTTTGCGGTGGAAAATTCTGTAAAAAGTGAGTCCCACATTTTTATAAGCAGCAGCTGAAGAGAGAATGCATATGATTCAAACAGAGAGAGAGAGAGCAAAAAAAAGAGGCCGCACGAGTGACATTCATCTATCCATCCAATCAGTTTAAGTGCTTTATGAGCACTGTGGAAATACCTGCAGCAAAGTTAAGACAGCAGTGTGGAAATCACTTTTCATCAAAGTGACAGCTTTTCAGATGCTGCTACTAATTGACTTGATAGAAATAATCATCACAACCCTCCCACGCCTTGCCTACAAGCCATTAGTTAAAAGTGGATGATTAAAAAATGTACATAGCTCATGTACGAGCGTGAAGGAATCCTTTATTTCACGGATGTGTGGTCCCTGGATCCACATGAGGGATTTCATTCTCTCCCTCTCTTGTGTAACTTACTCATGTTCTTAGTCTTTTACTCTACTTTTCTGGTCCTCGATTAGGCCTGGTAATAACAAAGCTGGGGGCCCCGTATGAGAAGTGTGGCCATGATATGAGCCTGTATTAGTCCAAAAGACAAGATGTTTTCCCCCCAGCTTAAAATACTCTCCACTGAAAGTGAGGGAGCAAAGGGACCTATTTCCCCACCTAATTTGTCCTACATGAGATGATGTCTGTGGTAGTCAAGGGAGCAGCTATCTCCATGCCAACAGTTTTGATTGGCAGCTCTGACAAACTGTGGGTGCAGGGGAGTGATGATGAAAAGGCACTTTGGATTTGAGACCGATGGCTACCACCCCAAAAGTTTGAGGCTGGTTGAAAAGGAGGAGTGTGCACACAAAGTAGACATCTCCTTTTATTGCCATGGCCCATCCTTGTTTGGCTGATTCGCCCTGCTTGATATCTAGTTGTACCACATCCTCCAATGTAATGTGTGCCAAAGAAAGTAATTAAAGTCTGATAAACAAATCCATTTACGACCCTTTCTATATCCTTTTAAAGAGCCTTTTCTCTGCCTTTAAAACCTGCTGTAAATTCCTGCCAGAGGCTCTGGGTCCTTATCATCTTAAGTTTGATGATAGGCTTGAACTGTTGACCTGCAAACAGTGCTGCCTCATGGCAGGCCTCCCTTTATATCAGGGCCTAAAAAAAGCATCAATAAACAATGTGTAAGTCAGTGTTTAAACCAGACAGTCAATCCCTACCTGTTCACTAACAGCAGCAAGGCCGTAAACTGTAATTATATAGGACAAGGCTGTGTGTGGCATACCGTTTGATACTGACATGTATGTAAAACCTCTCACTAGGAAAGAAATGTAACTCTATCAAGTGTGTTTGTCAAAGTGGTTTCAACGCCGTTCAAGAAAAATCACAAATATTATAACTGGAGGTACTCACCACCACAAATACTACAAATATACAGAGATTGTTTTCTTATCAAGGCTCTGGTAGACAGTTTTTCATTGAAACATGCAGTGTAGACAGTTACAACCAGCCTTGAAGGAGACATGCACAAGGCTGACGAATAGGTGATCTAGTAAACTGAACAACTTGGACTTGAGTGGAGAAACGTTCAAAAGGAAAGAAGCCTAAACAAGACTGTAGCTGTCTGCTTGAGAGGAATATTCACAAAATGGAGATGACAAGAGAGCTCTTTCCACTTCCCTTTTCATGTTAATTACAGGGAAATATTCTCTCTCCATTACCTATCCAATTTCTCCTAAATGCAGTGTATCAAATAAAAGATGACCAACTAACTACATATTATCAATTATATGCTTTTTTTAGACCAAAGATGAGGAGCAATGTAATTCTGTGACCTTCAATGACATCTGTGATATCAAACCATCACACTGGAAAAACATCTTTTGATATTTATGTATGTGACATCGTGGAACCGTCTTACAAATTTAGCTAATTTAAGCCCTTACAAACTCAATGATCGGTCGCTCTATTGGAACCGGACTCGTGCATTTAGCTGCATTAAGCCCTTTAAAGCTTGAATTTCAGTTGCTCCATTTGAGAGATATCAACGCTCCTCAGAGATTTTCTAACACCCTGCTGACACAAATGACAACTGAAGACCGCAGCATGAGCTTGACAAATTAGTTTCGCATGTCATCATATATCAAACAAATCTGCCTAAAAGACAGATTTGATTTACACACCGAATTTTGTTTTTCTCCTCAGGTTCAGTTTCTGGGTCGAGCACTAGGGGAGGGAGTGAAACGATCCTTTGACTTTCTTGTGTTTAAAGATAAATGTGACTCATCTGGAGCTGTAACTGTTTCACAACGCCAACAACAAATGAGTAGTGCGGCTCCTTGCTAAAAAAAGTCTGTGTATTTGTCTCGGGGTGAGATGAAACAAGGAAGCCTTCCCATGATTACATTTTTCGTGGGGAAGTAATCAGCTTTCAGAAAAATCAAGGCTTTATTTACAACAACATCACTGACGCAGTCAGGGAAAAACAGCAAAAACTTTAATTACATCTTCAGTCATACATCAGATTTCTTGTGCCTCTCTTTTGATAGTTCATGTAGTGTATATACTACTGAATGAACAAAGACCAACTGTTCCTTGACCTTAATGGGCACGCACACACACACACACACACACACACACATAGACATTATCATGCTCTGACACATCCCTATTCATACACACCTCTGTGTATTGGCAGAGCTTCGTGGAGTGCATGCATTGTTGATTGTGTGACTGTGTGTTACCTAGCTAAGCTTAGTTTGCTCAGTTCTTCACTGGGTATTAATATATTACAGTAACTGCCACAGCGACACAATTGTTTTCCCAGCAGTGAAAATAAGAAGTACAGAGCACAAATACTTTATTTTGGCCAGATTAAAATGGATGAGTAATAAAGAAGAGTGAACGCTGTGATGTGTGAGAAGCAGTGGTTATGCCTGGTGCACCAGTTCTGTCAACACCACAAGCAGAGGAACATTTAAGACATTCACTGGCTCACTGTAAAATCCATGTGTTGTCTATGTGTTTTCAGGCTGTTGCTCTGATTGTGTAAATTAGCGCTGGACGGTTGCACTCGCAGATAAATTTAAGAGTTGGAATCCCACTATTAAGAATCCCACATGTCTGGGCTCATCTGACTGTCTGTAATTGTACGCATCTTTTTCACCTCGCTGTCATCATGTGAGCGAAGGAAAACAAGCCCGGAGTGCATTCTTTTCAATTAAACTGGCAATGCGTTTGATTGGCAGTGACTCCGTTAAGAAACAGGCTCGCACATAAATCAAATATCCTCTGAGTTTAGAAACTGAAATTCCACAGTAAATTAGTCATTCAACCATAGCTGTCTATGAACCGCTTTCTTTCCTTCTGCTAATGACCAGTTTTCTCTTCTGGTTCCAGGTATAACACTTCCTGACTATTTGTCATGTGGAGGAATTTGAACAGTGTTATTGATGTGTGAGAGCATCACAGGGTCAGACCAGGGGAGCTGATCTCCTGGCAGTCGATACAGCCTGTCTGCCAAGAAAGTCATCAGATATCAGAGCTGTTTCTCTGTCTGGGCACATATCACAGCCTCTAACTCCCCCCCCTCCTCCACACACACACACACACACACACACACACCATCCACCTCCAAGTCCTCCTGCTAGTTAATCAATGGCGTGGTGTACTTAGCTAGCATACTTTCTTGCTTCTCTGCTGCTTGATGTTGGGGGCAGAATAATACTTAAGACAAGAGGCATTAAATTATGTATGCGCATTAAAAAGCGATGAGGTAGGCACGGAAAAGGGAAGATGCTCTATGCGGTTGAGTTGCAGTGAAATAGTGCCGTTACGGATGATTCGGTATTATCATCTGAAGAGAGGGAGGTGAGATGTAAGGGTGTAATAATGTGTATTTATGGGTATCTTTACCTGTGTTTTACGGCGCCTGCAGTCATGTAGGAATGGTAAAAGAGAAGTCATGATTTATTCTCACTTAACAGTACACCGTAGACTCCGTGTCTGGACTCCTCTTTTCTTAATTTATCTCCCTCTCTCTTCACTCCCGGCCTGCCTCTCCTCTGCTTTTTCCTCCCTCTATCTCTCTCTCCTGCCCTCCTATTTACTACTCCCCACCTCCTCTCACCTCCATTATACCACCTCTGCTCCAGCTGATCTCAACTCTTCCTTCCTGAAACCCCCTGACATTGCTTTGTTACATTGGCCAAACGCCCCCTGCTCGCGTCCCCTCTACTCTCTGACATCAGAGAGGACGGGTGTACCTGCCAACATCTGTGACTGTTAAACTATCGACACCACCGTCCATCCCAACCCTGTTTCTCCTAATGGGGACCACATATCACAGGATTACAAGGTAGGGCAGCGTTGTAGGGAGGGAGTGGGGGGAATCACACGGGAGGTAAGACACATTGGTGGATTCCAGGCCTGTGAGCTAGCTTCTCTCCCTCTGACTTTGTAAGAGTTACGGTAGGGTCGTGACCCCCTGGAGGTCTATAAAGCAGAGAATGGGAGGCAATGGAAAGGAGTACCTCGACCATATGCCTGCCTTCCTGGCTTGTTGCACTTCTGGGACCATTACTGCATCCAATCACACAAGAAACAGAGCAACAACAGGCCCCAGAATAACCCAAATATCACTTACAGTACAGGCACCCCTAAAGCCCCTGCAATCAACATCCTCTTAATCACCGACTGCACGGCACAATGGAAATTGTGTTAGCCAACCATTAAGGCACCTTAAGGACCTTGTGTTAGTCAAACTAACACACACTGGGAGATATTGGACACCAGTGGAGCACAAACAGAGAGCTAATGGTTTCATGGTGGTCAACTGAGAGCGAGTGCAGGACTGAAACCAAATGAGAGAAAAAGAGAGAAAAGATAGAAGAGACTTAAGAAAAACAGGACAGCCCTACCACACAGACTCTGTTTATGTGAGGGGGAAAAGAACACCACTCTCATTTCCATGACCTGTGTCTGTCCTCACCCTGTTATAGACTGTACTCTTCATCTCAAATCACATAAGTGAATTAAATTGTTCAAAGTGTACTTTTAAAGAAATTTAAAGTCTCCGCAGACCAAATGAGCTCATTTGCTATTTTATAAAAGTGACATCAAGAGCATAGACGCATATTTTATGTATCATTTCAAATTATAATAATTAACCTGAGTACTTGTTTAACAAAATCGTAACACCTTTACAAGCAGACTCATCTATGTTTTATGGACAGGGCAAAAGTAAAACTGTACTCTGTGTCTTTGAGCATAAGTCATGTCCACACAAATCTGGAGAGAAATACGCACTTGTGTGGGATCAGAGGCAGCTATCAAAAAAGCGTTAATGGGGTTTGGAGTATTTTCAAGGGGACTCGAGTATTTGTGAAAACATGAGGTCAACATAGACACTGTAAGAGACACTGGGAGGAAAGTGAACGACAGGAACAGTAAAAACTGAGGAATTCTTGGCTCGCTCTGTTTGTTTTTGAAATTAAAATGTAATCTTAAAAGAACAAGAGCAGCCATGACTTAAGTATGACTTTCCCACCTGAGGATGCTGCCCTGCGCAGTAAGACGCACAGCAAGTTGCCCTGGTTCATCCGTCATGTGGCATTATGTCTGGAACAGGAAGGTGTGGACCAGACTCACCCCTCCTCCCTTAAACCCAGATAAATGTTTGCCTTACAACCTGCAAGGTAAACAAACAGCGTCTGGCTCAAGTTAAGTCCAGAGATGCTTTGTGTTTCTCTGTGGAATGCCAAAGTCCGTCTTTGCGCTGAAACAGCGAGCCCTCGCTCTGTTTGTTTTGTAGCCATTACAGCCACTTAGCCTGACAGAGCACTTTGTTTCCCTTATCTCCTGAACAGCTAAAAACGCATAAGTGTTTTCAGCGTCTGTTCGACCTTGGGTTTAACTCCTATCACTGTGTTTACTTGTGACACAGATCAAAGACAGATCGCTTTCAAGCAAGCAGTTGTAAAAGGGACGGCAAACTTCTGTCTGTGAGTGACTTTATGGTTTCATTCCATGGGAGGGGGGGGGGGCATATTTCAGCACTGAGGGGCTGCATGTGACAGGTGAGCACAGGAGGAAGATGTCCAAACAGAGCGGGAAGAGAGTAATAGCTGCAGATAGTGCTGCTCAGGGGAGGGGTGGGGGATATTTGCCTGTTTGAATGATTTGCCTTGTGTGGATCAAAATCAAGGACGCAAACGCTTCGCTGCAGCTGCTTGCTGCTATGGTAACTGGTCAGCAGGGTGCTGAGGTGTGATGGGCAGCATGTCATTAACAGGAAAAGATGACGTCATTCCTGCTAGTCATGATAACACTGAGCCGAGGGAGTAACGAGGGAGCGGCGGAGGGTGCTGGTTTCTAGGACCGAGATAAAGCTACATGGTCGCAGATGGTGCAGCCTCAACATCCAGGTAGAAAAACCTCAGAAAAGTTGCATTTCCTTTCTAAACAATGCCATCTGGGCTGCACTGCATCAACAGCCAGGGCTGAGACTGAGGTTGTCCCAAATGGTTTTTGCTTTGGCTGCAGTGTTAAAACTAAAATCAAATTTCAGTCTGAAGTTCAAAACAAAAAACAAATCCCAACACTGGCTCTATTCTTCTCCTAAAGCAGAGAACGCTTATTAAACCTCACAAGACAAACTTGTTTTGCTCTCAGTCACTGGCGACAAATAGCATCTGAAGGCTCCTTACTTCATAAAGCTATTCCATTTCAGCTGAACTCAAAAATATACAATATACAATTGTTTTTACCTCTGTGCTGTGAAGTAAATGTTTATTTGTTTAAGTGTTAAATATCACCAGTGTATTATGGTGCATTAGGGTGTGTTATTCAGCATCAAGGGTATTATAAACTAGAAGTTTAATCCTTTAGGAGTCCTCTCGTTAGAAACTCCATAATGACAGGAGAATGTGCTGATGGTGAGTATTTAACCAGGTCCAGGAATATTACAGTTTGAGCCTGACTACAAACAAATCTGTTTGACCATTTGGGTGCACGGAGACATTTACTTTGTGGATCTTGAGCTGAGTTTTAAAAGCCATTTGTATGTGAAAGAGCAGGAGACAGGATGTGTGTATGCACCATGTCTTTTCACTTGGAAAACTTTTTTAATGGGACCTTACAAAGCTGCCTGATAGAAAGGCATCAACAGGTGGCAGAGAGGAACACTGAAGACAGCCACAAAAGTGAAACAACAATGCTGCCAGGAGAGTCTTAAAAAACGAACAGAACAAGTGTGGACATGGGAACTGTGAGAAGGAAAAATGATAAACAGATCGACAGATAGATAGAGTGAAGGATGGAGCCAGCTGAAGCACAGAGGGAATGATTCACAGGCGTTGTGAACGGTTGGCATGCTAATCAAGTCTGTAAGTTGTTGTAGGCAGGGTGAGAAGCGGGTGCATGAAGGGGCTTCACAGGCAGTCATTTGCCAGCATTCAGCTCCCATCAATATCAGGACCGATTAATGAGGGAGTAGAGGGGAGAACAGGGCGAGGGCAGAGAGGACTCGGGGAGAAGGGGGGGGGGGGGGCAATGGCCAGGTGTCGGAGGAGGCACAGAATGGGAATAAAGAGGGCGCGGGCAGTGATCCGCGAGGAA
The DNA here is from genome assembly GCA_021432705.1 of Caranx ignobilis. Lineage (NCBI taxonomy): Eukaryota > Metazoa > Chordata > Actinopteri > Carangiformes > Carangidae > Caranx > Caranx ignobilis. The sequence goes on from MU269985.1 coordinate 29,447,612, forward strand.
TTCCAGCCGAGCGGCAACAAGAGTGGTGGGGGGTGGCTGCTAGTTGTGCACTGCAAAAAATGATCATTAAAAGGCTGCAATTGGGTCTAATATTTTTAACCCTTCATTTTATCAACTCAAATCATAAAATCATGCCTAAGCACAGATACAAGCACAACAAGACATAATTGAGAAAGTCTCTGCAGTGAGATGTTGTATTATGGATCTTCCATCTTCTTAACAGTGCTGACTGAGGAGTCATTTGGTAAAAACGATCACAGACTGGCCGGGTTGGCAAAAGTGCTGAACTATGACATCATGTTACATGATATCTGGGGATTGAAGTTGAAATTTTGGGAGAGCACGAACCTTTGAAATTGCCAGGTGCAGTTGTAACTAGTCAGTCAATCAAGTACTTTTTTTTTGTGAAGCACAAGATCAAGAAGACGAAATGTAAATTTTCAGATCCACTTTAATGCTGACTTAAATAAGTTTTATAATTTAATCCGATCAGCAGATTATTGTGTTTCTTCCAAGAATATGTGATTAAAGCTAACTGATGGATGAAATGAAAACTTTGTCACTTGTTCTGAGAAAAAAACACCACAAGAAAACGTTACTGATTAAGTATATTTTGTATGGGAGCATGAGGAAGATAAAAGAACGGGAAGTGAGGCTTAATGTGTGTGTGTGTCTGTGTCTGTATGTGTGTGTCTGTGTCTGTGTGAGGCCCTTTAATGTTTTGGAAGAGAGGTTTAAAGGCTAAAATCGTGTTTCGAACTTGAATAGCACTCCTCCCCTGGAGGAAAAGGTCCCAGTATGGATGACAAAGGGTCGTGTTCTTTTAGGCATCTGCAAGCCCAAGGTTGTGTTTTATTATCGGTCACGCCTGTTGTGCATGTGGGTGGCCGCGCATGGAAGTGTGCACTTGGAGTTATGGGTGGAGCATGCATGCGTGTTTACACATATAGGTGTATGCATGAGTGTGTGTGTAGGTTTAGCACATGTGTCTATGTGGCAAGTTGATGTTTGTGTGTGTGTCTGTATGTGTGTTGGCACAACACTGAGGCATTAGCACAAAGTGGTCTAGCATGTGTGTGTGTGTGTGTGAGAGAGCTGTGGGCCAAGGAGAGCAGAGATTTCAAGGGGGGGGGTGTACAAGGAGAGGCGGGTGGGAGGTGAAGGGGGGCAGGCCCAGAGTCCCCTTCCCTTTGCTCACAACTCGCCAGGTCATGTGACCATTGGTTCTCACAGGGGCACCGGGCAGTCGGAAACAAGAGGGCAGCGTGTTAGGGCCGCATGCCTGTTTCATTGTTTGTGTGTGTGTGTGTGTGGGGGGGGGGGTCACTGCTGAATGCAGTAGAATCAATCCTGAAACATCAGCATCAACACACAAGCACAAACTGAAGTGGACGAGGCAGGACAGAGGCAGCACTGTGCCGGCTTGTCTCTGGGAACTGACTCAACAGCAGCGGAGAGTATTTCCTCCTCATTTATCTGTCTGTATGCCTCCTCTGTCTCCAGCTCTTCATTTGTCTGTATCTGTTGTCAGCTTCTCATGGCAGACAGAGAAAGGAAAGTATGTCTCCCTTGTTCCCTCTTTGTCTTTCTCAACACTTCTGCTTTTGCTCAAAGCAGGTTGTAAATACAACAACAACTATACTCCTTTACTCCAACTCCTATATGTATGAAAGCTGAACGGGGGTGTAGGAATACAAAGTGCTAATTTGATATCCTACAGTTATGTCTCTGGTCTGATGCCCAGCGCTTGCATTCCTTCCCTGACAAAGTGCAAAAAAGGGAGAGAGCAGTATATCAAGACATGCAGTATTACCCCGGGTGGAATAAAAACTCTGTGATATGTTATTAAAAGTGAATGTTAACCAAGCAGACGGACTGGGAAAACACTGTGATTTAAAAGCCACCGGCCACGAGAGCAGTTGGGGAGGGGAGGGGAGGCGTCCACTCTCAGAGCTCGATAGTCCACTGGAACCGTTGGGATGGAGCCTCGCTCCACAGGGCAATGAGGTGACGGCTTTTAAGGAATAATGTCACTCACTTTCAAAGCCACACAGCCGTCAGGGAAGCAGACTGAGTGAGGCATGGATTCTGTGGTTTTCACTATGTTTAAGGCTCCACAGAATAATCTGAAACCTTTGCTACTGAGAGACACTCGACCGGCCAAACCAACGACAGCAAAGCCCTTCATATTTTCAAATACCACAAGTGAAAAGATGTCTCTGATCGGCCTAGATTGGCCTTCCGAGTCCCCGACGCTGGCTTCCGAATTCTCCGGAGAGAGTTGCCAGGTTGTGTTGGTGGTTATCGCAAGGTCAGCTTCAGCCATCAGCTAAATTAAACAAAATAAATAGGGGGATTCTGGCACAACTCTTTTGGAAATAAATGCCTCCGCAGCTGTGAGAAAACCACAAGACACAAAGGTTGCCTTGATTTCCAGACTGCTCTGTGATTCCCAAGGGTGTGGACTGGGCCCGGTGAGGAGGACAGTGTCGGGGAGGGGCAAGAGCAAAGGGACGGACCCGCTGTGCGTCTACGACAAGTCCTCTGTGGTAACGGGCGCCTCTCTCTCCCCGGTGACCCAGGAGAGTGTTAGGGCCTTCGCTGAATAACCAACCCCATCCGCCACATTCAGACGAGGGCTAAGAGGTTAATTGAACCTCTGTGCTGCGCCTTCCTCTGTGTAATTTACTGTGATTAATGCATGGAGGTTACTGTCAGACTCATTTACTAATTGTCCAAAGCAGTACGTAATTAACCACATCTGCAAAAATGTGTCTGGGACTGTACAGGCTCGGCAGAACACTAGGACTGTGTCCGGGCAGCTGTGTGTCTCTTGGTCAGAACACAGCTCTCCTCTTACACTGTCAGCCTGACTGAAGAGACTGACGCACTACAATAGCCGACGAGCTCCTCTGTAAAAGAAAACCATCTCTGTAAAACCTGCCATTGCTTATTTAATTTTTTTAGGACAAATGCTCTCCTCCAGCAGCAGGAATCTGGGTTACTCAGTGTGAGGAAAACTTCAGAGAATTAACACCTCATCACTCCAAAGGCCCCTTCACAGAAGTTCCCTCCTGAAACTAGCGCCTGGTCTGACAAGCAAAACTTTTCATCAAGAGAAAAACTGGAGTCAAAGAGATCACAGTGTACTCTTTTATAATGCGCTCCTGACTAACAATGTGATATCCTGAGTAAACTTTTTAAGTTCTCAAGTTTTTTTTTTCCCCCCGTCTGTCAAAGTCAGCCTGTCTGGCTCTGTTCCCTGTGTCAATTATTTCTGGAGATCCTTTTAGCCAAACTGTCAGACAGCTCTCTAAACTGAGACTGCCATGTAGGTAGCTCAAGCTCTGCTTCTGTTATCTTTCTTTTGCAATAGCGTCAGTTATTTGAATGCTCGAAAAGTTACAGGGAAGGTTTTTTTTTTTGGATTGTGCTCCTTGAGATAGTTGCAAATAAATACCAGAAATTACACATATAATATCTTAGTCTATAAGCTGCAGCTCTTGAGGGGCTTAAAATTTAATGGAGCCGTCTTTTTTTTGATGATATGGATGGCCAAATTCCCCTGGCGACACGCTGCCAAAGCTTATCTCTGAGAGAGTGTGTGTGTGTGCATTAATTTTCCTGTGTGTTCTCTCTGCTGGAGTATGTGCCTGCATACGTTGAGCACATTCTGCCAGCCCAGTGCTGTGACCTTGTGTCCCCACTGTGTGCGACTGTGTGTGTGTACTCAGTGCTCAGGGTGCCTGGCCTATTCTCTTGCTCTTTCTTGATAATGGGTGTATATACATTTTAATCTTGGATTACTTGTCCAACTCAGAGGACGGCTGTCTGTCAGCCCGGTGCATGCAAACAGCTGCGACATGGCCCTGAAACTGAGTACAACAAAAATAAAAGCTTTGTTTTTTTTTCCATTTTAGCACTGCTGACTTAAGGCATCACCACACACAAAACCATGTGGACAGTGTTCACAGAAATCCGGGGAATGATTCAGATTTATGAATCATTCCCCATTCCTCCATCTATTCGGTGCCCAAAAGGTTAAAGAGAATAACATTTTCAACTGAATTCAACATTGTTCCTTTGAACAGTGAAGGACAGTTCAGGCTCTCATTCCCTCAGAACTTCAAATCCACATTTTTTGATGAATATACAAACTGACAATGATTAGATTTACATCAATTAAAAACCACTTGCACCCTTAAGCTTTAATACGATTTCCAATGTCATGCTTAAACAACAGTCTATATATTCTGAGGGCATCGTTTAGGACTAATTACAGCAAAGTCAAACTTCCCTGCTATTAATTGTTATTTATGAGGGTGAATTCATTTTCAGAAAGTTGTGGGCTACTTTGAAATGTACACTGACCTTGGCAATAGGACACCAACATGGTAATGCATTCACACCTTTGGCAGATTTTATGCAAACGAACCGCAAACTGAATATTTGATCAGGTTTTTCCTCACCAAGGTCACATGGTTGGAGGTTTTCCCAGTGACTCTTATTCTGTATTCTCTGTAGACGTTTCTATTATACAGTACAACCACTCAAGACCGTGTCTAAACCGCCATACAGCCAAAAGGTACTATACAAGACTTTAAAATGCTCAGTTAAAGTTACCTGACCAGAGTCTTAAATTTTAGGCTGTCTTCCATGTCCATGGTTGTCACTGACATCCAGCCTGCTTGAATGAGAGTGCAAATGTGGTCAACTCCTGGGGGAGTACAGAGGGGAGTGAGGGATTGTGGGTTGTAATTAATTTACTGCAAGATTACACTGGATAATGCCCGTATCATTACAAAATTAGGCTGACAGTGGTCTTGGTGTAGATCGTGTCAGGCACATGTCAATACACACAAGAATGAGCATTTGTGTGTTTGCATGTTTGTGGAGGCTATTATAGCCCTTGAGACATCCCTAAGTGGGAAATGGTGTTTAATTATACACAAGCAGATGTACGCACGGGCAAATAGCCTGCATAACTCACTGAAACAAAACAGCTCCAGCCTGATATGACTGAATGTGTGTGAGCCGTGCACTTAAAATGAGAAATAGACAGGAACAGGCAGAGGAAGCTCCGCTCTTTTAGTAGTGAAATAAAGCTCATTAGGGATTTGTTTTTTTCCCCCAAGTTACGCCAAAAGATTACCCTACATTGCCCATGCACAACAATATCTGCACCACCCCCTTTGCAACATTGAATGTTGCACAGATATCTGGGGTTGGTATCCCTTTACAGGGAATGAAGAGTCAAGAAATGGTAAGGGAGATGACTAAAGACCTAATTTGGCAGAGAAAAACTTGGCCGACCACTAGTGTAATAGAATTATGATTACACAGTAGATTAGCAACTGAAAGATTGTTGTATTAGATTATTGCTGAAATATTACTGAATAAACCAAATGACGAAATCTTCTGGTACAGCTCTGTTGCTTCAACCGCTGAACATGACCGTGCACTTTGAGATGGATCAAAGCATCTTTGGAAATAAATATTCTGTATTTGTTTTCTCTGAATTTAAAAAATCCATTTGTTTTAACTTCTGAAAGTTTGCAGCTGTGTGTGGAAAGAATAACCGAGCTCTCTCTGTCATTATGCCAGTCTCAACTGTTTCTCCCTTTTTAAGCACAACGAAGCGGAAACCTGCTCTAAAGGATTCATCCTTCATGAAAATTTGCACTTTTGCTTGGTCTGCAGCGTCACAGCCTCTCCCTGCTGCTCGAACATGCACAAAATGTTTTCAAGAGGAGCCCTCCGGAAAACTTGAAAGCATCCCTGCATTCTGTCCTTTCTCTCACTCCTTCCCTCTCCCTCTTTTGATTTGCACTCACACAAAGGCAGTCAAAATGCAAAAATGCTTGACCATTCCACAGGCGTTCTCCCTCTGCATAAACTTCTCGGTTGCCCCTTTGTCCGATTAATACCTTCATGTCTTTCAGGCTCACATCCACCCCCCCTCCAGCCCCAGCCCCAACCCCACATCGCCATCCCAGACAAGCCTTAGTCCTCATTATACACAGCTTCCACTCTAGTTCCCAAGATTAGGCAAATGAGCTCCCAAGCACAGTCTATAGACAGCACCGGACCCCGCTCCCTTTTCAAAATCAATTCCGACATTCACAAAATAAGAAGCAGTTTTTAAGCACTATGTTACTTTCTTATACTTGTACAACCTGAAACTGTGGTTTGACCACAAATGAGCTGCGAGCTCATCAAGTGGCTATTAAATATGTTATCTCAAATTTCAAATTCACAATGATTCATTCAGAGTGAGCATTCCTATCAATAACAATAGCGCATTCTTGAGCAGTGGGGCAAATCTCTTTACAGAGCACCAAATGAACCCTCTTGAACAAAACACATCACATGCAATGCAAACATAATTCAACATCAATTGAATCACTTCCTGTCACTTCAAAAAAAAAAGAAAAAAAAACGCAGCATACATTAATGTATTACTGCTCACTTATTTTTCAAAGACCTGCAGCGCTTACTGTAGGAAAAAAGCTGCAGTTTGCAAGAAGACTACACAGAGACAGGAAAGGGCTTCTTTTTCCCCACTGTTGACCTATTAACAATTTCATGCTATGGAAAATGCTGTGCTTAATGTGAGTGTAGCTCATGCATATAATTTGCTGTATCATTAGAGTCACTAAATTGCCATGGTCATGATAAAATTAGATCCAGCTTTGGTGGCCCTTCTTTGAGGAGCTTATACCCATAATGATCAATGCAAATATGATATATTCCCTGACAATAACAGCAGAATGTTGTTGAAAAAATCTTAAAGACAAATTAAAAATGAGAGAGAGAAGCCAGTTTTGAGTGGCAGCGGTCAAGAGAAAAAAAAAAATAGGTGATACGATTGACCATATTGTAAGTCGTGAGTTCATTTACTGTGGTGTAGGTTGTAAGCATACCATTTTCAATTTACTTCCTGGGCACAATAAATATATTTGCTGGGAAAAGTGCAATCTTTCCTTATCAGATAATGAAATCTCATATTCGGGAGTCCCATATCCCAGCTTGGACTCTATCCCAGCTATGTGTATTTTTCCATCAAACATCTTCACAACACAGTCACAGGAGGACACAGTGTGGTATTGAGCCTCAGAGTGATGTGAAGTTAATAACAGCATCCCTACTCCGACAGCTCTTTGGGTCATCCAACCGCCTTAACCCTCTCCCACCTATCATTCCCACCGGTCAAGACAGGAGGAACTGAGGTCAGGTGAGATAGGGTTAAAGGTCAGAACCCACCCAGTGCACCTACCTAAATGCAAAATATTTCTGTATCATTGAATGCTGACCTCCATTTTAGATTGGATATTTTCAGCAAAGTATTACACTACCCATCACTACATAAAAGTTAATAGCTCCATACCGTGTCAGGTGAGGTTTCATTTCTGTTTTCATTATAAAACAGGTCCTATATTAACGCTGTGAATGTATCAAAGTATTCAGTCCACAGAGAAATGCACACAGTGCATGTTCAGAAACTGAGCCTTTAAATGGGCATTCAGGAGGACTCCTGTAATTTTGCGATGTCACCACAAAGCAGTCATTGCTCTCAGCCATGCCCCAAGCCCTGTGCACATGGACCATTCATCCAGCCTCACGGGATCTGATTTCTACCTCATATCTGCTTTATTTCCATTCAATTACTCAGAAAACAGTGAGCCAATCAAAATCAACTAAGTGGCCCACAGACCTGTTGCACAGTACCAGAGAGTGGCCTAAGAGAGATGTAAATCAACACTGTGATTGTTTTTGGAGCTTAAAAACACAAATATATATTTTTATGGATAGCACAATTTAGCAGAGAAACTACTATGTTGTGAACTTAGAAGACTTGACTTTTGGGATTCATGAATCCATTCAGAGTCAAGGTCATTTTCCTCTCCCAGACATATGCATCATGCACATGGGTTGTATTATTCCTCCGACTGGATACAAAGAACTTAAAACATTACGTCTCTCATGTTCCTTCTGTCAGTCCCACAAGAAACATTGGCCATCTGATCAAATAAGTTGTCATTGCCAATGGTTTCGATCTAGAGGACAATACGATACATCACTAGCTGACAGCTATGAACTCAGAGAACGTCAAAGTCAGCAGTAAATGCCTAAAAACACAGTGCTGATGTTGATAAAACAACTCTCCATCTTCTTGGCATTAACCTTGATGTATATTCCTCCTCTCTCTCCTCCACACCAGGAGGACCAGAGAGAATTGTTGTTAACCAAGACAGCACTCGCTCCTTGACACTTGCTCCCAATTTATTCTGCTTGTGTGAGCTAATCTGTAGAAAAAAAGGAGGAAAAAAACTCACAGTGTAATGGCTACATGGACATCACTTTTCTAGAGGCAACACACACAATGGAGAAATACTTGGGTAGTAAGGATGGGAAGTGTGCAAGTTATCCAATAAATTCCTAAGTCTGGCTGCATTTGTTTGCTTCATATTTGTCTGGTTTAATCCTTGTGGACCAAGGTGTGACATATAGTTGGCCGGTAAACCATTGCTTGAATCTGCTTCACTACTGCTTAATGCAGAAAGATATTGCAGGCCTTTCAAAGTTGGAGAGAAGTGTGAATCCTAAGCAGGCAGCCAAGATAATAACAATTCATCATACATAGCTATTGGTCGGATCTAAGCTGGATCACGGCCAAAACAGCACTTTCGAGAGAGAAAAGACACCTTTGCCTTTTAAAGCAGCCATAAATCCCATTGATTGGAGTTAAATGCTTTCATTCTGTGGATACTGGCTATTACACCAGGCAGCGTGTAAAAGGGGGGGAGAGATCATTCAGAAACAGCAAGGTACTCAACTAATGTTCATTTTAGATGAAGTCAATATTAGACCAAATGTGTAGAACAGTACTGCAGGTCAGATGTTTTAGAAACCTCTGGAAACATGACTGTGCATATTCTCAGTGAGCTGCAGGTATCTTAGAAACTGAAGCCCAAACTATGCCATCACCTTTGCTCTTACAGGTCATCCTTGTGTTATGCTTAGTCCAATATACTCACTGTGTGTTTAATATGTACTGCAAAAGACACTAATCCCAACCCCAATTGCTTCAAGTGACTTACAGAATAGACTTTCTATCATGAGAGCCAGCACAGCTTTGTGGCTGGCAAACGTCAGCATGTTGCGCCTTCAGCACCATCCCCATTCTCACATCTGCTCCCTGCTCTGTGTTTAAGGAAGAACAAAGAAAGAGACACAGCACGTTGCAACCAGGGTTTGTTCACTGCAGGATAACAGTATTTCTTGGCTGGACCACTGAGGTTATTTTTAGCATTGGCTCATTGCGAGGTCTAAACCACAGCTCCAACCTAAAATATGTCGTTTTTTTTTTTTTTTTTTTGCAAAACTTTGACACCAAGAGTCATCAAATCCTTGAATGCAATGGTATTACTGTCAGAAAACACAGAGAGCCGGAGTCCCTAAGAGAACAGTGACATGTGGCACGTAAGCTCCAAGCGCATCCATAGCACGTGGGTGAGGATAATAATTAACTCAGTGCTACCGTCTAACCTTTAATTAGAATCACTTTAACTGTTAAGAGCAGAAACTGTGCAAGAATATTGTGATGCAGATCCCAATACTGTCAGCTCCAGTCTACCCCCTCGGAAGATCACTACGAAGAGAGGGAGACAATATAGACACTACTAGTCACAGCTACATTGTGTTCATGCCAGAAGCACTGCTGCCAGGCATTGACTGATGCTTCTATCAATGTGCTATCTTAACAGACTTGAGTCAATGTGCCTTTAGTTCAAGCTGAATTAGTACAAATTCAGAGCCTGGAAGTCCTCCAGAGTGTAGGCTGCTGTGCCCGTGGGTAGTCTGTTTATCTGCCTTTGAGCCAGATCAGCAGCACCATGTACTAAATCATACCTATTTATTTGCTGGTTAGACTGTAACGTTTATTTATCAGAATTGAGTGGGGTCAGAGCTCTGCTTCCCACAGGCCTCTCTCTGGGTCTGTTTATTTCACGATAAAGACACAAAATGAAATCAAGTGCCTTGAATTTTTCAGTTGCCAAAACCAGGTTGAATGGGCATTTATTCTATAAAGCTTGATTGCCCTCAATTGTTAAATGGATAACACAGCAATCCACATTCATTTCTGTCAGATGGTTTATTGCTGAATAAAAGGAGTGTTTTAGCAGAGTTGTGATAGGAGAGGGTAACATTAACAGTGCTGCAGTGTGGAGGTTATCTCCATGACTATTTATTTTGATTGGTTCTAATTGCTATTCAGTACATATATAAAAATATTTGTTACACAATGGGATCTTTGATTTTATGAATGTTCAATACAATTTGGCAGAATTATAACAGTAAAAATCAGTCACTAAGCTCGTCATTCATATTTTGGAAACCAGGCTGGTTTGCCTTGATGAAGAGCTGCCTCGTGGTTGGTCGCCTGTTTTCTTAGCTAGATAGCTGAATTGCTGTTTAGCTGGCTGAATGACTTGTTGATTAGCTGTCTGGAACAACAACAGTCTCCTGAGAGAGTAGCCACTACAGTTGATCTCGCCCATCCCTGAACAGCATGGAAATCGGCACAAAGCCACCTTCTCTGTTTTCAGTTGTAAAAAAAAAAAAAAATACTACCCCTCTCTGGATACTGTGGCTCACAGGTTCAAATCTCTGCAGTAATCAGAATCATAAACGTGTCAGTCTAACTGTGGATATCTGTTCCAGGAAGTGCATGATGTGAGGCAATGATTAAGCAGAGCTGGCCAAATCCCCTGCCGATCTTCTTGTAGCTGACATGAAAGCAGCTCTGCACTGGAAAACAAGGGCAGAGTTCCTTGTGTTAACCCAAGCAGACGTGTCACTTACTGTATTAAAAAAAAAGAACAAAAGAGAAGAGAACAAAGAAAAGAGGTGAAATTATAGAGCTATATCTTCCCTTGTGGTTTCTCTGTTTTTGCCGAGGGATATTGCAACCATCTGAATGCTAATCTACCCCTTTTGTCCTTCTCCCCCATCATTCATCTATCTATCCCCCCATCCATCCATCCATCTATATATCTATCTATCTATCTATCTCGTCTGAAGCAACAAAAAGTGAAGCAATTAATAAACAACTCTCGCACATAGTCTTACAGGTCAGGTCCCCCTCGAGGATTCAAAGACAAAGCTATACCCATGAAGTCCCTTGTTCCCCCTCTGACCAAGCATTTAGTTACTCCCCCCGCTTACTTAAGCGAGGCAAATAAAAATGCACAGCACCACTACTTAAATATTCTCCACTGAGGGTGCTGAATGTTTTAAACTTGCTCAGCTGTGTAATACATGTAGATAATCCGCTTACGTCTCCAAACTAATTGTAGAGAGAAGGAGATGATGTGCCGATCATGACAAAGTGTGATGAATCTACATATAAGCAATGCACACCCACGTCTGCTCCTGCTAGTGTCCAAAAAGGATCTGTGGCCTCACCCAGCTGAGCCCTTCATCTCCTGAGGCTGGCCACCATTAAGTAATAAAGGACGCATATGGCTATTTACATGCTGACTTACACATTCTTGATTAGGAGATTAGGTATGATTTTCCTTGCTATAGCTCTTGTACCAAACTTCATCATGTCTGTATTGTTGGGACTCCGTCCTGCTAAGTCTGGCTTCAATAATCAGCACATTAAAAACTGCTGCTGACAAGGAAAAGGCAGTCGGTTACAGTCAATTCTGGATCTTGCAGTCCAACAAAAATATGTGATTATTGTTTGCAGTAAGTCCCTCAGCAATCCCAGACCTGAGTCAAGTATATGCAATCTGCTGGAGTCTACTGGCCAGGGAGCTAAAAGGAACTAATGACTCATGTTCTACTGATAGATCGGCTCCGTGTGTGTTTTAAGGAGGACAGGGGAGGGCTCTGAAAGTTAACCCTTCACTGTCACTAGACAGAAACAACCAAGATGGGGGACAACAGGGAGCGTGTCACGGCAGGTTAATTCGTTCAGGGAACAAGCGTGTTTACCAGCCTGGTTATCTACATACTGAAGCATATGCTGCTCTCACGAGCGAGAGATCCTCTGCGCAGATGGCCTTCGTTGAAAATCACATCCGACTCTTACTCAGCCGTGTAAACCGGTTGGCATTGGCTGAGGGGCTGTAAAGCCACACATAAGTAGGAGGCAGAAATGAGCAACAACATCGCTGCTACTTGCATTGAGTGAATTAAAAAGGGGGGGAAAGGGATCATCAAGAGAAGACTCAATTCTGTAGTAATTTCATGCAGGTTTGGTAATGAAACGAAAGAATGATAAATGTATAACATAATTGTCAAATGATATTCCACTTCACACTTCATATATTTAAATGTTTTCAGTATATTCTTTTTATCATATTAAATTATTGACATTGCCAAATGCTGTTTTTCAGCTTCTGCTTTGAAAGCAACCAACCAACCAACCAACCAACTGCAAAATGATTGATTCTGATTGGTCTATAATTCAGTAAAATACATTACAGGAGGGAGGACTAAACCTGGGAAGCTGACAACAAATGGAACATCAACTGAATCTGTCAATCAGTATGAAGGTGATGAAAAGTGAGGGAGTGGGAGATGGGGAAAAAAAAAAACATAGTGGGGGTGCTATTTTCCGCCTGAATAGTGATCACAGCATATGAGTGTTGCTATATGTTGAATACCATAAATGGCAAAAAGTCACTTCCTTTACTGCACCCCCTCCTGAGTGATAACAGCCTGCCTGGCAATGGGAAAATAAAGCTAAAGAAAATACAAAATAACCTTGGCTGCAATAGCATGAGATTGACTGTTTGCTACAAGTGATTTGATTTCAATAGATAAACATGAAGCCAGTTTTTAAAGCAGGCACAAAGACAAATCCTATGCAAAAGGCTCGGACAATTTCAGATAATTACTGAAATTGAAAGTAGCACAAAAAAAGAAAAGCTGATAATTCAAACAGGCATCATCTACTGTATGAAGCCGAGATTGTATGAATGAACTCTCACTGACTATTCATCCACTTCGCAACAGGCTTTTTGGCTGAATCAAACAGCCGCCATAAGAAGTCTGCCAAAGGCCCGGCTCTCATTTGAAACTGATTATAGAGCGAAAAACGGAGGAGAAAAAAAAACCCTGTTATCTTTAAGTGTTCTCCAGAAACGAGAGCTCATATCCACTACAGCAATGTCTGAGAGCTGGACGCTGAGGTTAAAACACTGCCTAGTGTTAAGAGTTTTAATTGCAACTCAGTGATTGGGACTCAGTCAAAACTTGATTAATGTCATCTACACTCTTATAGTGTTTAATCATCATTTGCTTTTCCCACCCACTGTGCATGGTGTCTGTAAAAAGGTTCCAGTGACATTTTAGAGAGAGGTGCTTCAGGGGCACTGACAACCATCAATTTCTCAAGAATTTTACAGAGCCTAGTGCCATCGCTCTCTCCAAAGGGCACCTGGCGGAGTTTCTTAATGCTCCACATGAGCTCTTTTGTATCATACTTCACAAGAGTTGCAGCTGTCTTGTGTAAATGACTTATTCTCTCTTCTACCAAACAAAACAAACTTAAACATTCCACAGCAATGTCATTCAGGCGTCATGTATTTTGGCCATGTTTGCAAAGAGTAAACTCCCCAATGGTCCCCTATAAAGGCTTCAGCCATGGTTGTTGGGAAATATGTAATGCAGCTGCAAAGCCTCGATATAATGGATGTCTGTTCGCTAAACCCAAAACACTTTGCTCCTGACACAACCTTGCACCTTCTCCAGACTACATCCCAAAGGAGCAATTCACTGTGTCAGACTATGTTGACTACCTCCACCACCCACACACCCATCTACTCTTCAGCTCCCCAGCCTCTCTCACATTCACACTCCTGAGCTCAAACAAGTTGGTGGTAAACACTTTACTTGAAAAACCAGTTGGGTTCAATGAACAAAGAATGTTTCTTCTCTCCTATCTCTGTTGAGATGCCCTTGAGCAAGACACACATTCCCAACTGCTTCAGTAGGAGCGGCACATCTCCATCAGCTCAAGTTCCTATGAAAAGAACTTGAAATGCCGCAATATTTACGCAGTGCATAAAGTCTACACATCAAGTACGATTTTGGTTGGAGCTGAGAGCAGAGCAGAGATCTGGGCTGTGGCTGCAGTGGGAGGAACACAGATAGAGCTGAGGAGGAAGGTCGGGACAACACCGGGACTAAAGCCAGGCAGAGAGGAATGGGGCTTGGGAGGGATGTGGTCAGGACAGAGCTGAGGCCAACTACGCCTGGGGAAGCAGCAAAAAAATATATATTCTTAAATTATTTATCCAAGTCTTTAGCACTTTTTAGTGAAAACACATGTTATAATTACTTTTTCAATGTAGTTTCCAGTTCCTTTTGGGAATTTCCCCTGAAAAACACAGCACTAAAAAAGATGAGTCCATTTTATTTAACACCACTCCATTACAGAAAGAATAAATATGACTTTAATGGGAGCTAATTCAATTACGTCAAAGCTGTGTTTCCAAGAGGAACACCCAATTTTTAAGATAAAATGTCCAACTATAATGGACATAGAAAGTTGCCGTAAGAGAGAAGAAAAGCAAAAAAAGAAGTTCTGTGCTGAGGAGATTTTTGAGAAGGGAGATAAAACAAAGACGGACAGCTGCAGCCTCCACTGAGAGCCCCATAAATAATCCACATCTGTAGCAAAATACTCAAGTGTGACATTATTCATCAAGCAATTTTTGCATCTTTAAAATCCCCTGTCTCTGTCAATAAGGTGTCTTTAAATAAGAGCCGTTTTATCACATTCAGCTCAATGATAAAGAGCTTCTCCACATGGTATGCTGAGTAGAATGATGGTTTCAGACAGCCCATTAACCACTTCAATTAGACCTGCTGGTTCTCACCTCCTCCTCACTCCATGTGAAACAGACTTAACCCCTTCCTCTGTGCAGCTGTACACGGCGTCTGACACACGCTCAAGTGAGAAAAAAAAAACAACAACAACACTGAGCACCATTCACCGCACACATCTGGTGCTGCCGCCTGACGCCTTAAAAAAAAAAAAAACCCCAGCACATATGTTTCTTTATGGCCACAAGCACAATCATGTCTCTCCTGACAACCTAGCAAAAGGCTCTTAAATCATTTGGCACCAGTGAAGTCCTAAACCAGAGACAGAGTGACAGGTAATGTATTTCTACGAAGTAGTGCGTTTCTATTCAGCCCTCTTAGGCTGTTAATGTTTCACATTAGCACGGAGATGACAGGTGGCGGATGGTCAGAGACAAAATGGTGAGGGTAAAGCTGTTTCTACAGATCCGGCCTGCAGCAGGACAAAGGAGGTAAAGATGGCAGCAAATGCTGTGTTTTGAAATGGGGCATGCAAGACTGTAAGAGTGAGCTGTTGAGAAGTGCCCTCCAGCTACCCAACATGAGTGTAAGCGACAATGAGTGAGAGTTTAGCACACTTCTTTTGTCAGCTGAAGGATTAGGTGCTGTGAATTGGTAGTCCCTGTGCTTTGCCCCAATTGAAAGGCAAAAACCTTGAGATTTACGGTTTCCTTTCTCTCTGTTAGTGCTTTAGTAATCATTTTCTGAAATGCACAAACTGATTTCAACAAGCTTCAATGAGCGTTGGTTGATGAATGACTAAAACTAACTGGACCACTCGGAGGGGCAGTGCATACATCAGTACTGGGGATATGACAAGAACAAATACTTCAGTACTAAATCGAAGCCAAATGCTGAAAATGTGACAGTAATTGTTTTTTCTGTTTTTCTTCTAGGGCAGAATAATAACTCTGTAAGCGCTCAACTTTGACATCAAAGTTGAAGAGCAGAAGGACCCAGGAACAGTGGACAACAACAACAACAAACAACATCAACTTGTGGATTGGCGGCAGTAAGTGCAGAGACAGCAACAGGTGGAAAGGAAAAAAATAAACTCACAAAACAGGAGTAGTGTGTGGAGATATTTCGTGACACGGATCATCAAGGACAGTTCATAAACAACCAAAAGCCAGTATGTGTCACTGAGAATTTTGAATGTAAACTGACAACACCTCAGACCTCAGGTGTCTGGATTCATGCACCCTATTCAAGGTTATGAAATTTATTTTGTAAACTTTATATTGGCAGGTTATCAAAATGTTTATGTCCTGACATGTTACCATTTTGTGACAGCAGCCAAGGTTTACAGACGTCAGCTTTTGTAAGCTAGTATGGTAATGAGTCTGGTGTTTACAATATTAGCAGACAACTGCTACTACTGTCAAAATAAAATTACAATTGCTTGAAGGTGTGTGTGTATGTGTGTATGTGCACACTCACTTATGTGTTATAATGTGTGCGCAGCAGCTTATGTTGTTTTTTATTGTGGCACTTAATTTATTACAGACAATTGTAGAGTCTCATTGGTACTGAGACCAAATTTCAAGATCTTGACTACATATGTTACTCATTACAAATTAATGGATCAATATATTCATCTGTATCTTGTTTGGAGTGAAGCGTTAAAAACAGTAAATATAGAGCAAATTTACTTTAGTTAGAGGTGCTAGTCATTTGAAAAATGTTTATTGGGTTTGT